>JAVIWB010002690.1:0-355869 GCA_031893035.1 Dermolepida albohirtum
ATAATAAACAACTATTAATATTTGTTTATTATTACGTTACAAACTAGCAACACCCCTTTATATTTTTACAGTTGGATTTTTACCCCGCGTATTATTTTATCGTTTCCAAAAACCCTATAGAGTATGTGTGTTTGGTTATTTGCGTATATTCATATACGAGGATAGTTTGAGAAGTAGTGAGAATGACACATAGGTGGCGGTTCAATTTGTAAAACAAATACACTGTAATTTAGGTTGCCTGTTTACATGTTTACATTCCAATATTTAGATAAATCGGTTGATTCGTTTATTTTTGACAGCTGATTGAAAAAGAAGCAACACGTCGTTTTGTTCAAATGGAAAAAGCAGAGTATCGTGCGGTGATTAAATACTTCGTAATTAAGGGTATGAAAGCTACCGAAATAAAAGATGAATTACGGGAAACATTAGGTGAATCTGCTCCACCATCCGCCACAATAAGTAGATGGGTAAATGAATTTAAACGTAGTAGAAACAGCTGTGTTGATGAAGCGCGCTCTGGAGCACCCAAAATCGTGACTTCTAAAGAAATGATATTATTACGCAAGATCGACGACTCAAAGCGAGAGAGATAGCAGACATGGTAAACATTTCAACAGACTGCGTACACCACATTTTAACGAAAGATTTGGGCCTTTCAAAGCTTTCGGCAAGATAGGTGCCGCGATTGCTAACGACTGATCAAAAGTTCACTCGTTTGCGCATTTCCAATGAGTGTCTGGACCTTTATAAGCGGAATCCGGTTGATTTTTGTAGGCGATTTGTTACTTGCGATAAAGCTTGGATACACTACAGTACACCCGAATCTAAACAACAGTCGAAACAATGGTTAGAACGTGTTTCTGCATCTCCAAAGAAAGCGAAAACCACTTTATCGGCAAACAAGGTGATGGCATCAATTTTTTGGGATTCAAAGGTCATTTTGCTCATTGATTACCTTCAGAAAGGTGCCACAATAAACGGATAATATTATGCAGAACTTCTACAAAAATTAAATGTTGAGATTCGTGTTAAACGGCCAGGAATGGCAAAGAAAAAGATACCAAAGCATACCAGCACAGTTGCGATGTCCAAAATCCACGAGTTGCATTGCCAATTAGTACCACATGCACCTTATTCACCAGATCTAGCCCCTTCCGACTTCCACCTTTTTCCAAAATTGAAAATGGCACTAGGTGGAAAGAAATTTTCGTCTAACGACGAGCTTATCATCTTCGTAAATGAGTATTTTGCAAGCCTTACGGAATCGCATTTTAGAGATGGCATAAGGGCATTGAAGCACCGTTGGAATAAATGTATTGCTCTTTTAGGAGAATATATTGAAAAATAAAAATTATTTTTTATTTAAAAAATTCGTTTTTCTTTTCCATTCTAACTACTTGTCAAACTATCCTCGTACACTTACTGTAACGTTTTACTTCAATTCCCGCTTATTAGTATGTCGCGTTAGCTCATTTTCATGTATTCGAACTTCTTCGTAAAACATTGCATTTAGTTTTGTGTTGTTATATCAACAGCGTCTCTGTATTTCTGACCACGGGAAGACTATCGCTTTTGCGTTTCGGTTTTTTTCTAATGACGTGTTTATGGAACTATCTACCTATCTTACTCACAACCACTCTCGGCGTAAGTTATGTCCGTGCATTGAAGGCCCTATCTTGCCCGTATGCCGAATAGATTCGGCGAATATGCTAGAAGTTCACCCTCTTCACCTCCTTTTTCCTTGTCCCGATGCAGTTAACATCGTCTATTTTATATGTAGACCATTAAGTGTTGAACCCACAAACCGAATCGTACAAGTCTTCCTAATGTTATAAACTCCTCCGCAGAGGATATAGAAGAGAAGTAATTGTACGGGTATTTAATAGGGAATTAACCGTTGATCTGTCGACAATTTAATCCGTATACTCTTGAAAATCTTTTAAACCCGCCCAACACGGAAAGGTTTCATTTATGTTGCTTGTTCAATTTAAGTAACCTTTTGTATGTCCTCGGGGTACTGCTGACTTCGTGCGGCGTACTTCGAGTATTATTTGACCCATTATGTAAATATTACTGGGAAACAGGTACATCCATCGGCCGATCGCCGTTGCATTGGCGATCGTCTCCGACTTCTTCCCCGGAACAATAAAACGACGCCGGAGTAAGAAATAACCAATATAGTGTAGTCAGTAATATTTTGCTTTGATAAGATAATAAAGGTATTTCAAATTTCGGGTTTCTTTTAAAGAATAAATAAAACACATAATTTTAATTCCCTTTCAAAAACTTTTTATTGGTAATTGAAGTATCAGTTATGACATTTATATGCGAAAAATAATATCTGCCAAATGGCATCCTCTTGTAGCTCCACAGACGTCTACTCTTTTGTTAAAATTTTCAATGACATTTTGACATAATTCAGGAATTGATTGTGGATTGTTTTTATAGACCCGACTTTTCACATAACCCCAAAGAAAATAGTCTAACGATGTCAAATCACATAATTTAGTGGCCAATTAACATCACCGTTTCTTGAGACTGCGCGTCCAGGAAATTTTTCTCTCAATAAATCAATTGATTCGTGTGCAAAGCGAGGTGTAGCGCCATCCCGTTCAAACCATATATACTCTAGATCAATATTCATTAATTCAGGCCACAAAAATTCGGTTATCATCCGACGATATCGATCGCCATTGACAGATACAGCTTCACCAGCAGCATTTTCAGAGAAATAAGGTACAATTATATCACCTAACCATAATGCACACCAAACAGTAACTCGTTTAGGACGCATAGGTTTCACATGAATAATTCGTGGATTTTCTTCACCCCAGATACGGCAACTTTATTTATTAACATAGCCGCCAAGTTCAAAATGTGCCTCATCAGAAAACATTATTTTTTGAAAAAAATCAGCTGTTTGTCGATTGATGAAATTGACAAATGATCTAATAGCTTCAGTTGCTTTGTTATTTGAACCTTATAATCTTTCAGAGCTAAATCTTTGTGTAAAATACGCCATGTTGTTGATCCACTAAGTACAAGTTGTTGTGAACGTCGTCTAATCGATATTTCAGTATCTTCAGCAACACTTTCATGAACCAAACCAATATCTTCTTGTGAACGACCACCTGCGACTGTATTTTTCACTTTTTTGATCTTCCACGGAACCGTTCTCTTGAAATTTTTTAATAATTCGGCCAATAGTGCTTTCAAATGGACGATTATGTAAACCATAAAATTCACGTAATTTTCTAAAAACTCTTTTCACAGAACGCTGATTTTCATAAAATAATTCAACAATTTGAACGCGTTGTTGTACCGTGTACGAAGCCATTTTTATAAATGTCATACATCACACTATTTTAATGCCCACATACCCAGACAAACTCAGTGCGCCATCTACCTTTTTTTTATTCTTTAAAAAAAGCGCGCAATTTGAAACATCCTTTATAATGTTCACCTTTTTAACATGTCAAAATTATATTATGTAATTTCGATAATCGCAAAATTCAGTACTAAATGACTACTAATTACCCTTTATTTCACAAAATATAGACGACGTTGATATCATAGATATCCTATTACTTCAATTTATGCGATTATATTGGCGACTCTTTGCCATTCTTACGGTTTATAAAAGTAAATGATACCCGAATAGGGCTAACTCATTTTAACGACTTCATTAAATCGGAACTGACCTCTCGACATTAACTGAGCGTTCGTTTTTTTCTCTTTCATTTTCAGGAGCGAATCCCACCCTCCGGGACAACGGTCGCGGTCTACGGGCGGACCAGTGGGCCAGATTCTGCGGCCGTTACGTTTGCGCCGATGTGATAGAAAAACTGGCGAGGCAGCGTCTGCTCGAGAGATCGGCTTCGTACGGTAATTGGGGTGGAGAAATAGAGATGGGATCCAGGATACTTATGGGGAAAGTCGTTCCCGTGCCAAACATACCGCAACAAACATCACACGGTAAGTAAACTCGCAGTTCTGGTTTTTTCATCGTCTCGAACTTTAGCGAATCCTCGATTTCAAACCTTACTTTTGCAAATTAACTCTAAGAGTAGGATAAGGACTGTGAATATCCTGCTTTGGGAGGTGATAGATTTATTTGAAGGCTATAAAAACGTCATCGTAAAATAGTGATTGAAAATCTGGAAACTAATTACGAACTTTCAACCAAACACTTTAGAATGATTTAAACTTAAACTACTCGTCGCTGGCTTGAAATTCTCAATAATCGAAAAGATTATTAGCTTTTGATAAAGTTTTTGTAACACTTGAATCTTTTATCACTACTGCTATTAAAGTTTAGGAATGGTTCACTAAGAGATCTTGCAAATTTTTGGTATTTTATTACGACCTTTATTACGATTTTAATTTTCCGTCCCAACTCGTAATAATTGGTGCTCCATTATGATTTAATTTTTTTCAATAGCGATTTTTCGACAGATAAAACGTGAGTGGTGTCAAACTTTCTCGCTATTTTAGTTAAGTATTGTGTGACATTTTATTATGTGAAGACTCAGCACGGCACAGCGTCTACAAATTATTCAACTGCATTACCAGAATCAGAGTTCCACGAGCAATGTGTTTCGTGCACTTAGAGCAACTTATGGTCTACGTAATCTGCCCTCCGCACGCACAATTCGCTATATCATCGAAAAATTTGAAAAGCAACTTTCATTATTGGATCAAGCGCGAGCAAATAGACCACACCCAGCACGTAGTGAAGAAAATATAGCGATGAAAGTTGAGAGTGTACGCGATGACTGCGAAGATTCGATACGACGTAGATCTCAACTGCTTGGCTTGTCGTATGCCACAATTTGGAGTATTTTACGTAAAGATCTTGGTTTAAAAGCTTACAAAATTTAACTCGCTCAAGAATTGAAAGTGGCCGACTCTCCGAAGTGCCACCGTTTGTCTTTGAGCTCTTGAAAAACTTGAAGAAGATTCTCTGTTTTCGACCAAAATTTCGTTCAACGATGAGATCAATTTCTAGCTTAATGACTACGTCAATAAGCATAATTGCCGCACTTGCAGTGAAGGGCAACCTGAAGATGTTCAAAAGCTACCATTACATCCAAACAAAACCACGGTTTGGTGTGGTTTATGGGCAAGTAGAATCATCGGTCCATATTTCTTCAAAAATGAAGACGGCCGCAACGTAATTATGAATGGTGCTCGTTATTGCTCGTGATCTCGACGACATTTTGTTCCAACGAGGTGATGATACTTGCCAACACAGCCCGCGAAAGCGTGACTTTATTGCGAGAAGAATTTGGCGAACATTTAATGTCACGTAATGGATCTGTACAATGGCCAATTAGATCATGTGACATCACACCTTTAGATTTTTTTCTTTGGGGCTATGTAAAGTCCAAAGTCGGATAAGCCAGCTACGATTGAGCAATTATTAGTCAATATTACTCGCATTATTTGCCAAATACCACTAGAAATGCTTGAACGTGTCATCGAAAATTGGAACTTCGGAATGGACCATGTTAGATGCAGTTTCGGCCAACATTTAGAGCTGGTATGGGCAACCTTTGACATGTTGTGGGGCAAACTTTAATGTGCAAATACGTTCGCGGGCCGCGCTTAAAAGTAGTGTTCATAATTTTTAGCGATAGATATCAGACATGAAATAATACGACAATGCCTCGCGGGCCGGATCAAATTTTATAGCGGGCCGGATGCGGCTCGCGGGGGGTTGGTTGCTCACATATGATTTAGAGGAAATAATTTTAAAAAAATAAATGTCAGGAATGGTTCTTTTTTATGATAATAAAGAATACCCGATGAAATTGAAGTTATTATTTTTTTAAATATTTGAAGAGAGTACGTCTACATCAACAACTAAAATAGTAAGTAACTACATTATCTTTAATGTTGATAGCACCTGAGTCGAAGGCTACTGCGAAAGCTCTCGTTTCTATAGCCTTAATAATAACAAATAGAACATTCAATTCCAAAGCAGGCGACCACGTTTGGCGGAAAAAGTTACTTCTATTAAAGAGATTTGGCTCAAATGACGAAGTAATATCTGAAATTGATACCCTTTTTATGGAACTCAAATAATCTTATCATATTTGCTTCAGCAATATAGTTTTCTTATTTAGGTTAACAATATTGCACCCTCTTACAAAAAAAAGCTCAAAGAAAATCATGAAAAAACATTTGACAAAAGAGTTGTTCCACTTGTACTACAACCAATTCAATTTGGCCAGTCAAGCAGTACGATCGTTTTAAAAGATACACTCCGAGAAAAAAGTTTGGGGCGCTTAATTCAAAAGTTTGACATGTGAATGTGAGGTTATGACTGCAAACAACAAATAGATCAAAATAGATATGATATTGTGCTTGACTGTACTTCAGCTAAATATATAGCCTAAGGAGGTAAGAGGTAAAGAGTTTCGCGTATTAGTTCACATTTTTTCTGCCGGCCAAATAAAATTGGTCGCATTATAGATTGTGTAAAAAGAAACAGTTACAAACGTCAATAAGTAATGGAGTTCCTTAACTAAGTTCGTATTCAGTACAATAAGTTATAAAACAACACGAAGAATAACAATATCACCCTGCTACACAAACGAAATATATTTCTCAAGTACACGGAGTCGTCGTCGTCGTCGTCAGTAATACATTATTATTACAAAGCTGTAATACTTGTACCCGACAAGATTTTATGTAAGGGCGGTTTGTAAATTTCCAATAACGCACCCCGTAGCGCCCGTAAACGTGATGGAAATATTCCGCGGAATGATATATGCGCATAAAATTTACTACAACTGTTTCAAATTCTCCTTAAGTATTCGGCTTCGCTTAATTCCATTTTATGGTGGAGAGACCTCATAAAAAGACACTATTAAGGTTTGTTTACGATCCGAGAAATTCGGAAAAAACTGTAATCATCATTTCGCTTTATGAGTTGGTATTTACTGTTGGCCTTTTGAATTTTATGCGTGGATGTGCATGCAGACAAGTTCTAATAAGAGCATTTTTGTGACTCTTGTGTCAGTCCAGTAATAAAAAAAGAGTGAATTTGCATAATAAACAACTTTTATCGCATTTTATAATAATAATAATACTCTTTATTGTGCAAGTGATTACTCCATTAAGAGGGCAATACAATAATAAAGTAAAGTGTTAAATTACTACAGTCCATAAAAAGTAATTTTGAGAATTCAAAACTAGATTTAAAAAGAAATAAAGCGCATGTAAACGAAGGCTCTACTATAGCGTAACCAACTTTGAACGCTATTCAGTGTTCAGTGTTTTCAAGAAAAAAAGTTCAATGGGTCAATGGTGGTTGATTGATTGCAACGAAAGGACCAAAAAGGATCGGAATTCATTTTGTTGGCACTTTTTACCATGTGCGTGATTAGCGCTTTGCTAAAAACGTTCGCTCTAGCTACCTATAAATGTTTCAAGAAGGGAAGTTCGATGATTCAATAATGGCTGATTGCAACGGAAGGATAAAAAGTATCAAAATTCATTTTTTTGGCATTCTTTACCATGCGCATGACAGGCGCTTTGGTAAAAATGTTTATTCTAGCTGTAGCTTCGGCGAATTATATCAATTTTGGCACCTTGTTATCAACAGCAGACATACTGTTTTTCAAACATGGAGACAAACTTCTGAACAGACCCAAACGACTGTTAATTCTCGTTGCTTCAGAGCAAGTAAAAATCACATAGTTGTTCTGGTGCGTAGACTTCCGCGGTCGTGGTCCATGCTATCTGCTTCTGGGTTTCCGGGCTGGAACCGCGTCACTTCTATATCTGCCGGCGTTTCAATTTCAGTGCATTAGTTCAGTCCTGAAGATGTCCCATACAAATGGGTACGAAACGGCGGCAGATATAGAAGTGACGCGGTTCTAGCCCGGAAACCCAGAAGTAGATATCACATAGTTATTGGGTTGGCAACTAAGTACTTTCGGTTTTGTAGTATAAAATAAAACACTTTTTTTTAAACAATGAATAGTTTTTAATCAACTATATATTTTCCATTTTGCTCAATGACTTTTTGCTATCTTTCTTTCAGCTGCATGATTCTGCGCTCGTAAAATTTCTGGTCCTTATCAGCAAAAAACTGAACCAGGTGCGAGTGAAGGTCATCGTCATTTGTGAAAGTTTTACCATTCAAAGAATTCTGCAAACTTCGAAATAAATGGTAATCAGATGGTGCTAGATCAGGGCTGTATGGGGGATGTGGCATCACTTCCCAGCCAAGCTCCAATAGTTTCCCACGAGTTGCCAAAGATGTGTGAGGCCTTGCATTATATTAGTGGAAAACTACACCTTTCCGATTTGACAATTCTGGCCGTTTTTCTTTGATTGCTTCATCCAGTTTTATTAATTGTTGATAGTAAACATCAGAATTGATCGTTTGGTTCCTTGGAAGCAGCTCAAAAAACACAACACCCTTGTAATCCCACCAAACTGATAGCATGATCTTTTTTGGATGCAATTCAGCTTTCGATGTGGTTTGAGCTGGTTTATTGTGTTTGCTCCATGATCGTTTTCGAACTATGTTACTGTACAGGTCCCATTTTTCATCACCAGTGATGATTCTTTTTAAGAAAGGGTCGGTTTCATTTCGTCTAAGGTGCGTAACGCAAAAGTTGATTCCTTGTGTTAAAAGAATTTCTTTCAATTCGTGAGGTACCCAAATATCAAGCTTCTTAACTAGCCCAAGACATTTTAAATGTTTTTCAATTGTTGTGTGCGATACATGTAGCCTCTCCGCAACCTTTCGAACAGTTATATGACGATCCTCTTCAATTATAATTTTGATTTGGTCATCATCAACTTCAGTAGGCCGACCAGAACGTTGCTCATCTTTGAGGGAAAAATCTTCAGAACGGAATTTTTGATACCAATTCTGACACGTGCGCTCTGTTAAGCAATTAGCACCATAAACTTCACATATCTTCTCGTGAGCCGCAGCAGCTTTCTTTCCTTTACGGAAATAAAATAGTAAAATATGTCGAAAATGTTCATTTCTGCACTCCATTTAAAATTAACCCACAACTAATAGCTTTAATAAAAATCACGCACTACTTGCTTCTGAAATTACGTCAATGTGACTAGTATCACGCGACAAACGGTAAAATACAGCACTAACATAGGTTATGCAAAAAATAAAGCAACGCTCTCTATCAGTAAAAACCGAAAGTACTTAGTTGCCAACCCAATATATCTACAATATAATGACGTATTATTTGAACTTTTTAAAACTAATAAATGAAATTACGTATAATGTTAATAATTACATATGAACATATAATTAAGTTCTTTTACGATGTGTATTAAATGAAAATTATTATTTTCTGCTATTCCATCGTTGATTCACATCGTAAAAGAACTTAATTATATGTTCATATATAATTATTAACATCATAATAACTTGACTGCGAGTTTTAAATAAACATTATATCTGTTTCCATAATGAGATTTGTGGCGTATTAAAGGACTGGAAGTTGTACTGCCTGGTGGTTTAATTGGTAGAGCAGCCGTCTAGAAAACGGCAGGTAGAGATTCGAGTCCTTCTCCAGTGCAGAAATTTTTAATTGATTTCTGTGAATTTAATTAACGATTGAATAGTAGAAAATAATAATTTTCAAAATTACATATATTTTATGAACCAATATCCTATTCAAACTTTCAAGAATTTTATAGATTTTAATTTGGACTTGGGGTCTGTTCAGAAATTTGTCTCTTTCCTTTTGAAACACAATATAGTAAGTTCGGAGCATCGATGTCATTGTTAACCAACTTAACCCTTTCAACGCGGGGCCTATTTGACCAAGATGTCCCCATGAGGCGGCAATTCTACCTCTCAATAGACAAAACGATACTGAAGCGTACAGAGTTCCTTTCGTCGGGATAGAAATAAGAGTGAAGAAGAAAAAACCAATGAACGGTGTCGTCTTGAAGGCTCTTCTGACCCCTCACATGAAGCACTGTCGCCCCGTAGGCGAGATCGTCAATCCCGCACATGAAGTACCGCCGCGTTGAAAGGGTTAAACATAAAATTAGCACTTGCGATCGCTCCGCGATGAGAAACCAAGGTGAAGTTATGTTTCTGTAGCTAAACTTGATACTCAATACCCTTGGCAGGATCTCACAATGAACCCTATGTTATTTCTTATGGGTTTTTGGTCCTATACTCTCCTAGCTATACTACTCAAGGAAGCGAATATACACACATAAAAATCTGGACTTAATTCTAACACTTTTTTCCGGTGTTCTCTGTTAACCATCCATTTTTGGTGTTAAAATAAAGAAAGTGATATTTACTTGCTATAAGTGTGAGTATTATATAAAAAAACTAACATTAACAGACACGAAAGAGTAAGTTCTCACTAAGTTGATGACAAAATTGTATTGAAAGAGACGTATTTTCGGCGGTGAATTTGATTAAAATTACTACTTTTTGGGTATAATTGTATACGTTTCCTTACACCTACTTGAGTGATAAATAAAAGGTGTTTCAAATTGCGCGGTCTTTTTTAAGAATAAATAAAAAATAGACGGCGCACTGAATTTGTCTGGGTATGTGGGCATTTAAAAGGTGTGATGTATGACATTTATAAAAATGGCTTCGTACACGGTACAACAACGCGTTCAAATTGTTGAATTATTTTATGAAAATCAGCGTTCTGTGAAAAGAGTTTTTAGAAAATTACTTGAATTTTATGGTTTACATAATCGTCCATCCGAAAGCTCTATTGGACGAATTATTAAAAAATTTCAAGAGACCGGTTCCGTGGAAGATCAAAAAAGTGAATAATACAATCGTATTGGTCGTTCACAAGAAAATATTGGTTTGGTTAGTGAAAGTGTTGCCGAAAATCCTGAAATATTCATTAGACGACGTTCACAACAACTTTGACTTAGTGAATTAACAACATGGCGTACTTTATACAAGGATTTAGCTCTGAAAGCATATAAGGTTCAAATAACACGGGAACTGAAGCCATTAGATCATTTAAAACAACCAGCTGATTTTTCTCAAAAGTAATGCTTTCCGATGAAGCATATTTTGAACTTGATGTCTATGTTAATAAAGAAAATTGCCGTATCTGGGGTGAGGAAAATCCACGAATTATTCATGAGAAACCTATGCATCCTAAACGAGTTACTGTTTGGTGTGCATTATGGTCAGAAAGTGTAATTGGACCTTACTTCTTTGAAAAAGCTGCTTGTGAAGCTATAACTGTTAATGGTGATCGATATCGTCAGATGATAACCGAATTTTTGTGGCCTGAATTAATGAATATTGATCTAGAGGATATGTGGTTTCAACAGGATGGCGCTGCACCTCACTTTGCATACGAATAAATTGGTTTATTGAGAGAAAAATTTCCTGGACGTGTAATCTCAAGAAACGGTGATGTTAATTGGCCACCAAGATCATGTGATTTGACACCGTTAGACTATTTTCTTTGGGGTTATGTGAAAAGTCAGGTTTATAAAAACAACCCACAGTCAATTCCTGCTTTGAAAGATGAAATTATTCGTGTCATTGGTGAGATAGAGCCTCAATTATGTCAAAATGTCATTGAAAATTTTAACAAAAGAGTGAACGTCTGTGGATAAATGTCATAACTGATACTTCAATTACCAATAAAAAGTTTTTGAAAGCGAATGCAAATTATGTGTTTTATTTATTCTTTAAAAAACCGCGAAATTTGAAACACTCTTTATTTATCTCAAAAGTGTTTTACTGTATAAGCAAAATGTAGGTTTTATTGCATCTGAAGTCACGCATATTCGATGCGTTTTTATTATGCTTTAATAAAATCTCACACAGAAGGATAGATGAGGTATACATATCTATTCATTACAATTTTCGAGAAGTTATGGTATGGATAGTTATTTTTCTATTTAAAAAAAGGATAAAAAATCCTTATATATGTTAAAAATTATTGCTTACTGTAACTGACATGATCGTTATTCAATTCAAAAAAGTTTGTATTTGCATAATGATTATGAGAAAATTAAACAAAAACTATTTCAAAGCAACGGTTACCAATTAAGCAATTGTAGGCTTAACTAAATTTTAAAGTTGCAGCTTCTCATAAATATCCGTCGATCTATTAATTTTAGAATATGTCGCATACAGACAGCAGTCTACATATTTCTCTGCAATTAACCCATTTCCCATATGCAGATTCCAATCTCATTCCTTATACACCGACCACTTGATCTCGTATAACTCACGAAGTTTTTTTTTATTATGACATTTCCAGGCATAAAATCTAAATTGAGAAAAGTATTCAGAACGTCTTCCGGTCCGAGTCATAACAACGACAACATCTCGAGCGCTAGACTGGTCACGCAACTGACGTCCGCAGCCTTGTGCGCCAGCACGCCGGCCCTACCCTCAGCGCCCAACGTACCGCCGATAGTGAAAAGTTTAATCCGACCCCTGACGGTGCCACGTCTGCAGATAACACTTGTCAACAACAACAATAACGAGAACGCAAATTCCAACTTGACCAACGGACTGTCCAAATCACAGACCAACATCAACGAAGAATCCGCGCCGCCCGTCATCAAGCCGGCCAGGGCCAAGAAAAAGAAATAGCATCAATGTAATCTCTGCAAATGGTAGAGACTGCGAAAATATACGGCAACTTAATAGACTGTCTTAACAATAAGTTTTAAGAAGTTTTAAGAAAATTAAAAATAAGAAAAAAAGTCTTCATTGTTAATGTCTGTGCTTCTATACATATATATATTATATATTGTAAATTTTAGGAATATTGTATCTCTTATACTATACATATAAAACGAAAACATATATTAAAAAGTTTCTATTTCCGTATTTTTTGCAAGTCCGGATTTGAATGCAAAAAATAAAAGTTTGTATTTTATATTTCTATTTTAATTGTATATGCAATAATAATACAGCGGTTTCCAAGTTTTTTCGATTATTGACTGGGACGAGGTGTTCTTTAGGTATCCTCTGTCAAGTCCTAATAAGCACCCTCTGCGAAATACAGAATTTAAAGTCTAGGAAAGTATTTATACAAACACTTACTTATTACCGAAAAATGTAATTACAGAGCAACCGCAGTACATACATACCGGAGTCCGATCTTAAAATTGAACATTGGCAATTAACAGTATATTAAATTATTAGGACCTGTGCCATTAATTCTATACTAAATAAGTAAATATTAAGTAATAAAGGCTTCAAATAATTTTTATTAAAAACAAGAAAAAATAAACTATAGCAAATATTCAAATAATCCCACGTTTTGTGCTAAGCAATACCCTACTCTGTTATAAAAACTATTCCTAATATTAACCAATGGTCTCAGTAATTAACGCCCATTCAGCAACCACTGCTTCTTTCGAGGAATTAACATCTGGGTGGCGTTTTATGTAAATTTTACTCCTAAGGTGTCCCCACAGGAAGAAGTTGCAAGGTGTCAGGGGGTTTTACTAGCCAATTTTTAGCACTATTTCCACCAATCCAATGATTTGTAATAGAATTACTCTAAAAATTTTTAACATCTAGACTAAAATGGGCGGGACGCATCATGTCGAAGCTAGCCAAATCTTTTCTTTCATCCAAGCCCCACCTTCGTTACTAAAAGTTCTAAATACGTCTCTGCATTTAAGTTTGCTTCAATTTCAAATGGTCCAATAATTTTATTAATTTTAATTTAAAAAACTCCATATATATAAAACAATAAACGCATGACATTAAAGAATATGTCCAACCTCCTTTATTTCAGCGTCTAGTGCTGGATAATTAACTCAAGTTAAAATCTATTTCTTCTTAGTTCATTAATATGTGGTATAGCGTTTTATTAGAATCGACTAGCACTGACACTGAGTTACTTGAATGACTTCGGAAACTCTTTTCTTTCATCCAAGCCCCACCTTCGTTACTGAAAGCTCTAAATACGTCTCTGCATTTAAGTTTGCTTCAATTTCAAATGGTCCAGTAATTTAATTTATTTTATTTTAAAAAATTCCGTATATATAAAACAATAAACGCATGACATTGAAGAATATGTCCAGCCTCTTTTATTTCAGCGTCTAATGCTGGATAATTAACTCATGTTAAAATCTATTTATTCTTAGTTCATTAATATGTAGCATAGCGTTTTATTAGAATCGACTAGCACTGACACAGAGTTACTTGAATGACTTTGGAAACTTTGAAACCTTAAACTGCAGTTTCTCATTCCTTACTTAACACACAATGTCCATCTCACAGCTAATCATTTTGTAATGTATATCTGTATTATGATCGCATAGCTTCTTCTACATTTCCGGATTGGTACCACGTCTTTAGCACTGCTGCTTTACTTGCATTGGGCAGGGTCGAAAACGCGATTCCAGCCTGGAAGCCTAAATGAGCTTATGGATAACGACCGCGGAAGTTTACAAGCCAGACTATGAGACTATCGGACTTAATAACATTTTTTGGTCAAATGGTTATATCAGGCATGTTGTTATCTCCCCGAGCTACATAACGCTCCATTCGAATTTTCCATTGTTTGAAACAGCTCTGCAAGTACATATCTGTTAATCCTTGCATGACCTCTGCCGTGCTTTTCTTGAATCCCGATTTCTACCCCATCGACCAACTGGAACGTTCGTCCCCATCAATTTTTTCCCTCCCCTCTTTGAACTTTCTAAACCACTCGAACACTTGAGTGCGAGACAAACACTATTCACTATAAAATTCCTGTAATAATTCGTTAAGTTTAACATAGAACTTCACGTCAGCGCGTTCTATTTTAGCGATCATCACAATTCCGGCAGGGAGCAAAAACACAATGAACTTCTGCGATCCAAATGAATAATCCCCAATCTTACAATTTTTATAGCAAACTCAAGAGGTAATAATCAGCAAAAAAAGATATAACTTGGTATAGAAAAGATAGGAGGAGATCGTCAAAATGTCCAATCCGGTTATTTTCTAACCACACCTCATATATTTTTAAAAATACACGATGCCTATCAACGAAGTAAATATTAAATTTAGTTTGCGTATAATTATAATAATTTTTATTTTATAATACTTCGTTTCTTGTTTCTTCCTATAACTAGGATGTAATTTAATTATATAATATTCACAAAAGGCTATTTTGTATAATATATTTGCATATACAATTACAACGTTTTAAAATGAAAACATTAATTACAAATATACAGGTGAGCCTGCTATAACACGCTCCTTTCTAAAGCTTCATTGAAATTACACGTATGAAGTTTTGATTTTATTTTCTTTAAAGTAACCTCCACCTTCTACCTGGTAATATCGGGTTCCATATCAGTAAATGGGATATCTGTACTGTTTCCCATTAGGCGAATATTCTTTTGTATCATGTTGCTCGTTATAACAAGCTCACATGCATTATATTTCTACTATTGTAAAATATGATTTAATAATTGTGTTAATGGTCTAGAGAACTTACAACGTTTATGTAATTTATGTTATAGACTAAAATAATCTAGTTACTAGCTCTTACATATTTATAATTATACTATAATATGTAAAAGGAGTCGCATATATATACATATATATATATTCATCATTCTAGCTTCTTTCTCTACATTAAATTTTGCTCGATTTTTATTCTAGAGAAATTAAGAAAGAATACACCAAAGAAAATACATATTCTAAAATGAAAAAATTTCGAATTTTTGATTTGGGTCCAAAAACCATTTAGCTCAAAATTATCTATGGAACTTAATATCGCACCCTTGCTTAGGGACCACGAAAACATTTCAATAAATGCTGATTAGGTATTGGGAGATGTGTTTTATAACAAGTCATGGTGCTATGAAATTTAAAATACTTAAAAATTTATAAAGTAACTATCGAATTAGGAAATACATATAGTAGTTCCGCAGTGAATAATAATATACAAATATTCTGTACAAAAATTTGGTAGATATGTATTTTAAAATAGATAAACAAATATACTTAGATTACCACATGAATATGGATGCATCGAAACATTTTTGTGAAACTGAAAAGATGCGTTGAGGAACAAAAGTGACTTTCGTCCCCTTCCTAAATCTTTCTAACTTTCAGTATAACACTAGACAAAACAAAAATGAAACGTGCTCCAATCAACTCTACCCAGTAAATGTTACAATATTTACAGTTGAACTTTGCGCCTCGATAAATTCTGTTCATACTTCGTTCACATTTTTAAATTAAATTAAAAGTAAAAATCCATTAATCAAATTACTTATATATCAACTTTTATAATAAATAATGTTAAATAACTTCATTTCTGCTGATATATTTTATATGTTATATGTGTATGTTTATTTGAGTTTTATAATAAAAGATTAAGAGATTAAGTAATAGCCTTCTTTTATGTCTAAAAACTCCCGAGACGTTTTTTAAAAAGAAAAATACTCACCTTTCCAGAAAACTTACTTAAAACATTTTTAAGGAACAATAAGACGCCGAATTTCTACTTCACGACAATATATCCGGGAATATATGTGAATACTTGCAGACGAGTACTGATTCAATTTCCGCTCACAGCAGTTGTTAAACATCTATTAGGTGCGAAGTATGAATTTTGATATCTAGACTAGTTAATTATGTCAACCGTAGGTAGAAATAAAAAACGATCACTTGTTTATGAGTCAAATAGATTAGTCAGGGAATTTACAGATAGCTGATAACATCGTTTAGCAGCGTAAGTGACACTATAACATACTATAAAGTCTTGTAAATGCGCATTCTAGCAATAAAGCAGTCTATATGTACATTACAGTTTCATAAAGGTTTAGCTACTTACTAAGATTCTATAAAATCACAAAGTACAAAGTTACGCCCCTGTTAAACAATCATAATATTAATATGCAATATTGTAAGATGAATGTAAAGGGAGAATTGAGGTGCTTTGTATAAATAAGTTCCTAAAAAGAAGGTTGATTGCAAAATTCCTATTTAATCACTGAAGGTTGATATGTAGCACCTTGCCACATTAATTTTCGAATTCTGTATACGTATTTCGACAAGCAAGTTGTCATTATCAGCAGATATTCTGCTGATGATGACAAGATATCTGCTGATGATGACAACTTAGTTGTCGAAATCGTATACAGAATTCGAAAATTAATGTGGCAAGGGGTTATATATCAACCTTCAGTGATTAAGTGAATCAACCACAGGCTCCATCAAAATTACCTTCAAAATTCCTATTGTTTGTTTTATTGCAACAAGTTCGTATTTCTCGGGAATACCAAATTACATGCCTTTTGTTGTCTACAGCGAGGAAGAGCACATCGTAGGATAGTAAATTTTTACTAAAATGTTCTGAAGGTCTAACTGTTGTTCGTCACTTATACAGTATAATAGTAGATTATTGACGACGTGATTGTCCGTGTTTGCGAGAATTAAATATTTTTTAAAAATATTACTCAATCGTATTTTAAAATGCCAAAAAGGAATCAAAAAGCATACAAAAGAGAAGACGTTATTCAAAATGCGCAATTACTGAAATACAGCATGTTAAGAACTCAACGATGCATTACACACTAAGCCTGCAGAAACAAGTGGCCGCGATGATATATTTCGAAAGCGGTAGGAATTCCCGAAGTCGAGATTCATATACGTATGGTATGTGTATGAATGCCGGATTAGATTGATGATGGCGAATCGACGGCGTTCTTTCTTGCAATATCAACATTTTACCGTACAGTATTTTTGTGTGTAAAAGACATGTTAATAGCAAACAACACCGGTTAAATGCACAACGTGATGTACCATATTATAAATTGCTATATGACTTTATTTTTATGTTAAACGTGTGGAGCATTCCACAAAATATTGTAGTTAATGAAGAATTTCGAAACTTTTTGGGGAAATGCGTTCCGGAATGGAAATTGCCAACAAGAGGTCAATTACAGTATCATTTTTCTCGGGTGAAAAAACGACGATTACGGATCAAATAAAAGCAGAGATAAAAGATCAAAAAATATGGCTGACGGAAGATGAAACAACGGATGCAAGAAAGAATAGTGTTTTAAATGAGTTAGTGCGCACTTTAAAAAACGGTGACATTTCCTTGACTCTTCTTTTATGTAGTAGAATATTACAGAAGACAAACACGGAAGGGATGATAAAAACTATTAAACATACTTTTGGGAAGTTCAATATATCAGCAACCTAACTTATAATGTTGGCTACAAATAGCAATTCGAATATGGATAAGTTGGAAAGTTACTAAAACAATGTTCAATTGATTCATATAACCTGTTTGCTCCATACATATCATCTTGTAGCTGAATTTATTAGAAACAGTTATCCAAAAGTAGACCAATTTATAGTTTCTTCCAAAAACCTTTTTATTAAATCTCCAAAACGCATTCGTGAGTTTAAACAGGCTTGCCTGGACATTCCTCAGCCACCACAGCCGGTATTGACGAGATAGAGAATGTGGCTTAAAGCTGTCTTATATTATGAAAAATTTTTACACATTATTAAACCTTGTCTCTTAAATTTAAATCCGCAAGATACTCAAGCAATTTCAGTAAGTCAGCGGTTTCAGATATCGAAATCCGTACTCAAATAGAGCAAATTTCCGAAAATTATTCAATTCTTTTAGATACGATTTCCAAATTAGAGAACACCAAGCTGTCATTACATGAAGCGCTAAATAAAGTATATTACCTCAAAGCCTCGTTAGGAAATCTAACAGATAGTATAGGAAGATTAACAAGCAATAAATTGTATACGGTTATAAATAAGAATCCCGATTTTCAAACTATAGTGCGTATAGACAAGCGTTTAACTGAAAACCAAGAGTGCGAATATGATGCGAACATCCATTTTAAATTTACGAACATCACATCATTAAACGTAGAACGCTCCTTTTCCAAATACAGTGACGTATTTTGACCTTGGCATAGGAGTATGACTGAGTCAGCACTGGAAGGCATACTAATGACATAATACTATAGCGAATTTTTGCGTCATTTTACAACAACAATACAAAAAAAAATTAAAATAATAAGTAATTACATTTATTATTTTTAATATTGATAGTAACTGAGCTGCACGCTACTGCGAAAGCACTCGTTTTTGCAGCATTAGTTCCAACATAATCATAGCGAACTTATGTATTTTTTTTGTGCCCAATGGATGGGGCACGAGCCCATTATTACACAAATTTACCCAGTACAGTGAGTAATAAAAAAAATTTCAATTTATAATAGTTGATACTTTAAATAGAAAGCGGTAACTTATCTCCAAATTCAATATTTTAAGATTTTTTCGCAATGGAAGATTTCAATTTGTTCTTTCTTCTTGCTAATTGAGAAATATTGTTTCTCAATTGTGAATAAATACGTGAAGTAAAAATAACAAAATAAAGTAAATTTATATGATTAAAGTACAATTACTAACACATTACTACAGTTAAATTTTGCTAATTAAACTAAAAAACTAAATATACAACATAATTCAAAACTATTAATATTGAGTAGTAGCCCCATCTATTGTCATACTGACAATCGTTGATTCAATTTTAAATATATTCCCATAAACCCTCAGCATTACTCCGCTTAGAAAGTAGTCCCTATTTAAATATAGCAATTACAAATTAAAACTTCGTTTATGGCGGAATTATACATGGAAATCATTTGATGAAAATGCTCTTTGAATTTATTTAATAACATAAAAGCAACAAAATATATAACTAAAGAAGTTATTTAATTGTGCTCATATAACCCTCGTTCACTTCAAGCAATACTCCACCGAAAAGTAGTACCTATACAAATGCATCATGGTTTATTAAATAAACGCTCGGCGTATGAAGAATTTATACGCGCAAAAAATAGCGTTGGTACAGGAAAAGTTTTTTTCACGCATTTAATTTGCAAATAACTATTCTTTTAAACCGTTTTATACATTTTAATATCATCAATACATTTTGAAATTATCTAATGCTAATATGGCAAAATACATTGTGAATCTTTACTAACGCCGCCAAATTGGAATTTGCAAATAATGCACAAATACAATGTGACTGTAAACTATATTTAAAGCGTATTATTATTTAACTGAAAACTGAAATATTTATCCACAATAATATTAATGTTAAGTAATTTAATTATTTGAAACGAAATTAAAAAAATTTTTACACCTCTTTTTGTGATAACTACATAATTTCGTTCGTATTTTAATATATACCAATAAAATATAATACGAAATCTTAAAATACAAATAATTTAAAAAAATACATCAGAAAGTATCGTTTTAGAAACGTAACTTGTATTTTCAAATCCAGAATAAATTGCTTAGATCAGATAAAAAAAGCCGGAATTCAAAATACGAAAATTATAATAGAAAAAACCTACCTGTTACAACACGTATTTCATATTGTGCACTGCGATACTGTTCGATAGATACGCGAAATTTTTAACGAATCGATTATTAAACGGATTCGACACTTGAAAACACGTTAAAGTTACTATTTTCGATAAAATTTTACAATAATTTTAACAAAAATCAAAAAGGACTACCGATTCACGACGCGCACGTTACCGATTGTGAAAATGTGCCATCTATAATGAACCGGTCTAATCTCAGAAGGTGTCTGAATTAGGAAATCTGCGAAATGTGGTTTGAATATTAGATAGATTAAATAGGTTAATAAATAACATCGTTAAATTTAATTAGAATTAGTTTATTTTATTTAAAAATTTACGATAAACTATGTGTAATATTAAAAATACATAAATTATATATTTATATAAATATATAAAATATATAGATAGAGAATTACTAACATATTTTTAAATCGTTAAGAAGGACGTTTGGCATTAGAAAAAGCAATAAAAATCATTTTGAAAATGCTTTTTGAATTTATTTAATAACACAAAAGCAAAAAAAATATATAACTAAAGAAGTTATTTAATTGTCCTCATATAACCCTCGCTCGCTTCAAGAAATACTCCACCGAAAAGTAGTACCTATACAAATGCATCGTTTATTAAAGAAACCCGGCGTATGAAGAATTTATGCGCGCAAAAAACAGCGTCGGTACAGGAAAAGTTTTTTTCACGCATTTAATTTGCAAATAACTATTCTTTTAAACCATTTTATACATTTTAATATCATCGATTCAATTTAATTCCAATACATTTTGAAATTATCTAATGCTAATATGGTTAAATTACATTGTGAATCTTTAGTAACGCCGCCAAATTGGAATTTGCAAATAGTGCATAAATACAACGTGACTGTAAACTATATTTAAAGCGCGTTATTATTTAACTGAAAACTTAAATATTTATCCATAATAATAGTAATGTTAAGTAATTTATTTATTTGAAACGAAATTTAAAAAATTTTTACACCTCTTTTTGTGATAACTACATAATTTCGTTCGTATTTTAATATATACCAATAAAATATAATATGAAATCTTAAAATACAAATAATTTAAAAAAACGCATTAAAAAGTATCGTTTTAGAAATGTAACTTGTATTTTCAAATCCAGAATAAATTGCTTAGATCTAATAAGATAAAAAAAGATGGAATTCAAAATACGAAAATTATAATAGAAAAAAGCCTACCTGTTACAACACGTAATACATATTCTGCACTGCGATACTGTTCGATAGATACGCGAAATTTTTAACGAATCGATTATTAAACGGATTTGACACTTCACAACACGTTAAAGACACTATTTTCGGTAAAATTACACAATAATTTTAACAAAAATCAAAAAGGAATACCGCTTCACGACGCGCTCGTTACCGACTGTGAAAATGTGCCACCTATAATGAACCGGTCTAATCTCAGAAGATGTCTGAATTAGGAAATCTGCGAAATGTGGTTTGAATATTAGATAAATTAAATAGGTTAATAAATAACATCGTTAAATTTAATTAGAATTAGTTTATTTTATTTAAAAATTTACGATAAACTATGTGTAATATTAAAAATACATAAATTATATATTTATATAAATATATAAAATATATAGATAGAGAATTACTAACATATTTTTAAATCGTTAAGAAGGATGTTTGGCATTAGAAAAAGCGATAAAAATCATTTTACGATTTAGTCTACAATGTATAATGTATTTCCAACAAGTAAACAAAATAAGCAACAAAAAATTGTACACGTTTCATACTAATAATATTAATGAATACTCATAATTCAAGTTTTATATGGCAATTTTGATGGAGCCTGTGGTTGATTAATGAATAGAGCGGCGACGAAAGTGGCAATACCATAGGCGGTACGGTAGAACGGGCAATTGGTGCGCAATGAATGAGATCATTCACATCAAATATAATACGGTTCACGGTTGGTGTTTAAGTGTAAATTATAAGCTGCGGCGAAAGTGTCCGTAGCAGTGCCGTGTCTAGACTTATTCTTACACAATTAGTGCTTACCTAGTAATATGTAATTTCATAACCCTGGTAATGTGTTGTGGAAGTAACTGTACATCTGCATCATTGCATACGTCTCTACGGTTGCTTCTGTGAATGACGTCCTTCGCGACGAGAAAATGTTTTTGTATAGAAAAAAAGATCGTTCGGCGTCTATTGATGTAATTTTGGCAGAAAGAAGCTGTTGTTCAAAACATTCCAGGGCTCACTATTTGCACATTTGTCATAAATAGTTCGTAAAACATGCAAGTCCGGATTTTTTTTTAAAACACTTAATAATTTTTGATGAGCTCGTACACCAGCAGCGTCAGTTAAACTATGCAAATGAGCGGTCACATTTTGCACTATGCATAGTGATGCGTCTAAGGGCAGCGAATCGTTTTCGTTTTGAAGTTTTGTAATTGCTTCTACTAATGGATGGTAATTGTTATATATTGTATGCAGATCTTCCAGAATTTGGGGATTTTCAAATTGATGTTGACTGTCTCTGATTGCTTGGGATTCGGTTGGCCTAAATTTTGATATAACGGATTTAACTTTGTGAAAATTCTTATGGTAATAAAAAGCTGCATTTAGCCACGTGCCCCATCGTGTAAGAATGGGTTCCGGTGGTTCCGAAATATCTGGACAAGTTTTATGAAATTCTTTAAGTCGTTTAGGGGACTTAAGAAACACTTGTTTGGTGGATCCAATCAAATGATCAACGTTTTTATAACTACTTCTAACATTTTCAGCAACTAAATGAAGAGCATGGAGTACACAAGTTATGTGTATTAATTTAGGAAAAGTTACTTTTAGTAAACGTCCGAGTAGTAACATAGTAGCAGCACCATCTGTTACAAGCATGCAGACTTGAGTACTATGAATGTGAAATTTCTTTAAGGTGTTCATTATTATTTGCCGAATATTTGCCGCAGTACATGCTTGTATACGTTTACAGGCTAACAAATAGGGCTGTGAAAATGTGTTGGCTGATAAAATACGTACGATTACGTTTATTATACTATTTTTTTTAAATCAGTAGTCTCATCTACAGTAATCCACACATTTTTATTATGCAATTCTCTTCTTGCTATATTTTCAAGCCTCTCTCTTAAACGCGGCAAATGTTTCTGTAAAGTTCTTCTTGCAGGTAATTTATAATTTGGCAGATATTTATTCCAGAACACTTGAAAAGGGCGTTTGCTGATTAAACGAAGCGGCAAATTACATGCAGTCAACATAAATAAAAAATCATAAAGGAATGTTATTATTATAAGTCGCTTATTACAAAGCAAACACAATACTGCACATCCATCATACTTTAAATCGGGAAATTCTGCTATGTATTTTCTAACCGACGTAGCAAACGGCACAGACTTTCGCGACATGTTTGTGTGAAGTTATTATAAACACTAACCGTGAACCGTATTGTATTTGATGTGAATGATCTCATTCACTGCGCACCAATTGCCCGTTCTACCGTACCGCCTATGGTATTGCCACTTTCGTCGCCGCTCTATTAATGATATATAACCCCTTTCCACAATTTTCGTATTCTGTATACGTGTTTCGATAACTAAGTTGTCATCATCAGTAGATAATTAAGCAGTGTCGCACCTGGTAAACTACGACAAAATACCTGTACGAAAACAAATTCCGCACACGATCTGTCCCGTCGAAAGCCAAAACGCACCCCGAAGTTTATATGTTTACAATAATAAATATAACAATTTATTTTTACTCTAAATTGTTGTAGATCGACGTTTCTTTATTTGATAACAAATTAATACACTTTATTCCAAATATAATGCATCCTTGCGGACTTTATAAACGTTCTGCAAGTAGGTCAATATTAGTAGTAAGTGAACGTAGTAGTCAAGTAAATAATGTTCTATTGAAAATATTTTTTTCGATCAGAAATAGTTCACAAATAAATAAAATAGAATTATTGCAAAAAGAACTAGTTTTTGTCCTTTTTGCTGATAAATATTTACAATGTCTTACTATTAAAACCACTTTCTAAATTTGGTATTTTTCTCAAATTTATCAGAAATAAAACAATAGCAGATGCATATTACTACTACCAAATGTTTATATACGCTTAGGTGAAGATATTGCATTAATATTTTGTTTTCCACAAAGTGATAATTTGAGTTTGGAAATAGGAAAACGTAAGGCAGGTCAGTATCTGGTGAATACTATGCTTGGTCGATCACGTTCAATGAAAAGAATTAACATGTAAGACAGAGTGTAGTGAAAAATCCAAGAGTTGTTTTTCCATACACCTAACCTTTTATGTGAACACTCTTTCTCTCAAGCGTTTCAAAACTCAAAATATTGTTAGTTAACTGTTTGTTGAGTAGTCAACACCACGATAGTTAAAACTAGCAGCCAATTTGACTTCGATTTTCGAACGACTTTTAATGTTTTTTTTCCAAATTTGATTCATTCTTAGAATACCATTTCGAAATTTATTAACTGCTCTGCATGACAAATATACAAACTCTCAGCCATTACGATGCGTTTCATGAATGTAGAATCTAAATTAACTTGTTTATGTTTGTTCATCAACAATCTATTTGTAGTATCCTTTTTGCAAAATAAATCGGTTTCTTCAGAACACGCCGTGCTGCGACATGCTCCAAATATCAAACGAAATTGTGTAAACAGATTGATAAAACATGTCTAGATTCTCAGCTTTTTCTCTTAAGTTTAAATTACGATTTTTCATAATTATTCAATTCACTTCATCGAAGAATTTTGATGTCGACCGAAGCCAGGCAAATCTTCGACCTTTTACCAGTCTTTTTCGAAAATGTTGTACCACTGGGATGATCGGGTTGACCCATCGTCGGCCTCTTCCCAATATTTTCAACGATTCTGCACAAGAAAATTGGTTTGAAACACAAAATTTAAGGCAAATTTTTTGTTGGATATTTTTATCCATTTTAAAAGCCGTAAAACACACTTGAATCTCGGGGCTACTAACCAAACTAAAAACTGTAAACATTGATCTTATAACACTTCGTAAGTGGGTGAAGTTTGGAGAAAGACGTAGTGATGATAGTGTCTGTAGTCTCCGCTAAGATCAAAGTGTAGTGTCTGTAGTCTCCGCTATAGTGCCACAGGCGGAGCACCGGATTCTAGGACAATTATTGTCAATTATTTAAGTTTTTCTAAATGAAGAGTGTCTTTAGTCATGTGACATTTCCATTACACATCTATGACTAACAAAAATGTAATAAATTTTCTCTTTCTTATGCTGTAACAATAACTTGTAATTGAAGACTATGCCCTCACAAAATGTTGTATATGTATACAAAAAGAAAAACTTTTATTTTCTATTAGTTAGTAAAGTGTAGCAACGAACTTTTAAAATTTTGAAGTTGACGCCAACATTATTGTTCGAAAAAGAGTAGGTTGGTAGACGGGAGAGAGAATGGAGTGAGATAGAGAATGTAAAATCTTTTTTTGTAAATAAACATTTAAAAAAGAAAAGCGCTTTATTTGAAATACAAACCCAGAAACCCCTACCAAGCGATGAATGGAATTGTCACATGACAAAAGACACAAACACTATCACCATTATCTCGAACTAAATTCCATTTATTTACGAAGAATTGAAATAATTTAAAAAAATCCTGCAGTGAGCCATGATTTTTCTATGACGCCAAACGGCATGTCGATTCTTTATTCACATAAATCGGTGAAATGTCAGTTGTATTCGACAGTGAAGAAAAATGCGTTGGATTAAGTTTGGACATACTTAAAAACTTCATGACCAACTTCGAGGTATTTCTTTGGTTCTTTGGGTCTGTTATAAGAACAATATCTGTAAACAAACTGGTATATAGATACCACCAAAAGTTTAAGTGACAATAAGGCATAATAATGCCAACTGCCAAAAATACACGCGGGTTTTTTGAATGAATAATTGGGGTATTTATTTAGCGATAAAGATTTTCTTTATTACCCCCCAAACCAAGTTATTCAATGACAAAAATACCTATGAATATTTTTGAGTAACACCTATGTAAACTGCGTAAATATTAGTCTTGAACAATTTTTCATCAGGTCTTCGGTTAATTTGAGACATCTTTCGACTGAGCAATTTTTAAATTTTGCAGACGTTTTAAGTTATCCAAAGAAAAGACTAAATACATATATACATATACCGTGAATATATTTTATAATGCAACATGCACATACATACACTAGTTGCTAGAGTAACGTAATAATGAAATGACAGCAATGTATTTTAGCGTGTATTTTATTTTGCAACATAGGATGTCAAAATAAGTTACTCTATTTTTGAGGTATGTATAGTGTAGAAGAAAACCTGTTATTAGTGAACTGGTATAACTCGAATATGAGTTTGAGGAGAGTAGCAGATTTGTTTCAAATTACATATCCTGACCGTCCAAGACCGAGTCCAACTACAATAAGTAGTTACAGAAATATAAAAATAATGGATGCATCATTCCTAATCATAAAAAAAAAGAATAGGCCAAGATATGTTATTACTGACGCCAAAAGAGATGAAATTCTACAAACAATCGAAAATAATAATATGCTCTCCACAAGAGCTTTAGCACAAACTACAAATGTAAGCAAATCTTCCGTGCATAAACTACTAAAACGAGAACATTTGAAGTCGTATCATTTTCAAAACCATCAGGAACTAATTGCGAATGATGCAGAAAGAAGAAGTAACTTTTGTGAAATCATGTTGGATAAGCTTAATAATGATGATACTTTACTACGCAGAATTTGCTTTACAGATGAAGCAACATTTTATGTAAATGGTGAAGTAAATTCACAGAACTGCCGCTACTGGAGTAGATAAAATTTGCATAGATATCATATCACAAGGACTCAGCGGCCACAGAAAGTCTATGTTTGGACTGGGTTGATTGGACACCATATTGTAGGACCGTTTTTTATTGAGGGTACTCTTACAGGAGAAAAATATTTAGAATTGCTTGAGTACAGAGTTATGCCAGCCCTCCACGCTTTAAATATTGATGGTGAGATTTGGTACCAGCATGATGGCGCGCCGGCACATAATTTTCATATGGTTAGAACATTTTTCAACCAAAGATTTCCAAACCGTTGGATAGGCCGTGGGGGAGAAGTAGAATGGTCCGCAAGGTCACCAGACCTGTCTCCAAACGATTTCTTTCTTTGGTCATGTATCAGAAATAAAGTTTTTCATGGAGAACCTCTAAATAATATTGACCAATTAAAAAATAGAATACGAGTTGCTGCAAGAGAAATAACTCCAGAGCAGAAACAAAATACAATAAATGAATTCTACAATCGCTTAGGATACCGTCTGGCCGTCAATGGTGACATTTTTGAAAATTTGTTAAATTAGTTTTTAAATTTTGTTCAACTACTGTATTTCACATCCTATGTTGCAAAATAAAATACACGCTAAAATACATTGCTGTCATTTCATTATTACGTTATGTATGTATGTGCATGTTGCATTATAAAATATATTCACGGTATATATATATATATATATATATATATATATATATAATCTATTAGTCCCTTGTACCATTAGTGGTTTCGGGTGTACTTCTTGTGAATGTTCTCCATTCGTTTCTATCCTTTGTCATTTCCCTAGCTTCCGTTCTCGTCCTCCTTTTTTTCTTAATAATCTTTGTCATGGTTTCGTTCCAAGCCTGTTTCGGTCTCCTCTCTTCCTAACTTTTGAATTCGGGCTCTCCATATTTCTTTTACTGGCCTTGTATCGTTCATTCGGTGTAGGTGGCCCCTCCATCTCAACTGTGTCTGCTGTATAAATTCCTCTATGGGTCGTATTCCTAGGTGCTTTCTAATTAGGTCATTCCTCATTCGATTCATTCTTGGCACTCCTCGTACTCTTCTCAAGTATTTCATTTCCATAGCCTGGATTTTTGTTTTTCTGTCGCTGGTTCAGTACCCAAGATTCGCATACATAGAAAATTATATTTTGTTTGCTACAGCACAGACGTTGGTAAAACTGTACATACTTCGTTAAGAAAAGAAGTCACAATTAATAACAAAATCCGTGCCTATTAAAACTATTGGTCGTTCCGAAAGTAATTGCGTTTTTTTTGGTTAAAATCAAAGGGGATTTTTTTTAGTGCTTAAATATTTTATTATATTATATATTCTCCATTTCCCTCTAACACTTTTTGCCATCTCTCTGTGAGCAGCGTAATTCCCCTCTCAAAAAATTTCTGGTCCGTACTAGCAAAAAACTGATTTAACTTATTTTTAACGTCCTCATTTGAAGTTAAAAATTTTCCCGTCTAGAAAATTTTGTAATGACCGAAATAGATAATAATCCGAAGGCGCAAGGTCCGGAGAATATGGTGAATGCGGCAGTGGATCCCAATTCAGCTATAGAAGCTTTTGACGAGTTGCCAAACTTGTATGAGGCCTCGCATTGTCCTAGTGGAATACCACCCCTTTTTTATCGATCAATTCCGGCCTCTTCTGTTAAAGTGCACCATTCAAATTGTCCAATTGTGGACAGTACACTTCAGTAGTGATTGTTATGTTGTCCGGTAGAAGCTCAAAGTAAACGATTCCCTTATAATTCCACCAAACAGACAGCATTACCTTTTTCTGATGAATATCGACTTTTGATGTGCTTCGAGCTTATATTGTTGTATACAACCCATTTCTCATCCCCAGTAACAATTCGTTTCAAAAACGGGTCATTTTCTTGACGTCTGAGAAGCATATCGCAGACGTCAATACGGCGGAGCAAATTTCTTTCTGTAAGAGTATGAGGAACCCATATGTCCAGCTTTGAAATTAATCCTAGGCGTTTGATGTGATCATGGACGGTCGAATTTGACAAATTTAAATTCTTTGCGAGGTCACGAGTTGTTATTCGTCGATTTGCATCAATCAAAGCCTTTATTTTATCCTCATCAGCTTCGACTGGCCTTCCAGAACGCGGTGCGTCTTCAAGATCGAAATTTCCGGAACGAAATTTTTTAAACCAATTTTGGCACTGGCGTTCTGAAAGCACATCTTCTCCATACACAGCGCATAACTTTTCCCTCGCTGGAACAGCATTTTTACCTTTTCGATAATAATAAAGAATAATATGCCGAAAATGCTGCTTTTTATTTTCCATATCTGAAAGGGCACCACACAAAAACTATTAGTCAGAATTTAAAAAACTTTTTCACAAACAATCCTTACTTTGTTAGCCATTAAAATATGTAATAAAAAATTGGCTTCAGTATGAAGTTGGGTATGAAAAATACAAGAAAATCATCTATTTAGGAAAGAACGCAATTACTTTCCGAACGACCCCAATTTCTCGAATTAAATAAAGTCATATCCGACTTTTCTTACTACTGCTACCAACTTAAAACTGCCGGGAAATTTTAAAATTGCTACTTGGGTTACTTCTCCAAATTTAATATTATTAGGTGCGCAATTAAGTTCTCGCTGTTTTTTTTTTTTTTTTTGATGAAAATGCAACTTTATTGTGAAAAAATGTTTACAAATGAATCATTCAAAATACTGCCCATCGCTAGCGACAACTTTTTCCCATCTTTCTGGAAGAGCTCGAATACCGTCGCGGTAGAAGTGTTCGTCTGAGGCTATCCACGAATCAAACCATTTTGAGATGTCTCCATATGAGCGGAACTGCTGATTAGCCTGACCATGTGCCATCGAACGGAACAAGTAATAATCGGACGGCGCAATATCTGGCGAATATGGCGGGTGGGATAGGACCTCCCATTTGAGCGTTTCTAAGTAGGCTTTAACGGGTTTGGCGACGTGAGGCCGAGCGTTGTCATGCTGTAGAATCACTTTTTTCGTACGCTTGTTGAATTTCCATAAACTTTTCCTGCGCCTTTCCTGCCATTTGCCTCTGCTCGTATTGTGGCCGCTTTTCGTGCAGTGCTAGGCACAATCGCATCAATTGAGTTCGAAACCGTTCCCCAGTAATGGTTTCGTTCGGTTTCAACAGCTCATAATAAATAACACCGCCCTGGTCCCACCAAATACACAGCAAAACCTTCGCAGCGTGAATATTCGGCCGAAGCGACGACGTAGAAGCATGACCGGGCGGTCCCCATGATTTTGTTCTCTTTGGGTTGCTGTAATGAATCCATTTTTCATCACCCGTAACGATGCGATGAAGAAAACCCTTCCTTTTTTTGCCGCTGGAGCAGTTGTCCACAGGCGAAAAAACAACGCTCAACGTCTCTTGGCTTCAAATAATATGGGTTCCTTATTATTTGAAGTTCCTTGTTTTTGAATCATTCCCAACGCATGCAATCGCTGGGAAATGACTTGGCGGGTAGCTCCTAATGCTGAAGCAAGCCCTTTTTGCGTTTGGCACGGATCCTCATCGAGCAATGCCTCCAATTCAGCGCCTTCAAAGATTTTTGGTCTTCTTTCACGCGAACGGTCGTCAACATCGAAATCACCGTCTTTGAAGCGACGTAACCAATCACGGCACGTTGTTTGACTTAAAGCAGCATCTCTGTAACCTTTTTGGAGTTCTTGATACGCTTCAGCCGCCGTTTTCTTCGAATGAAAGAAGAAAAGCAACACTTCCCGCAAATGACGATTATTTGGCACAAAATCAGACATTTTCGCACAACCAAAAGTATATGACGCAAAAACAAAATCACTAATGTGTCAAAGCGGTTTGTTTACCATATGTCTAAGCTTGGTTCATAACGTTTTAGTTATGTCACAATCGACCAGCACTTACTACTGGAGCCATCTCTTGAAAAACAGTCAGAACTTAGTTACGCACCTAATATTACTTGCGAAAGATGATTGTATAATACGTCTCTGTTAGATCTAAAATAAATATACAAAAGTCCTAATAATAAAATACTTATATTTCTTACATCTATACAACAAATGGAAATTAATTTAAATGAAAACAAATATATAACATTAAATAAGTACAATCAAGGCACAGTTCTTTAATATAAACGTTCACAAAGATGAATTACTAAATGTCATTTAAAAAAAGTCACTGAGCGCAATAATTTTCTTGTGCTCCAAAATTTTAAACTCGTAAATATTCACTAGACGCATCAATCATCAACGGATTTCTTATTTTTCCTTCTGCGCTTGGATTTAATCTTCGAGATAATTTCGTACGCTTGTTGAATTTCCATAAACTTTTCCTGCGCCTCTCTCTGCTTGACGGGATCCTTAAACTTGTCAGGGTGATGTTCCCTACTCAAAGCTCGCCACTTCGCCGTGATTTCGGATTGACTGGATGTCGGACCGACTCCCAGAACTTTGTAAGAATTTTGCTCGCCCGTAAAATCTGATAAATCTATTATCTGTTTATAGACTTCGTACCTATAACACAGAAAACATACATAGTTAAAAGATAATTCTTTTTTAAATACAAATAAAACAAATATGCACAAATAATTAACTCTCTGAATATAATTGTTACACGGTTCTGCATACAAACCGTAACAAGTCGGTATAACATGCGTCACTTGTTGGTTAGTTTTTGAATCACATGTTATTTTGACACTAGCAATATTATCGCGCTCAAAATATCGATAGTTTTTAGTATCCAAGATTAACAGTATGAAATTAATTGATTTACGTTTAATCGCTTCGGGAAATTTATTAACTTATCTTCAAAATGAGTATTATATTACTAAAACAGTGCTAGTTTTTAAAAGAATTTTTTGCTCAAAATAATACATTAACTGCATCATTTCTATGAAGAGAAAATGTGAGATGGGCATGATAATTGAAGACACAAGCTATTCTTGTATTCGTCGAGCGTGTTCAGTTGAAAATACCGGGTTGTTCAATTAGTTTTGTCGTTTAATAAGAGATGGCGCTATTATCTTCGTCGTTTTATTTTTCTAAAAATTGTACTACTTTTTTATGAACACGTGTGGAGTTTTCTCATTTTATATTTTCTCATTCGTATATTTGCAGGTGTTCAAAGTAGACGTGTCACAATATTTTTTGACAATGGAAAGAATTGAATATCGTGCAGTGATAAAATTTTTATTTTTGGAAGCCGTAGCACCAAAAAAATTCATGAACAACTGTTAAAAGTATATAAGGACTCTTCATCTTCAATTAGAACAGTAGAACGATGGGTTGCTGAATTTAAAAATGAGTCGTACAGGTCTTGAAGACAATCCACGTGAAGGATGTTCAAAAAGTGCATCAACACCAGAAATCGGAGTAAAAATGCAGGATATGGTTTTAGAAGGCAGTCGATTAACCGAGAGAGATTCAGTAGAAGCCCTTAGCATCTCATTAGGTAGTGTGAGAAATATATTGGCTAAAGTTTTGAATTTGAGAAAGTTGTGTACAAAATGGGTGCCACATTCGTGAACAATGGAACAACAACACATTCGTATGCAACTCTCTCAGCAACATTTGAAGTGTTTTAGAAAGAATAAAAACGGTTTTGCGCGTCGTTTCATCACTGTGGACGAGACTTGGGTCTACCAATATGATCCACAATCTAAACAAGAGGCTAAGGAGTGGTGTGAACCCGGCACTTCGACTCCGAAGTAAGTTAGAGTCCAGAAACCAACCAAGAAAGTGTTAGCGTCAGTTTCTTGGGATGCAAATGGAATATTGTTCATGGGTTACCTTCAAACTGGTAGAACAATAAATTCCGATTATTATTATAACCTTTGGGACCAGCTAGAGGTAAAAATGCGTGAAAAAAGACCTGGTGTACAGAAAAAAAATCATTTTCCATCGAGATAACACATCTTCTCGCACAGGTCAAGAAACCATCGCAGAAATTAGTAAATTAAAATACGAATTATTGCAACATTCACCCTATTTGTCAGATTTAGCTCCCTCTGACTTTTGGCTGTTTCGACAATCTTCCGAATTCTCACATCAGGGATAAATTAGTAGATCACTGGAACAAGTGTATTAAATTTCAGGAAGATTATATTGAATAATAAAGAGTATTTCAAACCATAAATTCTTGCTTTTCTTATTGAACGACAAAACTTACTGAAGAACTTGGTATATAGTGACTTGTCTTTGAATTACCACAAAGGAAATTATTAGTTTTGATATAGAACTGCAATAAAAAGCATATTATTACAAATTTTAGCAGAAAACATGGATATATAAAGTATCTTCATTTGTATTTAATATTTCATATGTCTTCCTTTCGCTTTTGTGAGAGAAACAACTTTTTCCAGCATGCTCTCAATTGCCACATGATATTGCTTTTAATTTGGTCACTGTTTCGTCAATCATCTTCAAGGCTGTCCATCAAATCTTGCTTTCTGGTGCAGTTCCATGATGCTATGATGTTTTTAATGTATTCCATATATCTTCAATAGGATTCTTATCGGAAAAATTTCCAGACCAATTCAATAACTGTAAGTTTACTGTATTAAAATGCGCTTTCACAGATTCTCTTCTATGGTATGGAGTATTGTCGTGTATAAAGAAGTATGGCCCTTTGCCTTCATCCAAAGTATTAATGTAAGGTGTTAAGCGCTAATTTATAACTTTTTAAATTGACTTTGTATCATCGTATTTTCGACAAAGTAAATTGGTCCTGTACTATCTGCTGTAATATATTATTATACCAACATGGAAGAGGAATGTGTCACTGTTTTTGCGATACATTCTTCTTTCAAACACTCATTGAAATTATGTAAGTCTTAGTAAATACGTAAAAATGGGTTAAAAAATTTAGTATTGTTGTTTAACTTTTCCCAATCGTGTACCAGGTGTGCCGGAAAACCAGTTTTTTCGTAAAAAAAAACTACACAATTTTCAAGAAAATGGAAAAATTTATTTATTCAAAGTATTAGCCATTTGATTCTGGGTTGGGTCTTCATCCAATAACTCCTGCAGTTTCGCATTTTCAAACTTTTTAAATCCACCAGAACGTTCTTTGTCTGGCACATCGAAATCACCACTTTTGAATTGTCAAAACCACGCCTCGCATGTTTTTATGACTGGAGCAAGTTCGCCGTAAGTTTCTACTAGCAAACGATGACTTCCAGCGGCTTTTTTCTTTTGATTAAATGAGAAAAGTAATGCGTGCCGCAAATGCACTTTTTCAGGCACGAAACTCGACATCTTCAAAGAGGTATACTAGCATTATTTTCGCAAAATATAACATGTATAAGCCATACATGTTATGGGGTACTTTAGTCCGTTAATAAGAAAATTATTATAACTTCTTCAATACCATACAACCAAATACATACTTATGTTAAGTTCATCAAGATCGACATAAAAAACTTCTTAGAGTCAATTTCTTCCGAAGTATGTTTGTGATATTCTTAAAATAATAATTCTTAATTTAAAAAAAAAACGTGTTTTACATACCAGCCATGATGTTGTGCGAAGACGTAGGTGTCATACAGAGACTGTTTCAAATCTGTCCACCATGGCGACGTGAAGAAATGATGGATAGCCTCGTGCATGGGAACTGTATCACCGTTGGAATCTGTGATTTTCCCGTTGAAGTAAAAGTAGCAACCCCACAAGGATAAGTAAAATACTGCGCAGGCGCTAACGATCGACATTCGCCTGCAAAAAAAAATAACTTCTTATGATAAACCTCCAATACATTACTAATACGTGTAATCTTAAAATCTGAGTTCGTTTATGTAACTAAATTTAAAAATCGCCTTTATATATTTATATGTGTCTTCGTACAGTTTTCTGTAAATTCTTGCTTGTCTTAAAATACGGTGGTAATGGTTTCCCATTTGAAAATTGTATGCGGGACTTTTTTGGACGTGGAGAAATCTTATGCACCCATTGTATGAACTTTAATTTTTTATCTGAATCCCAGTGATGTATCCAAGTTTCAACGCGTATCACTATTTCAGAGAAAAAGGTAGCGTCTGCATCCAAAAAATCGAATCTTTTGAGAAATTTGTTGCTTAAACGGTTTTTGTTCTGAGATGTTTTCTCAAATTACTAAATAAAAGAAAGTCGGATGGAATAAAATTCGAACTATATAGTGAACTCAAAGAAGTTAAACTTGCGAAGAATGGGTTGGACTTCGATTGGTTTTTAAACTCTCACATTGTCATGAAGAGGAAGGACTGGACTTCTTCGTAGTCAATAGACGCACGTAATGTTGTTAACGTATTGTCGTAATTAATAGCTATTATAGTAGTCCTCGTTAGCGTGTATTCAAAAAGAACAACTCCTGCTTTACCTCAAAAGATGGTGGTCATGAACCTTTCGACTGAAGATTGATTGATTGCAAGACTTAGTTACGTCTGAAGGCCTTGCTGTTCCTGTATCATCTTCAATTATATTGACACTATTGAGCGTTAGTACACAACTCACAATTAGTTTTTCTATCATGGTTAGACAGATTTTTTTTCTAGTTATCCTCGTATATGAAAACTAAATCTAAAATAAAGTTTCTAACAAATAGGCACATTGTTAAAAGGAATCATTCTATTATTAATAACACCCTATCTACTACATATGTTTCACCGATATCACGGATCGTCAGGCAGATTTGTGTTATTAATGAACGATTCCTTGGTAGCGTCTACCATATCATTTCGATACAGAAAGATTAATGGATAACAAGCGCCGCCCTCTGTCGTCCACTATACTGAACGACAAAGCGAGAAACGCGTCTACCTCGCTTGTCGATAACTATGTTATTAGAGCGTATAAGCCAGACGCATTGCGTAACGGCTATTTGCCAATTAAAAGAATGTTAAAAGGAATCATTCTATTATTAATAACACCCTATCTACTATATATGTTTCACCGATATCACGGATCGACAGGCAGATATCGGTGAAACATATGTAGTAGATAGGGTGTTATTAATAATAGAATGATTCCTTTTAACATTCTTTTAATTGGCAAATAGCCGTTACGCAATGCGTCTGTCTTATACGCTCTAATAACATAGTTATCGACAAGCGAGATAGACGTGTTTCTCGCTTTGTCGTTCAGTATAGTGGACGACAGAGGGAGACGCTTGTTATCCAAATAGGCATATTCATTAAAATGCATTTTTGGATAGCATACCTTTAGTCGATACTTCAGTAATACGATACCTTATGTACATACATATTTTCAAACCACTTACGTCATAAAGGAATACTGTTTTTGTTTGTGCGGCCTCCATTTTTTCGAAAACGTGTCGAACGCCAAAGCAGAAGTGACAATCATAAAAGAAAACCATACGCTTTCATCGTAATAAAGGTATCTCGACAGATACGATAGATAAGCTGATACAATTGCTATCCAGGGCTTTCCCGTCTCTCTGCCGATATTACCGACGACCCAAACACCTGCAAGAGACTAGAGTTTAATCGATTAACAAAAAAATGCGTATAGCAAAGTGTTACCTATGGCGCTTGCTAAGGGTATCAACCAATGAAGAAAAGACCAATTTATATTCCCCACTGGATCCTCTGGAATTGCTATCATGATCAGTTGGCCCCATAGGTACGATATCATAATCGCCGAGATGAATCTGCTTATGGAAAATGGAGGCTGAAATATAAAATAAATGTGTAATCGACAGGGTACACGCTTACCATTGCGCAAAGTTCACTGAATCAATTTCTGAATGGTAACTTTCGTAGAGCCTCTGGTTGATTAATTTAATCACTTGAAGTTAATATATAACCCCATGTCACATTAATTTTCGTATTCTATATACATATTTCGACAACTAAATTGTCATCAGCAACAGATAATTGAACAGTGTCGCACCTGGAAAATCACGGCAAAAAGTCGAACGAAACAAATTCCGTACACGATCTGTACCGTCGAAAGGCAAAACGCACACTGCGTTTCATCCGTGTATATGCCGTAGTTTTTTAGGTGCGACACCGTTTAATTATCTGCTGATGATGACAACGATGTATCAACCTTAAGTGATCAATTTTTAAAAATTTTGTAGGCTTCGAGTTTATACATCTAAAAAATTACGGCATAAACCCGCACGAAAGCAAACACTGTGCGTTTTGACTTTCGACGGTACACATCGTACACGGAATTTGTTTCGTTCGGGTTTATGCCCTATGCCTAGATGCGACACTGTTTGATTATCTGCTGATGATGACAACTTAGCTGTCGAAATACGTATACAGAATACGAAAATTAATGTTGAAAGGGTTTATGTACATAGGCTTCAAGTTTATGAATCTCAAAAATAAAACGTCCATATCCTACAATTGTTGAAACAATATATATTTCATATAATAAATAATGATTTTAGCACATAGACTCCATCTGGGATTTCCTATAATTTTGATAATTATCATACTATGATATATTTACACACGTTATTATTAACAAATTATAAACATAACCACGCAAGCAAACGCGAAGCTATTAATCGCCTTAACAATAAAAAAACAGTATGAATTGGCAAAACTTAAAATCATTACAATCTAATCTGATATTTATATAAATTTGCTGATTCATTGGTCAAATCTGTTACAAGTAAATTCCAAGAGAGTTTGTGGTTGATTGAATTAATCTATTATAAAAAAGTAAATAAAACAAAACCTCTTGCACGTCAAAGTTGGTATTTTGTATACATATTTCGACAAATAAGTTTTCATCATCAGTAGATAATTAATCACAGTGTCCCACTTGGATCCAACCGTAAAACTCACAGAGAATAGTATTGTACAATCACCGGATACAAGCTGATTTATTTAACACAATTTAACTACTACTAAAGTACACGCCCGCTTCCACCTATGTGCCCTTTTTAAGGATCGTTCTTTCCAAGAAGTCAAAGAGACAAGAATATGTTACCGCACCTTTATCTGTGGTTAACACATCGATATTTCGCAATGTATATGCTTTCGTAGCTATCTAATTTATGGTAGCCATATATACCTTTGATTCAATGTATGTAGACAAACCGCGGTTGCACTATGATTATTTTTTAACACGAGTTTCGCTAACTTGATTTTTCAAGATGTGCGCTATATGTTCTTTATACTGGGTTAGTAGTTTCTTTTCGGAAAATGTCAATTTCTATTTTAAAAATTGTTTTTCTCATTTTGTATCTTCTCATTCGTATATTCATAGATGTTCAAATTTGACGTGTCACAATATCTTTTTACAATGGAAAAAGCTGAAGTGATAAAATTCTTATTTCTGGAAGATGTAGCACCTAAACAAATTCATGACGATTATTAAAAGTGTATAAGGACTCTTCGCCTTCAATTAAAACAGTAGAATGGGGGATTGCTGAATTTAAACGTGAGTCGGACAAGTCTTGATGACGATCCACGTGAAGGATGTTCAAAAAGTGCATCAACACCAGAAATCGTAGCAAAAATAAAGGATATGGTTTTGGAAGATCGTCGATTAACCGAAAGAGATTTAGTAGAAGCCCTATGCATCTCATTAGGCAGTGTGAGCAATATTTTGGCTATAGTTTTGGGTTTCAGGAAGCTGTGTGCACAATGGGTCTCGCATTCGTTAACAATGAAACAAAAACGCATTCGAATGCGACTGTCTCAGCAACATTTGAAGCGTTTTAGAAAGTATAAAAACGATTTTGTGCGTCGTTTAATCACTATGGACGAGATTTGAGTTTACCACCATGATCCTCAATTAAAGAGGGAGACTAAAGAGTGGTGTGAACCTGGTACTTCGGCTCCAAAGCGAGTTAGGGTCCAGAAATCGGCAAAGAAGGTGTTAGCATCAATTTTTTGGGATGCAAAAGGGATTTTGTTCGTGAATTACCTCCTAAGTGGTAAAACAATAAACTTAGATTATTACTGTAACCTTTTGGAGAAGCTAGATGTAAAAATTGGCGAGAAAAGCCTGGTGTACAGAATAAAAATTATTTTTCATCAAGATAACCCACCCTCTCGCACAGTTCAAGAACCCATCGCAGAAATTAGTAAATTAAAGTACGAATTGTTGTCACATTCACCCTATTGGGGTGGGCTGATTTCTGACTGTTCTCGCATCTCAAAAAATTCATGCGTGGAAAACGGTTTCGTTGAACGAAGAGGTAATAACGCATCGAAACACATTTCGACAGTCTTTTGGATTCTTACTTCAGAAATGGAATCCATAAATAAGAGGATCACTAGAACAAGTGTATTAAAGTTTAGGGAGGTTATATTGAATAATAAAATGTATAAAATCGTGTCTTCCTTATCTAACGGCAAAACTTATTGAATAACCGTTGTGTAAACATTGCATAAACGTTGCATGCACAGTTTGAACAAATATTGTAAGATTTTTCCTTTTTTTGTTCTTAGTTTCATGAATCAATTTATTAATTTACAGGACAGTCAAATGGAAATACACAGTTTATAACAAATATTGTGAGATTTTCCGTAATTTTGTTTTTTTATCGTAATTTATAAAACAGTTTCAACAAATTCTTTTCTCTTTCCCTCGTGTTCTTTTTTTTAGAACAAAATTCTTCCACACTTATTATGAATCAATTTATTAATTTACATGTTGATTCTTTTAAACCTATTTAATCAAACCATGTTTCAAATGTTCTGAAATACACCACTTCTGGATATAACTTTATTAATATTTTTTTCTATATTTTTTTTTCGCTGTAGAATAATGCGTTTATTCCTCGTAATTTTGTGTTACAAAAAGGAAAATTTTTATCGTAATCTTTTGTGCGAAAACAGTGAAATAGAGAGTATGAATATTTTATGTACATACTTTCGAAAGTTTGGCTGTATAGAAATCAGTGCTTTTATTATGAATTTAATAAATTAGGCATTAAATTGAATCAACAGCATCAGAAATTCAGTTTGATATTTGTGTACAGAGAAGTGGTCGGAAGAAGTGCGATACCAAATAAAGACTTTATAAATATTCAAAGCGTGTATGCTTTTTTTTAGAACAAAGTGTCGCTCACGGTCCACACATTTTGTATGTTAAAGACGGAACGGTCCGTTATATCGTCACAATTAATCAAAATTCAAGTCTTTATTTTATGGCTGGTCTGAACGCAAGAGAGGAAGTTCCACCACTGTACGAAATACTAGGTCAGCTGAAAATGCACCAAAAATAAAGGTGAATTTCAAAATTTAATAATAGATAAAGTTTTTAACTACATATATACTAAAGCGTCGCATTGAATTTTACCGCGTACGTATGTAATTATAAATAGAATTGTATGTTTTCCTTTGTAGGCAGTAAAATTGATTAATTGCTGACATAGAATTACGTAATTTAATCAAAATGACTCATTGTTAGCGATATTCAAAATCATAACTCTTTGCTAACATGTATGAATAGAGAGACAGGTAATTGTCAAGTTGCTGCTGTTTTTTTTTTTGCGTTTTACGTTGAGAATTCGTCAGAATTAATCAAATTTAATGCTTATTATACAAGAAACACACTTATGGTAATTTAAGATTATATAAGTGCATAATTTTAGTGTGCTAAAAATAGCCCTGTGTGGTATTGGGAGATGTTATAAACTTGTTGATTCGGAAATTTATGTCCGTATATGCTGGCATTTATTAATTACAAAATGCATATTTAGACGTTTGATATATTACACACCAAAATTGTTGACGTATTCGACATTTCATCAATTATAAGGGGTCCTCGTTTAAGGACGGAAAATTAATAAATTAAAATTTTTTCCAGGTAGCAACCTTGTTGAGTTTTTTTTTTGACTATTACGCTTCTTCATGCCTGCTATTTCATTATGGAACGATGCACGTTTCAACATTTTCAAATTGTTCAAATATTTTATCAAAATTCACGTTCAGTCGTGGCCCACTTTACGCTTAAATTGAAAAAACTTGTTTAGCTTTTCTTTGTTTTATATTTTTTAAAACAGTGTACATTATGATATATGTTTTGGGTTTGCATATATATATATATATATATATGTATATATATATATATTAGGTGCGCAACTAAGTTCTCGCTGTTTTTCAAAAGATGGCTCCAGTAGTAAGTGCTGGTCGATTGTGACATAACCAAAATGTCATGAACCAAGCCTAGACAGATGGTAAACAAACCGATTCGACACATTAGTGGTTTTGTTTTTGCGTTATATACTTTTGGTTGTGTGAAAATGTCTGATTTTGTGCCAAATAATCGTCATTTGCGGGAAGTGTTGCTTTTCTTCTTTCATTTGAAGAGAACGGCAGCTGAAGCGCATCGAGAACTCCAAAAAGTTTACGGAGATGCTGCTCTAAGTGAAAGCCGTTGGTTCCGTCGCTTCAAAGACGGCGATTTCGATGTTGACGACCGTTCGCGTGAAGGAAGACCAAAAACATTCGAAGACGCTGAATTGGAGGCATTTCTCGATGAGGATCCGTGTCAAACGCAAAAAGAGCTTACTTCAGCATTAGGAGTTACCCGCCAAGCCATTTCCCAGCGATTGCATGCGTTGGGAATGATTCAGAAACAAGGAACTTGGGTTCCTTATGATTTGAAGCCAAGAGACGTTGAGCGTCGTTTTTTCGCCTGTGAACAACTGCTCCAGCGGCAAAAATGGAAGGGTTTTCTTCATCAAATCGTTACGGGTGATGAAAAATGAATTCATTACGGCAACCCAAAGAGAACAAAATCATGGGGACTGCCCGGTCAAGCTTCTACGTCGTCGGTTCGGCCGAATATTCACGCTGCGAAGGTTTTGCTGTGTATTTGGTGGGATCAGGGCGGTGTTATTTATTATGAGCTGTTGAAACCGAACGAAACCATCACTGTGGAACGGTATCGAACTCAATTGATGCGATTGAACCGAGCACTGCTCGAAAAGCGGTCACAATACAAGCAGAGGCCCGAAAAAGTGATTCTACAGCATGACAACGCTCGGCCTCACGTTACCAAACCTGTTAAAACCTACTTAGAAACGTTCAAATGGGAGGTCCTATCCCACCCGCCATATTCGCCAGATATTGCGCCGTCCGATTATTACTTGTTCCGTTCGATGGCACATGGTCTGGCTAATCAGTAGTTCCGCTCATATGGAGACATCTCAAAATGGCTTGATTCGTGGATAGCCTCAAAAAACGAACACTTCTACCGTGACGATATTCGAGCTCTGCCAGAAAGATGGGAAAAAGTTATCGCTAGCGATGGCCAATATTTTGAATGATTCATTTGTAAACATTTTTTCACAATAAAGTTGCATTTTCATCAAAAAGACAGCGAGAACTTAGTTGCGCACGTAATATATATATATATATATATATATATATATATATATACATATATATCAGTGCCCCATGATATGATTGCCACAGGGTATGTTACTGATACAATTTCAAGTTAAAAAAGTTTAATGAACATATGCCCAAATCTTTATCGTAACTAAGCTATAAGCATTTGCAATTTTAGATAACACTACTAATACAGGTACTCTTTTCTCTTGTTCTTCTATACAATTTGATCAGTTATTTAATTACAGACTTTTGTTTGTTTTTAGGTGCCTTCTTTGCTATTATCAGGTGTACCGGAAAGTCATTATCGGTTTTTTCGTAAAAAAAAACTATATAATTTTCAAGAAAATAGAAAAATTTATTTATTCAAAATATTGGCTATTTGATTCTACACATCTTGCCGTCCATTTATGGATGCCATCCCAAAAAAACTGTTTATCTTTCTAGCAAAACCATTCATCGAGCCATTTTCTAACTTCAAAATTCCGCATGGGCATGTCCCATTGAGGAGCAAGTGTGATAGTCGGATGGAGCAAGGTCTGGAGGGTGCGGCGGGTGCGATATTATGTAACATCCAGGTGCTATCAGTGTTTCCTTGATCGGTTTTGCTGCATGAAACGGCGCGTTATCGTGCTGTAAAACCACTTTCACTGACCCATTCTAGACGTTTTTCTATCAATGTATGGTTCGCGTTGACAATTTATTGTCTGTAGCAATCAGTACTGCTTCACCAAGTTTCAACAGTTCGCAATACACCACGCCACTCTGGTCCCACCAAACAGAGCATTGTCTTACGACCAAAACGATTTAGCCTTAGAGTCGATGGCCTCGCTTCGCCAGGTGATAATCGTGATTTTTGCTTTTAGGGTTTTCGAAATAAATCCACATTTCATCAGCCGTCACTATTCGATGCAGAAATGACTTTCGATCATATTTTGAAGCAGCATTTCACAGACGATTTTCAATTTTCCATTTGCCTGTCATTCAATTGATGTGGCACCCATTTTCTCATCTTTTGGAATTTTCCCATGATTCGTAATCGGTCGCTAATCGTTTCTTAGGCCATATTTAACGCTTCTGCCAATTGTTTCTGAGTTTGGGTTGGGTCGTCATCCAATAACTCCTGCAGTTTCACATCTTTAAACTTTTTCGGAGTATCAGAACGTTTTTTGCCTTGCACATCGAAATCACCACATTTTGAATTGTCGAAACCACGCTTCACATGTTTTTATGGTTGTAGCATGCTCACCGTAAGTTTCTACCAGCAAACCATGATTTTCAGCGGCTTTTTTCTTTTGATTAAATAAGAAAAGTAACGCGTGCCGCGAATGCACTTTTTTAGGCACGAAACTCGACATTTTCAAAGAGGTATAAATCTATGACAGTGTTACTTTCGCAAAATATGATATACGGCTTTGAAACTTGATGTCAGTAGAATAAAATGACACGTGCGTCAAATCATAACATTGCATACTTAAGCCTTAAACCGGCAATGACTTTCAGGTACAGTAAGTCTTCTAATTTAGATGTCAAACCGAAATTTATTGCCATACTGAATTCTTTAGTTTTTTTTGTTTTTCAATACAATTTGATCAGTTATTTAATTATAGACTTTTGTTTATTTTTAGGTACATTCTTTGCTATTATTTGCGTTATTTTTTGTAGTGGTCTTCTACCTAGTCGACCTATACATAACTTTTAAGTTGATCTTATTTACATTCACGTTTCGATTCTAAAAATATCTAAGATAAAATTTTATACCATTTTTTTAAAACTATGATGCACTAATACCTTTTGTGTTTTCCGTTACATATATTTAACTTAATATTTTAAATAAACAATACGTTACTATCTAATATGTTGCTTACATTGCAGATAACGTTACATTTTTCTTAATAAACAAATAGATTACTACATACAAACAGTGCCAAAGTGTTATTAACACGTTTAAAATGTGTGCTAAAGTTGCATTTATTTAAGCAATTATGTCATAGAAACTACGCGATCTTTAAGCCATCTTTAAATTTCATAATTTCATTTTAAGTACTAAGAAAGATAGATAGCTTTCTCTCGAAATATAAAAAGTGCTTTAATGGCAATAATAAATAATAATAATATAGTAGAAATGTATTATTAATATGACAGAATATCTAGTTTTCTTAAGCATAAAACGTGTAACGCGTGGTAATTCAAACTGTGAACATATGTACATATAATCTTCATAAATGACAATCTTAAACTACCATAAAGAAGTTTCAGATAATCTCTGTAAATGGATAAGTTCGAAAGCAACCTTTCTCTGACCTAATATAACAATTTGCAATTGCTGACGCGTAAGTAGCAATGGAGACTTGTGAATTTATAAAATTGCATTATATGTATTATTAGATGGGTTATTTTGACACTGGGAGCGTTCGGTCAAGGGCGCGTATTAATAAATGGAAATAAATATATTTTTAAGCAGCGTTTTCAGTAAACAGTATGTACAAGCAAACAGAGTACAATGTGGAATTTAGAAAAGTTAAGAAAATTTACTGTAAACTAGTCTGAGTTATATAAATGTAAATAAACGATTGAAAAGTCTGTGTAAACATTAAACGACCTTAAACTCTATAAGTAATTCTGAAAGGAATACAAAAAAGTATTTATGCCTCTACAAGTAACCTTGAATGGAATACTAGTAAAAGTTAAAGCAGTGTTTTTAATATGCAAATGCACATAGTGGATAAGATCGGTTAAATATTTGCAGCATCGGGTATGTCTCCACAGTTTCTTCATATAATCGTGTTCGCGGTGTGGAATAACTGTTCTTATGTGCAGGGAACGACCTTTCAGCATATAATAATGAAATATTTGCATAATTAAAATAATCTTTATTGATACGTAACGTATTTGTAAACCTACTAACACCAAAAAATTGTTTTAATCTGGGAAAGTCTGAATCTTTCATTAACACACGACCTACTTTACCAATAACACTAATATTTCTTGCGTCGCTGAAAGTACGTAGCTGTGTATGTACATTGTCCATTTTACAATTTTAAATTGTTTAAATATTTTGCATACGTTGCACTCATTTCTACCAAAGCTTAGCTTCATCACATACACCGGATAACTGAACAATTAACTAGGCATATTAGATGGAAAATATTTCTATTGGATATTAGCCTGTGTTTCTTGCATACAGGTTGTAGAATTATTTGTATTGACTCCCTTTATGACAACCAAGAATAATCTATCTTCGTCTGGGCTTCCGGGCTGGAACCGCGTCACTGGTGTAACTGCCGACGTTTCGTACCCACTCGTATGGGACATCTTCAGGGCTCAACTACTGCTACTGTTTGTTGCACTAAAACTGAGTGTTTCAGTGTAACAAAGCAAGCCCAGAAGCCCAGAAGAAGACAGTATGGATCACAACCGCGGAAGTCTACGTACCAGATTAATGAATAATCTAATTTTTCAAGTGCTTCAACCACTTCACTGTATTTATTATCAATAATTTCTAGATCTACCGCAACTTGAGCATTTGTTTCGACATTTCTTGAAGGCAATTGCTTTATTGAAATCAAATTGCGAAACTGCTTAAGTGTAAATATTAAATTATATTTTATTGAAAAGAATCAGCATTTCTAAACTTTATGACCATTTAACCGTATGGTAAAGGAGGAGTTTACTGTAAAATAGCTTAAGTATATAGAAAGAAAGATACGTATATAAATACTTCCAAAATATAAACAAAGCCAAAAAAATATAAATGGAAATCTCCAAAAAGTAACAATACCAATTGCAGCACAAGAATGGACCCTTGTGAAAAACTGCAAGCAAAATAAATGCAATAGAGGAGAATTGTAAACAAAATCAGATAAATCAGGGAACATAGAGCACGAAATGATTGGGTATGATCACTAAGGTTGAATTGAGTAACCAACGACAAAAACCAAAGTGGAACCAAGTGGATTGTTAACTGCGACGAGTGCAAGTAAATTCCTAAATCGTTTCCTACGTTAGAATTGCATACATTACTTATTTTGTTTATAATCGAACCTGTCTGGAATTCTCGGCGAGTCTGGAGGCCGGAGGCTTGTCTAACATTAATAATCATTAATAAGAATGCAAGGTGACCTAGCATAGGAGACAAAAACCGCAATCAAAAAAGTGAAAAGAAAAGAAAAAAAAAGAAAAGAAAAATGAGATTAAATTAGAGTAATTCAAGTGTTCACAGAATCTATTCCACCACGAGCTTTTTCTTTTCTATACAGCCTGCTCAGAAATTCACTATTGTTCGTCAGGTAGAGTTATTCTATAATTAATTTTGAGTCCTTATACAAAAATGTTGTTAGTTAAGCCATACAAATTCATTAAAAGAAGTGTAAATTTGGCGACATGGTACAAAATCGTCAATAAATCAGTTGAAATGACATGAAAAATACCAGTTCTATTTAACGAAATTAGCAATAATAATTATAATTAAGGTGAATGCTGAAATTGGTAGCCACTGATTTGAAGACAAAGCTGTAGCCTTTGTGAAATTGAATTTAGGATGCGTTGCGACATATCTAGAGTACCTAATTGTATTGTGGCGTTAATTTAATTTATTATTTCCTGTTTATTGGCCGAACATACACTTTTTCCTTCAATAAACCCCAGAGAACTCAAAAGGATTCACATCCGTTGACTTTGCAGGCCATGGTATTGGTCCATTTCGCCCGGTTCACCTAACATTGTTCAATCATGTTCTTGTAATTCTTGCATTACGAGCTGGTGCACCATCGTACATGTAATATACGTTAGCTCTGTCTAGCCATTCAGAGAAAACTTTCTTTCGTGTCCAAATTCTCGAATAGCTCTGGGATTTTCATCCAATAAAAAATGGAAATTGTGACTATTGGATTTGATCAATAAGGTTGATATATAACCCCTTTCCACAATTAACTATTTGTAAATTCTGTATACGCATTTCGACAACCAAGTTGTCATCATCAGCAGATAATTTCAAAGTGTCGCACCTGGTAAAACACGGCGAAAAAATTGTACGAAAAAACAAACTCCGTACGCGATCCGCACCGTTGAAAACGATGTGCACTGAGTGCACATCTTGGTTTTGGTGACTATTGGAGACACCATCTTGTGAACATGCATTCGTCACTCCATATAATAAGTAATCAAACTTTCTTTCGTGTCCCAATTCTCGAATAACTCTGAGATTTTGATCCAACCAAAAATGGAAATCGTGACTATTGAAGACACCATCTTGTGAACATGCATTTGTCGCTCCATAGAATAAGCGATCAAACTTTCTTTCGTGTCCAAATTTTCGAATAACTCTGGGATTTTCATCCAACCAAAAATGGTAATTGTGACTATTGAAGACACCATCTTGTGAACATGCATTCGTCACTCCTTAGAATAAGCGATCATACTTTCTTTCGTGTCCAAATTCTCGAATAGCTCTGAGATTTTCATCTAACCAAAAATGGAAATTGTGACTATTGAAGACACCATCTTGTGAACATGCATTCGTCACTCCTTAGAATAAGCGATCATACTTTCTTTCGTGTCCAAATTCTCGAATAGCTCTGAGATTTTCATCTAACCAAAAATGGAAATTGTGACTATTAAAGACACCATCTTGTGAACATGCATTTGTCGCTCCATAGAATAAGTGATCATACTTTCTTTCGTGTCCAAATTCTCGAATAGCTCTGAGATTTTCATCCAACCGAAAATGGAAATTGTGACTATTGAAGACACCATCTTGTGAATATGCATTCGTCACTCCATAGACTAAGTGATCAAACTTTCTTTCGTGTCCAAATTTTCGAATAACTCTGGGATTTTCATACAACCAAAAATGGTAATTGTGACTATTGAAGACACCATCTTGTGAATATGCATTCGTCACTCCATAGACTAAGTGATCAAACTTTCTTTCGTGTCCAAATTTTCGAATAACTCTGGGATTTTCATACAACCAAAAATGGTAATTGTGACTATTGAAGACACCATCTTGTGAACATGCATTCGTCACTCCATAAAATAAGTGATCAAATATTTAGATCTTCTTGAATTTTGTTCAAAATTGTGTTGCAAAACATCTTTACAAATTGCCATTTTCGTAGACTTTTGTATTGTTACACTTTTGCAACGTGAAACGAAATTAAAAGGCTTTCCGTAAGCACTGAAAGAACTGTTGTCTTACTTGAAATGTTTATTTGCTGAGCTATTTGCCTAGCGCTGCAAGTAGGATACTGATGAACAATATCTAAAATTCCTTCTTCAACTTGGATCCTACGACGATGTTTTGGTTTACTTGAATTTTTTGTAAAGTGTGTATTTCCATTGCAAACCCAAACGGCATACAAATATCAGCATATTCGTTGAAGGTATATATTACAAGTTGCTTAGGATATCACAAAAATGAGGTAAGTAGTGGAGGCGGAAATAATGAAAGTTACGTTGACATTCGTCGAAATTTGAAAAATAATTATTTTCAAATGACCGACATTATTCTGGTCCAAGCTTTCCAAATGTCTTTTAACGTTAAAAAACAGTTAAAGAAGAAATGTATAAGGAAAATATTGGCATAAAACTATTAATTAACCAATGTGAAATTATTCTAAATTATTCTGTGCTAAAGTTACCATATGTACTTTTTTATTTACGATTAATTACACAAACGTAGCGTTGTATAATTTTATTTGGCATGAATTCGAAATATTTTTTGTCGCACATTTTGAACATTGATGGTCTCATGTACCTTAACGATTGACAGTAAAACACTTCCGTATTAGGATTTTCGACTCAAAATTTAATCGTAGCATCGTCCCATCTAACGATTATCCCTGAATTTCTGACCATCGCATATAAAATTCCCCCTCAAGATTCATCTGCCATTTGTAGAAACTATGTTTTGGGCTAAGCCTCGTATTAGTCTAGTACTTCTCACTGATGGTCTCATATACCTTAACAACTGACAGTAAAACACTTCCGTATTAGGATTTTCGACTCAAAATTTAATCGTAGCATCGTCCCATCTAACGATTATCCCTGAATTTCTGACCATCGCATATAAAATTCCCCCTCAAGATTCATCTGCCGTTTGTAGAAACTATTTTTTTGGACTAAGCCTCATATTGGTCTAGTACTTCTCAGAATCTACGTACATAATGTTTCTTAAGTTAGCTTATATTATTCATAAATTTTTTTTGAAAATTCAATGCCCAGATAGCATATCTGTCGTCATTGTAACACACTGTCTTCCTTACTCTGTAAGTGTATCGTAAACATGGGGAACAGTTTCCTAAAGAGCTACTGTCTGTTCTTGAGAGGAATGCTCCTATCAAAGCAATAGTGAAAGCTTATCGAACCAAATCATCCGCTTTTTTATCCCTACAACCTTTGTACTCTATGATCCAGGCTATTGCCACCCCTTTTGTGACTTGCGAGTCAATTCGGAGCGCGCGCACAATCCTATGCAAGTTTAAAATTCACTCTGAAACTAGTGTCTTAGGCATTACTTGACTGCTTCTTTGGCAGTATTTTCAAATTACAAGTTTAATATCCTTGGACTTTATGGTACAATAAATTTTATAAATAATAAAATAATCTATGTACTTTCAAGAATTGGAAACAATGAATAGTGTGACTCGTTAAGTAAGCAGCATTTCACCAAGTTTAATGGCAAAGTAATGCTATCTCCAACTTAAGGTGTGGCTTGACTTTAATGTTTACAAAAGTTTATTTTTTGGTGATACGTTAGTATTTGTCATTTCCACTCCTAATTTTGAACATTCTATTAATTTGATATTTATTAAAAAATATAATTTAACAATTTTTTGTTTCCTGATATTAGCATTTCAGTTCAATTTAATTATTCATAAATTAGAATGCATGCTATTAGTTTCACCTTTAATTAAAGATATTTTGAACTACCGCAATATATAAAAAAAACACACGAAAACAGTGATTCATCTTAGGAAGGACAGACACTGAATTATGTAATTAACCAGTAACGATATCAATAGTGACTCAAAAAATGACGTTAGTTTACCAACGTAATAACAATAATTATATCTGATAGAAATAAGTGTAACGCGTTTTAATTTTAAGGTAACGTACACAAAAAACTATTATGTTACCTCAGACTAGTGTTTCTGAATCTTTGAGAAGCGCGTCACCTTTGGGATGGAGAAAATACAATGATTTTCAATCTAAAGAAAGCGACCGTACACAGTATGAGAATCGTTGTTTTAGGCAATATCTAACAAAAAAACTTCTTTACAAAGTACAGTTTTATGTTGGTGGAATAGTTACTATAAATTGTATTCGAGTTTTTAACCATTAGGGATAATAAAACACTTAGTTTATATTAACGATATTACTAGGGATTTTTTCCATCTTTTTCAAGCTATTTACTCAATTGTCTGCCTATTTTTTCCTTAGCCGACGCTTTTGTATACATATTTATTTATTTAATAGATTGTTTCATATTTTACGTTCACTTTTTTCAAAGATACACCGCAGTCAGAGAGAACTATACGTCCATCTCTCAGATAGAAGTAAAAGCACTTATATAACAACATACCTACATAATTATTTCCTTTCGGAATTTTATAAATCAAATAGAAAAGTATTTTAAATAAACATAACTTTGTATTTTTTGCACATGCACATGAATAAAACAAACGCGTACAAAAATACATAAGTAGTTGCTTTTCTCCAGAATTCTATAAATCAACCAGAAGATAATATGAAATGAACTCTTTATCACGGAAGATAATGTCAAATAAACTCTTTATCACTATTAAAAGAAAAACATTTGTTCCTCATCTCATAATTTAGTTCAGTGAACTTTTGCAATTTTTTCACTGAAATAAAATAATTCGACATATTTTAAGAGCTTTACGTACGCATTGCTTTATATTTATTTAACTAATTATTGATTCATTCAACTTATGAAGAACTGACATTCAATAGTTCGTGAATTAGAAAATTCCTTTTTCTTAAGTGTAACTGAGAAAGTAAAAAAATGTTGTTAAGTATCTACATTTAATGGATTTGACTGAAGGTTGATATGTAACCCCTTGCCACAATAATTTTCGTTTTCTGTATAAGTATTTCGACAATTAAATTGTCATCATCAGCAGATAATTAAACAACGTCTCACGTGGACAACTACGGTAAAAATACCCGTACGAAAAACAACTTCCGCACGCGATCCGTACCGCTGAAAGCCAAAACGTACACTGTATATTCGTTTCACATGATTTTTAAAATTATTTTACTTAAACTAAAACGAATGACATTAAAAAAACAGAAACAGGGACATAAGACATAAATACCTACATGTGATTTATTGCACTGTCCCTTTTCTGTCATTTAGCAGACCGAAGAGAGAAGAGTTATGAAATCCGCGTTAACATGATTACAATCCAACACATGTTTTGCCAAACCAGATTTTTCCGGCCGGTTGAATTTGAACGAATATACAGTGTACGTTTTGGCTTTCAGCGATACGGATCGCGTGCGGAAGTTGTTTTTCGTACTGGTATTTTTACAGTAGTTGTCCAGGTGCGACACTGTTTAATTGTCTGCTGATGATGACAACTTAGTTGTCGAAATACGTATACAGAAAACGAAAATTATTGTGGCAAGGGGTTATATATCAACCTTCAGTGATCTAGTTAATCAACCACAGGCTCCTTTAAAATTACCTTCATTTAATGGATTTATGTAGATTTATGAAAACATGTAATGGAATCAATGAGAAATCTTCTTCAAATGCATTTGACGAAAGATGCAATTCATATTTAAATTCTTATATACATATAATCCAATTAGACTGAAATGAATATATGACCTAGAAAAGCTCTCATATATTAGTTCTGTCCGAAAAATCCGTTGTCCTTTTGTGTCCTAGAGTAGGCATTACATACAAGCTGCTAAAATACACGTGAAATTACTAATGCAGCCAAGTGTTTACCAATTAGAAAAATGCCTGAAATGCAGATACTATTGTTTCCATTCATTTTAAAAAAAAATAATAATGAGTAACAACGGATGATGATTGTACGAGGGTAGCCGTTTATATTTCGGGAATAGCAAATAAAAAAAAAATTTTATTATCGAAAATAGTTTTATTGCTTTTCAAAATATTCTCTTTGAAAAGCAATGCACTTTTGCATTCGTTTAAACCAATCCGAAGAACATTGCTGCCGCCGTAAAGGCAGTGTCTCCAAAATATGAGTTTTGAATGCCTCAACTGCCTCTTCCGGCGTAGTAAACTATTCTCCATGAAGTTTATTCTTGACATGTGGGAACAAAAAGAAATCACGGGGTGCATCAGAGCTGTAGGGCGGATGGCTCATCAATTCAATGTTTTGTCCGGAAATATTCAGTTGTTTGAACCGACCTGTGAGAGCTCGCAGTGTCATGGTGGAGAATTACCTGTCGTTTTGGATTTGTTTTCCTTATTTCTTCGAAAACTTTTAGCAAACAAATAGTTGTGTACCATTCGGAATTGACGGTTCTACAACACTCTAAAGGCACGGTTGCAACGTGACCGGTTTTTCCGAAAAAACAGGCGACCATTTGTTTTGATGTGCTTCGAGGGCGAACAACTTTTGTTGGTTTTGGCTCATCTTGGAATACCCACACAGTCGACTGCTGTTCACACTATCGGGCTCATATGTATAGATCCAAGATTTTTCACCTGTGACAACTTTATAAATGTTCTTTGAAGCACTGCCATTGTATTTTTTGTGCATTTCTTGGCACCAATCGACGCGAGTCCTTTTTTGAGCGGTTGTCAAATTATGTGGTACCCAACGTGAACATAACTTCTTAACGGCTAAATGTTCATGCAGGATCTTATACACGCTGGTGTTACTTATACCAAGAAATGCTTCGATCTCACGATATATCACATGACCGTCTTGCATTATCAATTCAGACACTGCATTGATGTTTTCCGACACAATAACATTTGTGGGACGGCCTTCACGAAATTCATCGTCCAAAGAACGCCGTCCAAGTTTGAATTCACTATATCAACGATATACTGTAGTTTTCGATGGTGCTTCATCACCATATAAAGAATTCAGCTCGTCGATGCGTATTTGTTGAGATAATCCACGCCGAAAGTTATGAAAAATAATTGCACGAAAATGTTCGCGAGTTAATTCCATTTTTTCGCTGACATAAAATTTTCAAGTTACTGTCAACAATAGAAATAGCGACCGGATAATAAAACTGTCAAGATAAATATAAAAATGACAAACTTCAGGATGCAATCATCAGATAGGAGGCAACAGTAACAGTGTTGCCAGTTCCCGAAATATAAACGGCTGTCCCCTGAAAAATTTAAGTAAGAAATAAAGTCAGTTTGCATCATGAACCTTGTTCGGGTTGGACTATGAAGACATCTTACGAAACAAAAATTAAAAGAAAATCTTCAAAATTGGTAGGTCGACAATCCTAAAATCTAATCACGATTTAGGATTTGGTTGGAAATAAACCAAATACATGCTAGCCACATGAATTAACGCAGTGTTATTTGGTGGACCAAAGTGAAATATGTATGTTGATCGTTACTGCTATAGGACGAAAATCCATAAAGGATATGAAAAATGAATTTTCTAAGAAGAGAATTATCGTGCATACAGCCCAAGCAACTAGCTCCGAGTTGCGTAATTAGATTCGCATCAAAAGAAAAAGTTTTTTGCATATTTGATGAAATAAAAGAAAGTTTCTGTTTATTAAAAGAAAGTTCCTGTTTATTATGAAACTTTGCAACACCCATTCTAATAGGAACTGTCAACAACTCGCTAATTTGGAAAGAACAGCAAGGAAAGCAGCCTGTTTTAGCCAGTAGGGTAGAAATTGTTTTTCAGGACAACTCTAAACTACACGTTTCTTCGACGGTATAAAAAAAATCGTTAAAACTAAACGGGGAAACGTTACGATGTCCTCTATGTATATCGCCTTTGAGTTTTTACCTTCTTCGATCAACGCAGCATTTTTCAATTACGAAACTTTGCGTCCGAAAAAGGGGCGGTAAAGGTGCTTTCAGCAATTAAATTAACTGCAAGGCAACGAAATTTTTTGAAGAAGATATTAATCGATTGCTTAACAGATAAAAGACTGTAGCACATTGGCAAATATTTTTTTAACAAATGTGTTCCAAGTATACATTGGTTTTATTTTATTTTTAATATGACGGAGCTTTTCGGCAGACCTAATAACTGTCCGTCACATAGTTGATATCGATTTTAATATGAATAAAATTTCATGAAAATATTTCGATGCAGATTGTTATTCGAACTACCAAAAATATGGAATGATTCCTACGATTTAGAAATACAACGCGAATCGGAAAAGTTTAAACTTTTAAGATCTAATATTTATTTAAATAAATATTAGATCTGTTCCATAATGCGATTTATGGCGTGTTAAAGGACTCGAAGTTACACTGCCTGGTGGCTTAATTGGTAAAGCAGTCGTCTAGAAAACGGCAGATAGAGGTTCGAGTCCTTCTCCAGCGCAGAAATTTTTAATTAATTTCTGTGTATTTAATTAACGATGGAATAGCAGAAAATAATATAACTTTCATTAAAACTTATAATTTTTATAAACCTAATAAACTTTATATTCAAAAATATGCTAAAAAGATTTTACTTTAATGTTTTAAGGTAATCACAATAGTAACTAGAATCTGTACTGGAAGTGCTTGGTCAGCAGCGTGTGCTTCGAAGAAGTGCAAGGGGTTTAGCAGATGTTATAGTCGACACAGTCAATTAGTTATAGTCCTTCGGATCGAGCATATACCTCCTTTGTACGATTATCTTTATAGTGTTAAGAGTTTTGAACGGTTCTGCTTAATTATGTCACAATTACGAAAATGGCAAAAGAACGTTTATTCCTTTCGGCGAACAGGATTTACATGAAAAAACTGTTGAAACGTACTTGGTGCTGCAAATATTTAACCGTTCTTATCCATTTTGTACATCTGCATACTGAAATGATGCTTAAAAGACTAGTGTTTATTTACATTTATTACTTGCTAAACCCTTTGCACTTTTTCTATACTGTATTTAAAAGAGAAACAAATTTCTGAACAGACCTTGATGCTGCAAATATTTAATCGTTCTTATACATTTTGTACACCTGCATACTGAAAATGCTGCTTAAAAGACTGGTGTTTATTTACATTTATTACTTGCTAAACCCTTTGCATTTCCTGTATACTGGAATTCAAAGAGAGAAACATATTTTTGAACAGACCCAAATGGCAGTTAATTCTCATTGGTTTAGAACAAAGCAAAATCACAGTCGTAACTATAACGTCGTTCCATTTGAACTTTTTTGAACTAATAAATGAAATTACATGTGTTTTATAAACAAATATATTACCTATACATAAAAGACAAGAATTTTAATGTCTGGACCATGTAACAATATTACTAACTTATTGACTTTTGTATTCAAATTTTCACAAATTTCGCAGATTGATTGGGCCCGGGGTGTGTTCAGAAATTTGTCTCCCTCTTTTTGAAACACAATGTACTAATGACAAGATTATATTACTTTACTTCATTGTAAATTTTTAGGTAAAAAGCATAATTTATGCGAAGACACATTATGCACTAATTTGAAAACAACTAACAAACATTTTGAACGTCTTCGCGGCATTGCAGCTTCAATATAGTAGTGGGTTGCATTCAAAAAATATCTCCTTGTATATTTCTAATATAATGTCGAACGTATAAGCAATATCCTCTGCAGAAACGCAATATTAGGTATAAATTTAACGTATATGTTTTTTTTGTATCTTTTTCATACTGATATTGATTTAAATAATTATGATTTGAGTTAATGAAATTACGCAAATTAAACAAATTACCATATAAAGTGGCGCATAAATATTTCAATGCTTTAAATTTACTAATCAATCTTTAATAGACGAAACTAGATTTTCGTGTTATTCGTAAGCTTTTTTTGCAGATCAAACTCGAACTCTCACCTTTTTGTATTCTCTCATCTTCCTGTATATTTCTTTCATCAGTTCAGGATCTTCATTAACTTCTTTTACATATCTAGGTATTTTGGTTATGTCGGCCAGCCATCCTAAACCGTAGCCTCCTATAGTGCTCCAAGTAAGAAACGCGTGAGCATCTCTGCGAAGATAAAACAGGTGAAGACCAAACATTCCACCAAACAACCAACAAATATAAGCTAAAATAACACTTTTGCCGGCGCCGTTTCTCGTTTTGCTGTCGCCGGGTGCCATTTTTTCAAAGTTATTGTTAAATTTCAACATTTATTTCTTCTTGTAAAGAACGAACACAATTTTATTGATTGTTTTTATTCATCACTAAAGTCAAACATAATCTTCGAAAACCTTGCGACCACTTGCATTTTTTTGCATTGAATTTTTTTTCGCATTAGGATTTTCTTCGCAAAAACCACGTACAAATGTAGTTGTGAATTACACGAGATGCCCGCAAATCGCTGACTTTAACATTTTCGACGGAACGGATTTCATTTTGAAAGCCAATGATCCGCGGCACCACTAGCACACTTAAAACGGCATCACTGACATCTTTACTTAAATGTAAGCATTGTCATTTTATTTAATTCATAAAAATAAGTACAGAACCTGAAATAGTTCAATGACACGTACACATGGATGTTCGTATATTTCACGATGTTACGAGTAACAAGATTCTATACCATAGGTGGGCAGAAGAATATATAGACACGTTGTCGTGAGCTGTTGGACAGGCAAACTTTACGGTACTTGTAGTTGTCTCTCTCTTTATCATATGATACGCGCTGGTTATCTAGGTACTGTTCGAGCGTAATTAAAAATTGGTGTTTACGACGTAAGTTAGGCCAAATAATCTTAAACAATGTTTATCAACATATCATATTCATATCCGCAATTATAGATAAAAATTAAAAAGAATGTACTGTTAGCAATCTAAATCAACATTGCGTTACCAGAAATGTAGTAAAATATATATTATTTACATAAAATATTCGTTACTATTAGCGTAAAATACACAGATTCCTTCCTTCCTCATTTCTTCCGAAGCAACTCCGAATCAATTTTAAACCTTTGCATCACTCAATTTTAGACGTATATTACTGGCGAGGTTTTCATAGATTATTCAAAAGTTATATAAAATTGTAAAACTCAAAAGCAAACATAACTAATTAACACCAACTTTAATTGATTTTTTAAATTCCAATTTAGTGTTTGTATGATTTTGACATGACAATTTGAGGTCTTTACTCGCAAAATACAAAAACTGAGAACTTCAATTTTGACGTTTTTTTAAATTTAGGCTATATTACAACTAACCACACACATTTTGTATTCCAGCGTGTATTAAATATATTCTATTTTATTAAATATAATTTAGAATTTGATTAAATAAGAAATTTTATACATACTGTGCATTTGCCAAACATTAACTTTTTTGAAATTAGGTACGTAGCGTATAATAAATGTTTTAATAATTCTGAAATATGTAAATTAACAAAAAGTTTATCGGAGAATATTAAGATAAGAAAATGTGCAATAAAAAAGGAATTATGCGTACACAATAAACGTGATTTAAAATTACATTAAATACGTGAAACAACAGTTTAATTTTTAAATTATTTTAGGTGTGACCTATCAATCCTTAACGCTTTATATTTAAAAATGAACATATGTAGTAGAATAATTAAGAAATAGTCAAGTTTTATATCATTCTTCTTATATTCACTCGTTTGTTTTTTATTTAAATCAAACTCATTCACAGAAATAAATAAAACGTATATTTCATAACAATTTAGCAAACACCTGATATTACTTTTCCGTGTTCTTACGTTTCCCACGCTTGTCAAGATATTACTCAAAAATTGCATATGATAATGGCAAAATACGAAGTAATTAGACGGTTTTCCGTTAATATCGCCATCTATTGATAGAAACGAAAAGTTATTTTATACAATTATTCCATGATTATTTAATTTTAAATTTTTATTTATATTGCTATAGATATATATTTTGTTTAAAAATTTGCAATTGTACAATGGATAATCATTCTTTAAATAAAAATATAGGTGTACCATAGAACCAAAATAATTTATTAATATGTTACATGTTTTGAATTAAATAAAGAATACCACATAAATCGGACATAAAAATGTTAATTGTTTTTAATCTTTAAACAACATCTATTGGGTTGGCAACTAAGTACTTTCGGTTTTGTAGTATAAAATAAAACACTTTTTTTTAAACAAAGAATAGTTTTTAATCAATTATATATTTTCCATTTTGCTCAATGGCTTTTGCCATCTTTCTTTCAGCTGCATGATTCCGCGCTCATAAAATGTCTGGTCCTTATCAGCAAAAAAATGAACCAGGTGCGAGTGAAGGTCATCGTCATTTGTGAAAGTTTTACCATTCAAAGAATTCTGCAAACTTCGAAATAAATGGTAATCAGATGGTGTTAGATCAGGGCTTCTTAACTAGCCCAAGACATTTTAAATGTTTTTCAATTGTTGTGTGCGATACATGTAGCCTCTCCGCAACCTCTCGAACAGTTATATGACGATCCTCTTCAATTATGACTTTGATTTGGTCATCAACTTCAGTAGGCCGACCAGAACGTTGCTCATCTTTGAGGGAAAAATCTCCAGAACGGAATTTTTTATATAAATTCTGACACGTGCGCTCTGTTAAGCAGTTAGCACCATAAACTTCGCATATCTTTTTGTGAGCCATAGCAGCTTTGTTTCCTTTACGGAAACAAAATAGTAAAATATGTCGAAAATGTTCGTTTTTGCACTCCATTTAAAATTAACCCACAACTAATAGCTTTAATAAAAATCACGCACTACTTGCTTCTGAAGTCAATGTGATTAGTATCACGCGACAAACGGTAAAGTACAGCACTAACATACGTTATACAAAAAATAAAGCAACGCTCTCTATCAGTAAAAACCGAAAGTACTTAGTTGCCAACCCAATATTTTGAGCTAACGTTTGTACCACATTACTTGTTGTTTTAACATATTTCTTACCGCATTTATTTGTTTCTTTATAATAGTGGTGGCATTAATTTGATTGTTTTATTTAGAACTGTTGCTTTTACAACATGTTTAGATATGCTGCACATTAAAAAACTAAAATCCACATGATTTAAAACATATTTCTTCATATGACGAGCTATATTTTTTGTGACAACATTTATTTAATGTTCCTATGTCTATTTGCCATATATTTATAAATGCAGATGTTACACTAAATCAGGGGTTCCCAAAGTAAGCGCCACGGTGCCCGGGGGCGCCGCAAAGAGTCTCCAGGAGCGCCGCGACAGCCTCGACAAAACGAAAAAAAAATGAAAAATATAATTTTATAAAATTGAATTTATTAGGACCGAAAACATATTTGGAACTTTTATTTCTTGCACCCAATGACGTTTAAAATGATTCTCTGTTCTGTATTAATTAGTTACTCTTTTTCTGTTCTCGAAGTAAATGTGATTTTCTTTATTTTTCGATTTATTTACATTTTGCTTCTCCTCCTTATTACAATTACTAAAAAAAGCAAAATTAACAACTATTCACAAAGTATTTAAATAAAATTAGTCTTATAAAAATCTAAAAGTTAAATTTCAAGATCATAGCACAGAATTTATTTAAATTTAAGATTTTAGACTTAAAATTATCAGTTTTGTTTCACATGAAGGGCACCGCTGGAAATAATCTGAACGTCAAGGGCGCCATGGCTTTAAAAAGTTTGGGAACATATGTACTAAATGATGGATAAAGAAGTCTATCAATTTTACTTGTATATTATCTAGCTTGAATAAAACTATGCTGAGTTCGCTTGTGTTACAGACACACTTTTTAAGAGATGTCCTTTGGTCATTGTTTCTAAAACTTGGAAAAAAGATTTACATTAGGTGCGCAACTAAGTTCTCGCTGTTTTTCAAGAGATGGCTCCAGTAGTAAGTGCTGGTCGATTGTGACATAACCAAAACGTCATGAACCAAGCTTAGACATATGGTAAACAAACCGCTTTGAAACATTAGTGATTTTGTTTTTGCGTCGTATACTTTTGGTTGTGTGAAAATGTCTGATTTTGTGCCAAATAATCGTCATTTGCGGGAAGTGTTGCTTTTCTTCTTTCATTCGAAGGAAACGGCGGCTGAAGCGCATCGAGAACTTCAAAAGGTTTACGGAGATGCTGCTCTAAGTGAAACAACGTGCCGTGATTGGTTCCGTCGCTTCAAAAACGGTGATTTCGATGTCGACGACCGTTCGCGTGAAGGAAGACCAAAAACCTTCGAAGACGCTGAATTGGAGGCATTGCTCGATGAGGATCCGTGCCAAACGCAAAAAGAGCTCGCTTCAGCATTAGGAGTTACCCGCCAAGCCATTTCCCAGCGATTGCATACGTTGGGAATGATTCAAAAACAAGGAACTCGGGTTACTTATGATTGTTAGCCAAGAGACGTTGAGTGTCGTTTTTTCACCTGCGAACAACTGCTCCAGCGGCAAAAAAGGAAGGCTTTTCTTTATCGCATCGTTACGGGCGATGAAAAATGGATTCATTACAGCAACCCAAAGAGAACGAAATCATGGTGACTGCGTCGTCGGTTCAGCTGAATATTCATACTGCGAAGGTTTTGCTGTGTATTTGGTGGGACCAGGGCGGTGTTATTTATTATGAGCTGTTGAAACCGAATGAAGCCATCACTGGGGAACGGTATCGAACTCAATTGCCTTAGAAACGCTCAAATGGGAGGTCCTACCCCACCCGCCACATTCCCCAAATATTACGCCGTCCGATTATTACTTGTTCCGTTCGATGGCGCATGGTCACATGTTTCACAATAAAGTTGCATTTTCATCAAGAAAAAAGAGAGAACTTAGTTGCGCACCTAATAGTATAATTTGTACAGTAGAAAAATATAGAATTTAACTATAAACAGAAGTTGTACCTTATTTGTCTTTCTTTTATATTTTACAAAATACAAAGTTGTATTCTTTAGTGGATGTTATTTCTTTGCTCGGCAAAGATTATAGTAAATTGAAAAAATTATGTTCATTGAATTTTCTTTATTTTACCTGTATTTCATATAAAAATATTTATATAATATTGGTCTAATTTTCAATGTGCTGTACGTTTGGTGTCTGTAGATGATGTATCCAAGTAATTATCTTATATAATTGGATTATTTACATTATATTCTTTAAAATTAGCACTTATGATAAAAGCGGTAGTTTTTTTGAAAACACTATAATAAAAATATTCAATATATAAATTACCTGAACACATAATGAACCTTTGTCAATAAATATAACTCATATCTTAATTTTTAAAATTTAATGAACAAAAACTTTGTGTTTTATATTTAAATGTAAAATTATATTTACCTATCCTCCATTCATCTGAGATTCTTAGGAAGCTTTCTTCTTCAAACTGATTAGTTTGTTGAAGAAATAGAATCTATTAGGAAGAAAAGAACATTTTTAAATTCAAATATTTCTAAAATAAAAATAATTTTAGCTGTTACATCAACCATTGGAATGGCATTGCGATATAATCTTGGGTTTCCTATAGACTTGTATTTAGCATTAAAATGTATGGGATAGACAAATTTATTATTATATACAGTCTCAGAATCCAATAATCACAATGCATAGATATTTAGTACCCTTAGCCAGGTGTTAAAACGCTCTAGAAGTCTCTAAAATTTTGTAAAATAGTTTATAATATTATTAATTACAATTTAGACGGAATTTTCATATAAATTCGGTGAACAGAAATGATTTTAAATATATATTTACAACTGAATCCAATAATTCCTCAACACAAAACTTAATTATTTTGGTTCACACTGTGTTGGTATTAAAAAATAAAGATAATATACACACGAAGCAACAACAATACACAACTAAAATAAAAGATATGTAATCAAAAATTGAAAAGAGGGAAACTGACAGAACAAGAAATCAAACATATACATTCATAGACCACGATTCAAAACTATAACAATGATTTAGTTAATAATTACTTTCCAAAACACATCGCGTGGCGCCATCTATTGATAGGAGTGAAGACTTATAATTAGAGTTAAGGGATTTTGTATTTCAGAGTGAAGTTATGAACTACTCCTACTATATCTATTTTCTGCGCGGTTAATTCAAATTGTATTAAATTACGTAAATCTAACGGTTATGTCGTTTAAATATAAGGTATGCTTCAGTAAAGAAATTGTGTTTTAAAATGTAGTATTTAAGGCATTAAATTTTAAATCTTAGAATTGCATGCATGCAATTACGAAATTACCAGAAAATAACAATTATGTGCACGTGATTTTCATAAATATATGGTTTAATTGAGTTAAATACATTCAGCTTTTGAAGTGTGTAGTATAAATCTAAATTTTATTTGGTCTACTCTTGAATTTTAATGCTTATTATTAACTATTAAATTTTCAAATTAATCCTCGACTATGCGTTGTGTGAAACTGTAATAAATGTACATTTACATACCGTCTTTTACCGTAAAAGACAGTTTACTCATATTATGCACATAACATTAAAACATTGCTCATTCTTCATTTCTAATTTTAAAATTTAACCTCCCGCTTCTTGTGGAAGCTAGTAATTTTCAAATGCCGCACATGTGTTACAGTGTGTGGCATTACTGTAATCCAATGACAATTCCATATCGGTTATGTTGTGAGCGCTAATGAATAGCTAATATTTAAAAATTTAATTCCGTAGTATTTACGGATTTTTATGTCTAGTGTCGTAAAAGATGGCTCAAAGTACGACGAGCGGTACTTCGTCTAGACGACATGGAAGAGATCACGATTCCACATCTATTGCTTCCTCAAGATTTGTTGATACTGAGTGGGAAGCAAATGAGGTAATTCACTTGCTTACCTGTTTATATTTTTTTTAAATAAAATGAATGCATTTATAATGATAATTTGACATATATCGAAGTAGATTCATTTTTTTTATGTAGTCCCAATGAATCCATAAAAAATATATAGAAATAATAATATAATTTATTCTCTAATACCTGCTTACCATCAGTGAATACTTCTGGGTAAATAACTGAATAATTTATGCTTAACAAGTATTAGAATGCCTTTCAGTTATAAAGTGTTATAACTGTAATAGATTTACATTTCCTACAAGGCATATGATTTTCAAATTATAGAAAGTTTACTATCTTTATAAATAACACTTTTAAATTATAATCTAATAGTAAATTTATCATACAAATTTTACTAAAAAAAGAAATATTTAGAGATTTAAATTCTTGATATACATATATATCTTATATGACTAATTATTTAGCAAAAAAATGTTATTTAATATTTCTTTTACATTACATTATTGTACAGCTGAAGTGCAGATGTTATTTTTTTATACAATTTTTTTACAATGTTTTAAGATAATTTATATTTGTCAGTATGTACTCATAACATAAAATAAACAGATTCTACGTTGCCTATTTTCTTATATCACAATTTCTTTTTTTAAACACTATTAAATAATAACACAAGAAGTACCTATTGATAACAGGAGAGATTATTTCCAGGCTATGCGGCAGAGAGAGTTAGAAGAAGCAAGGGCCAGAGCAGCCCAAATGGAGAAAACAATGAGATGGTGGTCAGACTGTACAGCAAATTGGCGTGAAAAATGGAGCAAAGTAAGAAATGAACGTAATAAAGCTAGAGAAGAAAGCAAACAACTTCGATCGAAACTAGATACTGCATTAAAAGACACAAGCACTACTAAACGTGAAAAACAGGAATTAGAAATGCAAAATGAACAGTTAAAAAAGGAAATTGAAAAAATACACATCCTTTTATTAAAACATGCTGGACAATTTGACAGTCACATTTTTGAAGCACTAGGTGATGATCCACTAAAGGATTTTAATTTTAGTTTTGGTAATAATTCACCTGTTAAGGAAAATAATGATGTAACAAATGGAATAAGTACTACACAAGTTGAGTGTGATAGCACTGCAACATCTATAATGGATTTAGATAAAGACTCAGCTATCGAAGAATATATTTTACAAGGAGCTGTGCCTAAGCATATTTTAGAAAGTAGAGATTTGTTAGATAAGAGATTAGCTGATAGTAGTGAGGTTTTAAATTGTTTAAATGGTCGTAGTGATAAACTTATTCATAAAAATGTAGATGAAGAATACGTAATACAGAAATTATCCATGTTACAGTTGCGATTGGACGAAGCGACCAAAACATTACAAATTGAAAGAGAGTATGTATAACTATTTTTGCTATTTCTATAATTATATTTAATGACAGTTACATTTTTATTCCTGTCATTCATCTTTTAATACAGAGAAAAAGTTCAACTGCATGGAAATATCGAAAAATTAACTGGGGAATTACAAGAAGCTAAAGAAAAGTGTGATGAGTTAAGAGATGCAAAACAAGAAGCTGTCAGAGAACTACTTCAATTACAAGACCAACACCAAGAAGAGTTGAGAGTGATGAGGACGGATCTTCAAGAAGAATCACAGTCTCGCGAAAATTTAGATCGTAGAATAAACGAACTCAGGGCGGAGGTAAACGATTAGTTTTCAAGTTCTCTTAAGTCCACCCACTTTGTTTTGATTAAAGTAATACCCTTTTCTTTTAGTTAGAGCGGTTACAAGCTGAAAATGCCGCAGAATGGGGTAAAAGAGAGCGACTAGAAACAGAAAAATTGGCTCTGGAAAGAGAAAACAAAAAACTAAGATCGGAATTGAGAGATATGCAGGAAAGATTGGAAAGAAAAGGAAGACCTATGTCAAATGCAGATGCTGAGTTAAGGCACCTTCAACAAGAAATTTCAGACAAAACAAAGGTAAGATTCTAAATAGCCAATTGTATACTTTTAAGAGTTGCAGCATATTTGCGAGTAGAAACATATATACACTGGCGCTCAAAATTTTTTGATAATGTAGAGTGAAATTAGTTATTTTCACAAGTAAAACTCAATATATTACAGGAGATAGCAGATTTGAAACATTCTCAAAACAAACTGAAAAAGATGGTCCAAGATAAAATGACTGAACTAGCGCATGCCGTAAGAAGAGCTGAACAATACGAATCGGAAGTCAAAAAGTTACGAAGCAGAGTGGAAGAATTGAAACGAGATTTAGCCGTGGCCGAGGACGAACTGGACACAGCCACTAACAACACGCGAAAATTACAAAGAGCGAACGACGAACTACAGGAACAGGTCGATAATTTTCAAGTACAACTACAGCACCTTCACACGAGGTACGTTAAGCATGTCGAAAATTACGTTGTCATCTTCAGGTCTAGCTTGCTTTAGTACTTCTTGCGGGTGTCCCTCTGGTGCTTCACCTAATCTCTTTGCTTTATTTTCATTTTTAAGCGAGGAAAAGGAAGATGGTGGCGAGGAAATGGCTCTCTTAGAGGATAGCGATTGTGTAAGTTCTTTTCTTGCAAGTCTAGTGTCAGCTTGTGTACTTGTGTAATGATCATTCATTATTCCTGTTATTAATAAGTGTGCTGTTCTCATTTAATTCTTTAATTCTTATTATTAATAGCTTGTTTTTTTTAACCACACTAATCATTTATTTAATTTTAATTACTCAATTATTTATAGATCGACCAATCACGACGACCAATTTAAAATAAAAATTACCTACTTTGCAGTAGTAGGAAATACACATTTATCTAAATTTTTTAATAACCAACACAAAAGAAATTATCTCTTGTTTAAATGGCGACCACACACAACAACGTTTGAAAGTAAATTGCTTTTCAAGCGAATCGTCGATATTAACGTTCGCATAAACGCCCGCTCTTGTCCTTTGAATGACGTCCATACTTTTCTTAGAAAATCACTCACTTTGTTAATTTGAATAAGCATGAAACACAAGTTGCTAATTTGTATCTTGTTGAAAGTTTTATAAATAAAATTAATTGTTATGTTTGCTTTCCCAATTGCTATGTTTCAATTTTTTGGTATATCGATGTAGATTGACACAACCAAGAGCTTAGTAAACACTGTTATAAAGAATTGCTATAATAACTAGCTTCATTGTAATACGTGTAACGTACAGTGAATGTCCAAGTTTTACCCATGACAAAATATTTAAATTTTCGTGTTATAATCTGATTTTCTTATTATGCTGGAATCATTTCCCTATTTTAAAATATTGCTTACCATTTTTTCTAGAGAGTCCAGCCTTTTACATCTCTGAATAGCGCTTATATAAACTATCAATATTTAATTCTATGCCCAATTGTTTTAAAGCACTTTTACAAGATCGTGTTCATACTATCAAGTATTAATTATTAGACTACTTTGTAAAATGATAACCAAAACAAATTTACCTGGCTTTTTGACTTTGTTTGTCTTCTCTTCCCTCCTTGAAACCGCATCCTCTGTACTTTTGCTGCCGACGTTTCCGCTTTTCTAGCATATGTCCTCAAAGCTTAACTGCTCTTACTGCTGTCGCTGCACGAAAACGTAAAGAAATACCGAGGACAAGGTTTCAACCCGGAAGCAAAAACGAAGTAATCAAAAGTAAATTCAAATTATTTCGTTCACCCAATCTTTTATTGTAATTTTTTAGTTTACAACGCGATTAAGCATCAATAACAATACAAATAACAATATTTGTTGTATCTACTCTTAGTGTAATTGTACAGTTGTTGACAAAAGTGCATTTCTGGCATTATATAAAGAAAACTTATGTTATTACTTATAATATTAAATATTGTAATTCATGTACACTTTTATTCATGTTTTATGTATTATATGGCCATTGCAATACTGCCAACTCTATGTTGCAATAAAGACAGCAGTTGCAAAAATTTTATTACCAAATAGATGCAGCAGGTAAAAGAATGTAACGGTAAAATTCTTTTTTTTCTACCAGTTTTGGATACAAGTATATAGGTTTAACGGCGGGGATTGCACGGACCAATCTAAGACTAACTGTAAATCAATTTTTTTCGATATAATCGCCATTTTTCCCGATTTTCGTATGTAAGACTATTAAATAGAGACGAGTTTTCTACCAGTTTTGGGTTTCATGAAGAACCATACAAGTATATAGGTTTAACGGCGGGGATTGCATGGGCCAATCTAAGACTAACATTTCTTCCAGGATATAACATTGCCAGAGATGGCTCAGATCGTTTGGTGCTTGCAATATCTATAATGACATGTAATCTAATTTTTGTGTGCGAAAGCAGACATTTTCTATGAGTTTAAACTATTTCCTGAGCACATTTAAGTTGACTGTCAAGATATGTAGCCTTTTAAAGTTATGTCCCCCTGAAACGTGTTTACACGTATACTTTAATTGGATACTCGACGCGAATTTTATTATTCTTTCGTTAAATATCGTCTACGTTTTTCGCTGATGAACAAAAGCATAGAAAGTTAAAGACCTGTAAAATTACATTAACCTATTCACGTTCAAAGTTTTCCTTCTTTATATAAGTTATTTTTGCTCCCCTGTGGGTGGAGCATAGGATAATCACAAAACTGTGGCAGTCATTGCTTCCCATGCTCCCCAGTTCTTCATTAACCACTCTTTTCCAGTGCTTGCCTCGTTATACCTACGTTGTTCTTCCTTAATGTGTCCTCGTTTTCTATTTATTATTTCTATTTTAATGGGAATTTGGTTAGTTTTTCTCCAGAGATCGTTGTTCAATATCACATTTGGCTAAAATATTCTTACAAAATTCGTATCATGCACTTTTAGATATACTCTTTTCTGTATCTGACAAACATTCGTTTATTATGTGCCTTACTGATCACTAATACCGATCTTCATGTATCAATGCCAGTATCACTAATCTGCCTGACGCTATCAACAAAAAATATTTTCCAAAAAGCTTAAGAACTTTTTCCGAATGTTGTTTTTTCTTATATTTTTCTTATTATATTACAGAAAAAGGCAGTTCCTGTTTTCTCTACGTTATAATGTATTTAAAACTTCAATCGGTAAGGAAAATGTTTTACGGTTTGTCTGCCTAAGATGTCCAATTAATAACAACTTACTAAGCTGCCTTTGTTTCATTTTATTCTAAAGTTGTTATATGTGTGTGGAGATTTTTTGTAGCATGTACTGTCTGTTTGTTTTTAAGTTGGCGATCCTGTGCAACCCGACCAGTATTTATTTTGAGTTCGAGTTACATGTATCTTGTATAGTTAGTTGAAGACACTGTTAAGTACTACTGTCATTCGCCAGAGCAATAAATATTTAAACGACTAAAATTTATAAATTTCTATAAAAGTACATTGAAATGCATACAATTAAATGCTTTTTTAAAGAATTTAATGACAGAGGATTAACAGTAGTTTTCCATGTCTAATTTTATCAGACAAAATTATACATTTATATAATATACAAATTATCTGAGTATACCAGGTGTACCGGAAAGTTATTACCGTCATTACAGATGTCGCTAGGCTTAAGTATGCAATGTTATAATTTGACACATATGTCATTTTATTCTATTGATATCGAGCTTCAAAGCCATACATGTTATATTTTGCGAAAGTAACACTGTCATAGATTTATGCTTCTTTGAAAATGTCGAGTTTCGTGCCTGAAAAAGTGCATTTGCGGCACGCATTACTTTTCTTATTTAATCAAAAGATAAAAGCCGCTGAAAGCCATCGTTTGTTGGTGGAAACTGACGGTGAGCATTCTCCAACCATAAAAACATGTGAGACGTGGTTTCGCCAGTTCAAAAGTGGTGATTTCGATGTGCATGACAAAGAACGTTTTAGTAGACCGAAAAACTTTGAAGATGCGAAACTGCAGATGTGTTCGTTTGGATGAAGACCCAACCCAAATTCAAAAACAATTAGCAGAAGCGTTAAATGTGGCCCAAGAAACGATTAGCGACCGCTTACAAGCAATGGGAATAATCCAAAAGATGGGAAAATGAGTGCCACATCAATTGAATGACAGGCAAATTGAAAATCGAAAAATCGTCTGTGAAATGCTGCTTCAAGGTTATGATCGGAAGTAATTTCTGCATCCCAGTAGTGACGGGTGATGAAACATGGATTTATTTCGAAAACCCTAAGCGCAAAAATCATGGTTATCACTTGGCGAAACCGGTTCATCGACTCCAAAGCCAAATCGTTTTGGTCGCAAGACAATGCTCTGTGTTTGGTGGGACCAGAGTGGCGTGGTGTATTACGAACTATTGAAATCATCCGAGTATCACCTTTTCGCATTAATGGGACACGCGTTTTCAGAGGAGCACTTCGCCAATTTCGAAGAAGTTAGAAAATTGATCGATGAATGGTTTTGCTCGAAGGACAACAGTTTTGTTGGGATGGCATCCATAAATTGCCTGAAAGATGGGCAAAATGTGTAGAATCCAATGGCCAATACTTTGAATAATTAAATTTTACCTTCTCTTAAAAATTATATAGTTTTTTTACGAAAAAACCGATAACGACTTTCCGGTACACCTGGTAAGCCTTAAACAAATCAGACAAAACCGGAAACATGCTCTATTATCCAGTTGTCATTTTCGCCAACTAAAAACGTATAAACCATATTTCCCTAGCTTTTAATTTCAAGCTAAAGTACACGACATTAGTTTATTGAATGAAAGTAAAAAGACAGATATATTTATTAATAATTTGCAATGTTTATTTTTTATTTGTTAAGTTGAAAATGTCTACATACGAGGATAATTTGGCGGCAAGTGAGACTGCTATTAGTACCATCTTTTTTTATGGTGAAATTCTTCGCCCTACAATACTGCTATGTATTATTGGCAGTCTACATTTTGTCATTATCAAACCGTCGTGAAATCTGTGAACTCTGCCGTTCAGTTTTCCAAATAACATCTCTATTTCTAAGTTTGACAAAATTTTCCAATTCTTTCTCACTTTTTGCCTTAACACTTTTCGTTACCATACTTGGACCACGATATAATTTGTTTAATTTAATCTGAATTTATTAAATTTATTATTTTTTCGCAGGTTGCGTAACTGTAGTTCGTCCAATCTGCTATCCCACCGCGGGACAATCTTAAACGAAGACGTAAGTGATGAAGAAACTATTGAGTTTTAAACAAACTATGTATTGTACACAAAAACATTCGGTAGGATTAATTAATTTTCCACATTTGTATTTCATTTATTTTCCTTTGTACCATATGTGCTATAAAACTGTATAACTATTTATTAATTAATTTATATTGTAAATACATTTTAAACTTCTCACTGTGTACCTTAAGAATGCAAAGAAAAGGTATAATAGAGAATTATATCCTAACGATAATCGATATTTATTTTTATAGAAACTGAAGTGTTTACCCCTCGACTGATTTATTTTTCGTGTATAAAATGTAAATCAATTTTTTATTTAATTATTAATTTTTACTGTAAATGTAATTTATTGTTTAAGATTCTTTATTTATCATTAAAATAATTAAAAACGTGACTATTTGATTATTAGCCTAATAAATAAATTATTTATACAATTAAGTGTGTTTTACTGAATTTATTTGCTTATATTTAAGTGTATAATAAGAACTAATAGAGACATGTACAATTTTAATTCGATGCGGTCTGTAAAAAATTAATTTCCACAGTACATATAATAATATTGAAATTTATATATATTTTATGTTAGCATTTTAGCGACTTAACTAGATTTTTAATAATTATATGATACATAGGTATATATACATACATCGTAGGTTGCACCCTTTCATTGATTTGAATAAATTGTCTGAAAATGGAAAAAGTATTCTGAAAAAATGTAAAAAGTTAAGTGGTTGTATTAGTTAGGTTAATTTTCTATCCATTGACTCCATATCTTTCCTTTAATCGAAGAAAATATCGCACTATGTTATGAATTATAAATTATAGAGTTGAGGGTGCAATTGCTCCAGTGAAGGGATGAAGCTCTCTGAGGATGGTATAAGAGATAGACATGTTCGGAGACAAATGCCACTTTGTTTCAAAATCTGCATTACCAACTGTGAATACTATTCTTTAGTTATGTGCCAAAATTTCAGGGTGGTTCATCGAGTAGTGTTTTGTAAGAGCTGTTGACAGCAAGTTTGTTATTACCTCCTACATTGATATGATGTGTGTTATGAGGGTTAAATGGCCCTTTAATTAATTTAATAAATTTTCAATAATCTATATTTATTTGCTTGTGGCAGTTAATAAATATATCAGGAGTACGTGGTCAATTAGTTGAACTGCTGCAATAAATGCAAATAAGAAAAGAAGTTGCAGTTTATTTTTGTTATCAAAGAAAGTCCCTAAAAATAACGTTTCTGTATATTAATCTAGTTGCAAAATGTAAGGTTTACGGATAAAAAATGTATGGCACCGTGCAAAATCGGTAACTATACCAGACCTGAGTAGCAAAACAACCAGTTTGCTGAAAATCCTTTGAATTGCATAAACACAATTAGAAACTTCCTCGATTAAAATAATTGTGATTTAATGATAACTGTTTTATTAGTATAGATTTATGGCCACCAAATTCTTAAGATTTCACACTACTTCGTCTTGGGATATTTAAAAGATACAATATTCATGAACAGACTTCACAAATTTGTATGTGTTGGAAGCTACCATTACGAAAGCAGTAAATAATATTTCCGCAACAATATTCAAAAGTATTTTTGATAATATAAGACAACATATAGATCTCTATCTTGGACAAAGTGGACCACTTGGAACACCTATTGTAATGCGTGGTTTTTTGCATTTTAAATAAATTTTAACATTCTTTCATATATTCAAGAAAAATTTGTTATTTTGTAAATAACAAAGTATGTATATTTTCTAACGCTAAAATGTAACTGTTTAATAAAACTAGGAAATACCGAAATGCTTTGTGTTATAAGTTGATAATTATCTTTGGTGGTTAACGTATATTAAATAAACATTTTAAAGGTAAGTAATAGAGCCAATCTAAGGTTTCTGTCAACTGCGGACAGATGTCACTGGTGTTTATGTTTCTTTGCATACAAGCTAATGCGCCCTCTATGAACATTTCGAATAACGAAAAATACATAAAACGCAAAGTGCCGATTGGAAATTATTGGTACCAATTTCGTAAAATTGTGTCTTGTTACGATCTTCAGAAAAAATTACAATTGTTATGGTTATATTAGTATTTTCTTAATAATTGTTTGCGCTTTTTATCTTTAATAATGGCCGAGAGATTTAAAAAGCACATCAATAGTGAACTCTTTTCAGAAAATATAATTTGTATAAAGAAGGAATACGAGGATGATTATATAGAAGACAAAGTAATTGTTAGTGAAACTACTGTAAATAGCATAGATTTCCAACACCATATAAAGGAGAATATAATAACTAAGTATGATGCACCCTGTTCGGATAATGTTAAAACAGAATTACCATACTCTGAAGTAAATGGCAATATGATAACAGATAACATTAAAATAGAAGATGATAGAGACACAGAAATGGTATTAATTATAAACGAACAGCTATGTAAGTATACATTAGCTTGATAAAAGTTACAAAACAAACTATTTTAAATGGAATATATATTTGAATTTAATTTCAAAACATTAATTTCCTAAAATTGCATTATAGAAGAGTCTAATTATTATTCATGACATCCTTTTACTGCATATAACTTCTAAACAATACAGTTTCTTAAGACTAAAGTATTTAGTTCCATAATACCTTTAGTCTTTTACGTTTATTTTGCAGTCTGTATTTGAAAACAAATGTGCAAAACTTCTAAGTTTCATGATACTCGAAATCATTATAAATGTATTTCTACATTCGTTTAAAATACATAGTTTATCATTGTAAATCTAGATTAAAGCAACAGTTTGTTGGTATTAGCCAAAGATTTTGAATACACATTGAATATATGCTTTATCATTCAATACAATTTTTGTAGTTTAATTCCTAATTTGCATAAATTATATTCATAGTCTGTGACAATTGTCATGAAGTTTACAAAGATTACTGCACCAAATGTGAAATGCTTGCACATATTTTGAACAAAAACTCTGTTAGTAATATATATGGCAGATCAGTAGAAGAAATACCAAAGGGTATTCTGGAAGTAAGAGAATCACATGGAAATTTTGGAATATTTGCCTTGAAAATTATACCCAAAGGTGTAAAATTTGGTCCTTTCACTGGACTTGCTGCTACAGACCACCAGTGGAAAATAAAAAATGGCAGATTTGTAGTATCTGATGATAAATCGAAGTTTCTGAATTGGATGCAGTATATCAATCCTGCTAGGAGTGTTTCTCAACAAAATCTATTTGTATTTAAACATGAAGATAATATATATTATCAAAGTATTCGTGAAATTCAAGAAGGGGAGGAACTGCTGGTGTCTTTTGGTGAACAATATGCAGATAGCTTAAATAAAAATATCGAGATAAATTATATTCCTAAAATAGATGGAAATGTCAAAAATGTGTTTGCTTGTACATCTTGTTGCCTTGGATTCAACACAAAGGTTTACTTAGCCAAACACAAAACAATCTGTCCTAACAGAACCAATGGAATGTCTTCGGTTAAAGGTACAAAAACCAATATTCGTTATTTAAAAATATTTACTTTTATAATTAAGCATTTATCAAGCAAAAGAATTTAATTTTATAATTTAGAGTATTTAATTTTCATAAACCACTTAGCCTGTATACACATAGTATCATTTTTTATAAATATATACATAATAGAATCTATTTATATGAAGTTTGAATAGAAACAAAGGCTTTTTCCTAGCTACTTTAGTTTCACCGTACTAACTTTTGGATTTGCCTTTAGTTCATTGAGTAAAGTTCTATGTTCTCTTTTTCTGCATATGTTTTTATGGTTGCCCATTTCTGATCCAAATTCTGGATGTATTTTTGCTTTAAAAGTTTTTATTAATGGAGCGTTGCAAAGCTTCAATTGATAATTTTCCCAGTTTCATTTAAAACATTTATTCACTTTGTGCAATTTTATTATGACATTTCACTCTGACACAGTAATCTGTTTTCATTTTCGTCGCATTGCAAAAAACAAGGTGTATATATCATTTCAATGGATATATAGTTTGACATACCTTATCATTACATTTGAACTGTTCGTATGTATTATAGATGAAGCTATGTCCCCTATAACATTAATATGTATGAATACTTTTGTGCTATATTATTGGAACTTACATAGCAACAGTTTAATCTCAATTTTTGCATTCTGTCTCTTCAAAATGCTTGTGAATTAATTACATATTACTAAATCACTAACTAAATTTATTCCAAACTTGCTAGAATAGTTTTTGTTAAGATTTTAAAGTGTTCCTTTACATACGCACTGATAACATTGTTACCGATTTTAGCGAGATAAACACGCCCTCGTTCTTGCGTTTGTACATTAGCATGTTTGAGAAAGGTATTATTTTTTCATCATTTTTCTGTATCGAAAAGGTACAATAAGCAGCCCACAAAGAATAGTTCGTTAATAACACAAGTTTACCTGATGATAGGTGAATTCCCTGAAACGCGTAGTAAACAGCGTGTTATTAACATTTGAATGATTCTCGCAACATTCGTCCATTGACAATCCGCCGAGATTTTAAAGTATTCGCCTGCTTGCGCACTGGTAACACGCCCTTGTTCTTTCGTTTGTACATTCGTATATTTGAACGACAGAGAGCGGTATTATTTTCTCTTTGGTTTTAGGGTAGCTTCATTAACAGATAGTTTTTCTCCCGTTATCTTTAAAGAGCGAATTCCATAGCAGTGCTTAAATCCTTGAAACCAAACCCTGTTGACTTCAAAAGTATTGTTCTCGTTAGGGTTTAATTGATTTTTGAAAAATATTTTGCATTTTCCAAAATTATTGCTTCTGAAATTTGTCTTTGCCTTTATTGCAAAACCCCACTACAGCTTCTTCTACTCTGTTTTACGCACAGATTTTCGCGTACCAGGACCTTTTTCTGTCGAAATATGCCGAATAATTTCAGCTCTTTTCTTTTTTATAGCGCAAATTGTTGATTTGCCAATTTTGAAACGTTTACAACATTGTATGACATAGCGTCCAACAATTGGATAATTGTATACTTATCAGTTAACGTGAGAATAACATGCTTTCTCCTTGGCTCCATTTATAATACTAAAAACGAAGCACACGACGCAACGATGCAAGAACAGTTCGCAAGTTAACACAAGTTTATAGTTTGTACATACGTAATTAAATCGCGCGGATTGTACCTTGTTTTACACATTGTTCGGATTATTGATGAGTTCGATATAGAAAGGCTTCGGATTATTTTCATACATTACTGTTACTCGTATATACTTCAGTATCGATTTGTCGATTTATGTTGTTCTAACTTTCGTATGTGCATAATTTTGATGATTTATTTGCAGAGTTGCCCATCGTGTCCTCTCGACGGAGTAGAAGTAAGAACAGCACGAAGCGAAAAGCTAGTCGGACGGACAGAAGCAAGCGTTTCGAAATGAACGTGGGTAATGCGCGGAAGTCCAGAAAACTAGCATTGGTTGATACAGTCGACGTGTACATCACAAGGTTTACGGACTTAAAATACGACGGTGTCAAAGTAATGTGTAAAGTATGCGACAAAACTCTGATGTGGTCGGACGAGAAAGGCTGCCAGCAACACGTAAATAGTGAAGGTCATATTAAAAATAAGGGAACTAGCGTACCTTCGCATAATATATTGGTTTTCGACATGACGAGCACATTTTTAGCTTGCAATTTATCATTAAATTTAGTCGCGCAACAACCGTTTCAGTATTTCTGGGATAAGTATAATCCTGCTCTCAAATTACCAAGTCGAACGACGTTGCAAAAATATGTACCGTCTGTTTACGAAGGTATTAAAAGCAAAATTAAATCAGAGTTGGCAAACAAACACCTGTGGTTATGCATAGACGAGACGACGGATATTAAACGAAATTCTATTCTTAATATCATAGTGCGCGCACTGGATCCTTTAAAATCGTCCCGTCCGTTGTTACTAGCCAGTAAAAGATTACAAAACTGTACCAGTGAGGCAATTACGAAACTAGTGCTAGAAACATTAGAAAAATTTCAACTCTCAACAAATCAAGTATTACTGTTTGTTACTGGTGGTGGCAACGTAATGCGTTGTGTAGGCCGTGCCTTTAAAAAAGAGTACAATAATTTGTTACATGTTTCGTGTAAAATTCACGCGTTACATCTCGTGGCAGAAACAATTCGACAGTGTTACCCAGAGGTAAACGCTTTATTAGAGAATACAACGGCGGTATTTCAGTCCCCCAAACGTATTCGTGAATTTCGGAGGTGTTGCCCCGGTATCCCCGAACCACCACGACCGGTTCTTACACATTGGGGAACCTGGTTGCAGGCTGCCGTTTACTATTGTAAATATTTTCATCAAATAAAGGCCGTAGTTTTAGAATTTAGGCCGAGAGAAGCTGCTGTCAGGAATAGTCAGGCAAAATTCCAAGACAGCGTGGTCGAAACGGATTTGCAAAATATCCGGAGTAATTACCACGGATTAATTGAAGCAATGGAAAAATTACAAAATCCTTCGGCGTCGTTGGTGGAGTCACTGCAAATAGTGGACGATATTCGCTCACTGCTACGCGCTGTTCGTGACGTAAAAAATGATCGTGTCATCGCAAAGTTCGAAAATGTTTTTGACCAAGATACAGATTTTACCACATTAGGAGAAATTTGTGATGGCGCGTGTACGGATCCGTTAAGCAATTACAAAGAATATTTCAATTATGCCAACATTACATCATTAGACGTCGAACGGTCGTTTTCACTATATAAGAAAGTTTTTACATCGAAACGAATATCCTTCACTGAAACAAATGTGGAAACGTACCTGATGCAGCAGATTTTTTCCCGATCTCATCCAATTGGTTGTAGCGATTACTGACGACGCTGCTTAAGAAAGTAAGTGTTTAGTAATGTTCTCTATCTTACTTTATTTTATTTTATATACCATACTGCGCGGGCATAATAAGTTTTTAACTAATTCGCAAAATTTATAATTACATTCACAATTTTTGTTATATAAATAAAAAATTAAAGCGGAAAACGAATTCAAAATACAAAGGGTATTAGGAAAGTTTTGCAATACAGCTTTGTTTATTTAATTTTTTCAAAGTAATTTCTTACATACACTCAATGCTCCTTCTTCTTCCTGTCGAGCGGCCAATCTTTAAATTGTTTTTCTAGTTCTGCCAAGTTTCACTAGGGATATAAAGCACACTAACTGTTGTCCTATATACCCGAGAAACATATCCTCAACAACCTGGAAAACCGCCTTCCTTTTAGCTTCATTTTCACATGTGGGAACAGTGCAAAGTCGCAGGGAGCAAGATCTGGACTGTAGGGAGGGTGGACGAGAAGTTTCAACCCTGTCGTGGTCAAATATTCGGCGCAGGCTTCGGCGCGGTGAGCTGGAGTATTATCGTGATGGAGGAACCAGGTGTCCATGCTTGACTTTGGCCGACTAAACATCTGCAATGTCATAGATCCAATAACTTTAGGCAGGCACTGTTCAATATACCACTTAGCTGTGACTGTGTTCTGTGTGTCCTAAACGACGCGTTCCACAATTCCACTCGATTTGAAAAATACAGCTATCGTTTTCATTTTGCTCTCGTAATTACGCTACAATGCAATATGAAGTATTTATCGTTATCAACGCGAAGCCCATCCTAGGTTAAGCGGTCCTAAAATTAATGCAGAAGTGTTTGAAGAAGGAAAGCAGTATATCCTGAACATCAATCGTAGAACATTTAAAAGAACAAATACAGCAGGCGCATAGAACGAGAAAAAATCTTTTATCGCTTCCAAAAATGAGAAGAAAAAAGAATTTGCTAAACATGAAACTTATGTTCATAGTAGCGAAGTTGTATTGTATTATTATCGAAGTTTAACGCAACAGAGAAATTCTAATTTTGATCGCGACATGCTGACCGGCATGTGCCTTTATCTTTAGATAACAGAGAACGGTAAATTCGAGTAATATAACGTAGGTCTTTTAACACAACATTTTACTAGTTGTATTACAATTATTTGCGGGTGCAATAGAATTTAAGTACTTGTTTGTATAATTTTAGAGCTTATACGGTGCCCATGCTATAAAATTTAAATGGAGCTCAAGGAATAACAGAAACCCATGTGATTTGCTGTTTCGAGAAGAAATATAGGTAGGATTGTTGGAGTCTCTTGATAACTAGATTTAAATGCTCAGCATTAAAACGATGTTACCTTGACAAACATGGAAGATATTCTTTTGTTGTCAATGTACTTGTTTTATAAAGCTTATTTGCTAGTCTTTGGTTTAGACCATATGTGGGTAACCACCGGCCCGCCGGCTCGCTAAAAATTATGAACACTACTTTAAAATGCACTACTTTCAAACGTGGCCCGCGAACGTATTGACACATTAAAGTTTGGCCCACATGTCAAAGGTTGCCCATACCTGATTTAGACATTATAAATGACTGTATATAACCTTCCTTTTTGTAAATTGATTAATTGAAAGTTATTTTAACATTAACAACTAACTATACATTTCTTCCATTGTTATTACTAGAGCGGTCGAATTTGTCTGCGCATCAGGTTCTTAATAAATACATAGAGAATGTTTAAGGCGCCTTACTTAAGGTCGATTACTCTGCCCAGTTACATGTTTGTTGGTACATACGTACTATAGTGTCACGCCGATAAAAATTGACCGTTTTTAGTTATTACTACTTGTTTATTCTTAAAAACCATACATTCTATCAATTTGAAAATGAGTAGATGAATTATAACTTGCTTAGGGCCGATTTTATAACCACACCCTTAAAGTCACTTTAACTAAAGTTGGCTTTTGGTTAAAGTCAACTTTGAGACATCTTTTTAAGTGAGCGTTTCATAAAACAAAACGTGTGCGCCTTTAACAAAAGGCGACTTTTACAGTTAGTTTAGGTTGGTCACATTAGTTGTTGGTTTTTTTTTAGTGATGTTTGTAATTTTTTATTACCAAAGTCAATTTACGCGCGAATTTTTTCTTTTCGTATTAGATCATTTGTTAATTTTGAACAATTTCACAGTCTTTTCTATTTAATAATGCTAATATGTGTTGTAAATCTGAGAAATTTTGAACAGCTAATTTGACCAAAGAAGTTCAGTTATTACTAGTTGATGAAGAATTAGAAACAGAAATGAAACGCAACAATTTATTGAAACTACAAATAATGTGCTATAGTCCAGCCAGGTTGTTGAGAGGATGTTCATTTTACTCTTATAGTTGGGGTACATACTGCAACCGATTGTTCATCATATCCAATCCGATGTTGTGCAGTGCATCTGTTGTCACAATAATGCTCATGACTTGGTAACTGCGCTCTAACTCCTAAACTTAATATGGGAAACCTCCTCTTTCAAATACTATATTGTCTTTCAACATTTCGGCTTCTTATTATGGACTGGGCACAGATTTTCAGCAGGAGTCACTATTTGCTGTGGTCTCATTAATTAGGGTTCAATAGTATAGCCACTATCATCAACCGTTAGACACCTTCCATATATCCCTGCATCGAAATCCTGTTTTTGTTATACACAGTTTGATTATGACATGAGCAGGGCCACCTTACTATTACATTTCTTATTTTTAAAGCTGCATCAGCTACAGTTCGTACCTTTTGTGCAACGAAAAATCTCTGCACTTTCACTTCTAGGATAATTTTTATTAATGTACAGAATATTGTACCAATTACTCTTGGAAACCGTGCTATTGCGTAAAATTCTTCGTCGGTTCTCTTCATTTCTTTATTTGTAGTATACATAGCTATATATTCTGTAGCTAGTGATGCTATCGCTTTGGAAACTCTCTTGACAGTCCTGCACGCAGATTCCTTTGATGCTCCAGAAATTAACATGTTCCCAGTAGCGAGGAATCTTTATGTTAAAAGTAAATGGATGATTGTAAGTATGCTGCTTCCTTTGTAAAACATGAATATGTGACTTAGAAGTCAATATAAATAGCACAATTACTATATTTTTTTTGTAGCTGGTGATATTCGGCCCTCTAGTCTTTCCAGTAACAACAGAACAGTTGGTTTTGTTAATCTGAATCTATCACAGAATCCGTTGTCATTACATTTGTTGAAGCAATTTTCTTTTCTTCTGTATACCTTCTTTTTTTCCTACAACCACTTCCAATTCATCCTTAGATGAACTGGAACTTGTGAATATAATATTAATTGCGTAGAATAGAAGTTTAACACGTCTCTTAATAAATAATTCATACAAATTGAATGACAATGTCAGGAAAATATAAGTTAGGGTTAAGTTAAAGTCGACTTTCTGACGTTAGTGGTAAAAATGGGACTTTAGAGTTAAAGTCGACTGTACTTTAAAAATTGATTATGAAACGCAATATAAAAGTTAAAGTTCATTTTAAAACCTAAAGGCACTTTAAATTTATTATGAAACCAGACCTGTGTTTGTATTTTTTAATGTTTGGTGCGAGTCAAAAATACTAATCTATGTACTTGGTAATCAGTTTGTAATAGTCTAATTTATTTTCAGGCAGAGCGTGTTACTGATACACTACAATAAAATAATAGAAGCCAAGGATCATTTATTATTTACTCCGGATATACGCAAAAAACAAAAGTTAAATATACATATGTATTTGAAGAAAGTGTAAATATAAAACAAAATATAAAGCTGATCTCAAAACTCATGCTAACAAACATTACTAAGTGAAAAAATATAAGTGTGGAACTCCAGGGGAACCAAAAGGAAACCATCTCTCAGATTTCATATAGTTAATATGCACAATGACTTAACTTAAGGAGTTAGAGAATAGACAGGTGTTGTAAATGCTTTAAATGTTCAGACTGTCAATTCCGAACGAGGTTCAATTGTTATTTAAAAGTACATGTAGAAGCAAAGCATTGTTGAAGCAAGTTATAAGCCTATGGAATGTGAATTCAGAACAAGATATGCTAAAAATTTGCAAATACATATAAATGCAGAACATAATTTTAAAAAACCATAAGAGAAAGACATCTTGATTATATGTGTAGTGACTGTGAATGTAAAACGAGTAGGAAAAATTATTTGGATGTACATATAAGAGCAAAACAACAAATAAAATTCAATTTCAAGTGTATGCCATATGAATTTGGAAGGAAATGCAATGAAAATTTAAAAATATACGTAAATACAGTACATCGTAAATAATTTAATTTTAAATGTATACAATACTGTGCAACCGAATTAGAACCACCTGTAGTTTTTACATACATGTAATATAAATTGTATATTATTATAGAAATTACCAATTATTTTATTTTATGGTTTATGACATATTAAGAATAAAAAAAATTCTAAGCGTTGTTGGTACAGTGTTAAATTTTGAACAATGGAAAAACGTAAAGACACTTAACGTGAAGAGAAGATCACAATAGGGACTATTCAAAACTGGAAACTTTTTGCATCGGGAAATAGCAAGGAGAGAATGTGTTTCCCGTCACGTAGACAGAGTAGCGAAATTAGAAAACTTATCCTTTACGTCGACCAGATGTATTCGTCGCCGATGGTTTTGAAAAAGCACAAAACGCCAATATCGTATTGTAGAAAAAAGTTTGGAAAATCAACAGCGACCTCTTAGAGAAGTGCCACACAGTCTACAGGGAGGCAACATAAACATATCAGAACGAACATTAAAGTCGTTGTACCAAGAAAAAATAGATAGTCGGCGCCCTGTAAAAAAAAACAAAATTGACAGAAAAACGAAGAAAGCGATGGCACAGTTTGCGAGATAGCATAAAGACTTCACAGTCCACGACTGGAAAAAGGTATGCATCACTAATTTTATTTAAGTACTTAAAATTGTACATATTATTGCTAAATTTGGAATTTAATCTAAAATATCTTTTTTGAAGGTCGTGTTCAGTGATTTATCGCGTTTAGAGGCGATAAAAGAAGTGGCTGGTTTTGTTAGGAGGAGGCCATCTGAACGTTTTGATGAAACAACATATTTCAGCTGTAATGGTTTGGGCCCCAATATCGGAGGAGGTGCTTGTGTTATTTTTGTTTCGTTACTGGAACGATGAAGCAGACTCAATATAAAGAAGTGATGGAATCAGCTTTGATTTCATACATTGATTCTTTAGGTTGCTTACATATTTATGCAAGATAGGACACTATGCTGCAAGGTAAAATCTATCAAAACTTTATTTTCCCAAAGGAATATGAAGGCTTTGCTGTGGCCCTACCTAAATCCAATCGAAAACATTTGGAGTGGTCTAAAAATATTGTTTATTAGTTTCGAAATCCGGCATTGGACATATTAAGGCAATATTTGGAGAATACCTGGGTGCATTAATTAAATATTAATTGAAGTTCTTGTATATACATGGTGTAAATAAATATTGTGCACATGAGAAGTTGTTGTTTTCTTTAATTCATTATAAACAGTGGGATTTATATGGTGACTCTAATTCGGTTGCACCGTACTGCAGAATGTGAGTACGTAACAAATTATAAGTCATGGAAAAACATCACAATAAATTTAACTATAGATGTATGGAATGCGATTGTAAAACAAACCACAAGTCAAAATTGGAATCTTAAAGAAACAAAATATAAGTATTCGGAGTGTGAATATATAATAAAGAATTACAAGTCATATTTAGAAATAAATATAAAATCTAAGCATCTTAAACAATTTCGAAATTATATATGTATGGAGTGTGGATTTGAAACTACAAGCAGAGTTTACGAACGCATCTAGAAACAAAACATTTAAAGAGGCAAAGTATAAATGCTCAGAATGTGAGAACAAAACAAATTACAAGGCAATTTTAAAAAGACTTGTAAATGGAAAACATCTAAAGGAGTTGTAATTTTAAGTGGAACATGAATTTGAAAACACTACATATACAACTAAGCACAGAATTTACTGACGAAATCTAATATTTTCACTTGTACAGGATATGGCAACGAAACTTGTTGATTCGAATCCGACAATTTGAATTCCATTCTTTACATCGATCGTCCAAGAACCCTACCCCTTTGATAGAGAATATTTGCCAAGCAATAGCAGGCATTAACAGGGTGTTATTAACATTCGAATTATTCTTTTAATGTTCACGTAATAGCAATTCGCCAAGCAATGTAACACATAGTGACAATGGGAAACAGCACTTGTCTTACATTGTTTTTAAAACCGTGTTATTTTAAATTTACAATTATGTAGCATTACAAGGAGAAAGAGTTTAAACCATAGACAAATTTGTTTGTTTTATTCACCTTTCAAATCAGTAGGCTTCGTTGCCGCACCCTGTACATCCCAATTTCGAGAGCGCTTTCAAACAACAAGAGTTCAGCGAGTTCGGTCGAAATTTACTTTATTAAAAAAGTATGGAGTCTGCATACAATATATTAATAGATAGTAAAAATGTCCGCAATTATTGTAATTGTCAGGAGGGTTACCTCGTCGCATTTAGAAACATACACGCCCTTTTATTATTGGTAATGCGTAAGTTGACCTATTGCAAGACCTCCTACCACTTCTAATACTGCGTGAACTTAACCTCACACCGCTCGCCAACTCTTCTTGCGTGTATTGTATTTGATAAGTTCAATAATTGAAATAAAATGTATCATGAAAGCTTATCTTATTCTATAGGTTCTTTGAAAAAATTCAAAATAACAAAATATGAAGACCAAAAAAGAATAATTTGATACATAATCGAATAAAGTAAATTTTATAAATACAGCATAGCATTCTAAACTAAGAATTTATCGCGTTTAATTTTAATTTTGTCTTAATCATTTTCGAACGCATTATCATAGTATTAAACATTAGTGACCAAGATAAAGCTTTTGTTAACCACTGTACATCAGGAAAAGTAAATAAAGCTCCTTACCACATCAATGTTCACATTTTGTATACGTATTTTGACTTCTTTATCGAAAATATATGGCAAGTCCGCAGAGAATCATTTATTAATAAGAAGTTTACCTGAAGAGAAGTGGATTCCTCTAAACGCGCAGCGAACAGGGTGTTATTAACATTTGAATGATTCTTTTAACGTTCACCTAATTGCAATTCGCCGAGTTAAGGTGTTCATTTATTTACGCAATGATAAATTAGTTACCTATTTGAACGAGATAACACTTCCTTTTCTTACATCCGCTTGAACCAAACGGGGAGATTCTTCTATAATTTTTCTTTATCGAAAATGTATGACAAGCCTGCATCGTATCATTCGTCAATAACACAAGTTTACTCGAAGAGAGGTGCATCCTCGAAACACGTAGTAAATAGGGTGTTATTAACATTTGAATGATTTTTTTAACGTTCACTTAATGGCAATTTGCCAAGTTAAAGTGTTTATTTATGTAATGGTAACTTAGTTGCCTATCCTAGCGAAATGCCTCGTCCTTGTTCTATCGTTTCATTGAACGAAAGAGGGCGGTAATGTTTCTTCTATTACAAAATCTGTATTTGTGGACTGTACGTATTTATGGCATTCTAAAAATTATATCCAAATAAGTAGAAATACTAAAATAGAAAAGACGTGTCCAATATTTTTAAATTATATTCGTATAAGCACAATCATACCTTAAATTTTTATAAAAATTATAGTTTATAAAAAATGCTACATGGCATGCACACTTGTATATTAAGTTGCCTAACTTAAAATTTTTATCAATACCATCCTACAGAAATGTAAAGGGTTTTTTGATAATGTTCAAAAAATGATTTAAATTTATATTATAAATTCTTATTTTTGCATTTAATTTAGTTTAGAGAGAAAATGTATGACGCTATTATTAGTGAACTATTTTACTTACAAGAACATTCCCCGCTGTATAGGGGTTATACAACTTCTTGTAGGGTCACGAAATCTTTGAATGTTTTAAATGAATTCATAGGTTTAAAAATACTCTACATGATTGATATTGTGTGATCCATAAATTGAAAAGAAACCAATGAAATGCATAAACATTTAAATGCTTTTACAAAATGTAACTAAATTTTTTGTGTAAAACTTTTCTTTTTAAGTTGATGTTGAATGGGAAATAAGATTTAAAAATTTGGAGCTAATAGTTTCGAAATATTGTAGAGTAAAAATATAAAAACAGACCAGCTTGTTAATGTTTATCGAAGCAAATCATTTTGGGAAATATTAACATTTCTATATTCAGATACCAGGTTCATGTAATTATATATTTCTTTTCACGACTTATTTAAATTAATACAGACATGTTTATAAAAATTTCTTTATTTAGTATTTACTAGATTTTAACAATAAGCTTCCTCATAGGAATATTTAACATTACAAGAAACAAAACAGCGAATTATCAAAAATAAATAATTTTCGTACGTTAGCAGTTAGATTTCATTAAATTATAATAAATTTAGTTCAGCTAGAATCGGAAAGTATTCAGCGAATATTTATAATTTGTTGTTACTTTCTTGTTTGAATTCATTTATTAAATAATTAATGTATTTACAGTGATACAAAACAATTGCACAAACATTCTACAAAATAGAAACAAAACTATATTTTAACACTTTACTGGTGTTCCATCGGGGTTTAACTTGGGTCTGGGCAAACATATTTTTCTTCCTTTATTGTAAACGCAAGTGTTTGTAAAGTAACCACACGTCGAAGTTTGCGTATAATAAACAGAAGGACTCTTTCTTCCTGTGTAAACGTTTCTTCTTCCTGATTCCGTTTTTGATACAGAAACAAATTTAGGATATGAAGAACTACCACTTTTTAACTGGTACTGTATCGGTTGATAAGTGTAGCTTGTTCCGTAGCCGAAACCGTTATTTTCTAATTTAGTGTTAGACTGGACTGTATAAACTGGTCTTTTGTAAGTTATCTTCCCTGTACCTGGCGTCAGTGTTACGCTTTGGGCCTGTGAATGGGGCCCAACGGCTGCAGTATTTTCTCCAGCCACAGAACTGACTTTGCCTCTAAATCCGGTGGGGATTTTGTATCCGGGTGAGCCTGGTATCGTTTGTCCCGGTTGTAAAACTGTGCCTTGTGGAAGATCAGGATCTTGATCCTGTACAACGGTAGCATCTAAATCTTCTAATGGATCCAAGATGATGTGTTGTCTTTGCGAGCGAGTCTCTTGATTGATTAAAGTTTTCGTCAGGCTTTTTGGGGCAAAACTTTCCGTATCGTCATAATAATCAGTGTCTGCTTCGAAAAGCATTTCTTCCGTCGTAGTTGGTATTTCGGTTTGTGTTATTACTTCGCTTTCTACTTCATGTTGCATTTCTGCACCACCATAATTATCATTAATTTTGTTATTATCCATTTTATCATTGTCGTCGATTTTAGAATTCGTATTTCTATCATTTCCGTCATCATTATCGTGACTGTTTTCAGCATTATTATTGAAATTAAATTTTGGAAAAGAAGCAATAGAATTTTGTTGGTTAAAATTAAATGGTTTAGTCGCATTTTTTGAGAATGTAGTATTACCACCAGTGCTGGCTTGAGCAGCACCTGTGTATTTAATACCGTAAAGAAATTTTCCTTGAATTTGGGCTTGAGATTGTCCTGAGTAAGTGCCGCTCTGAGAACTAGCGGTTCCTCCGCCTTTGAAAGGCGTTTTTTGATCGTCCACTTCATTTTTATCGTAGGGCGTGAAACCAATTTGCGCTTGTGACGATGTACTACCTACACCATTTGCTTGTGAGTCCGCCATGCCGCCTTTATCGCCTGCTTCAACTTGTGTATTTGTACCGTGATTAAGTCCGAAACTTTGAGAAATAGACTGTGTTTGGCCCGTTGCTGAAGATACTTGCACTTGGGCTTGAGATTGAGCGGCTCCACCTGTACCTTGAGCAGAACTGAGAGCACCCTCTTTTCCTCCGGACACTTGAGTTTGAGCGCCTCTTAAGTTATCAATTGTACCTGCTGATGCACTAAATGATCCGCTACCGGAATATATACCAGATACCTGAGATTGCGCTGTACCACCCTGATATCGACCTTGAGCACTAGCAGTTGCTTGAGTTTGATTGTTGATTTGTTGAACTGAAGATTGAGCTTGAGTGTGAGCGTCGTCAGTTTCAGGTTTTAAAAGTGCAGCACTAGTTTCTATGGATGGGTATCCATTAGTACCAGACGTACTATGCCAACCGGGAGGTGCCGGTCCAAAACCAGGGGAATAGATAGATGTATCTGGCGACCCAGGATGTATTCCGTTGGCCGTACCAGGAGCTATACCTGAAGGATAAACACCCCCATTGGTTGCACCAGGAGCTATATTTGGAGGATAGACACCCCCATTGGTTATACCAGGAGCTATACTTGGAGGATAGACACCTCCATTGGTTGTACTAGGACCTGCACTTGGTGGATAGATACCTCCATTAGTTGTGCCAGGAGCCACACTTGGGGGATATACACCTCCATTGGTCGTACTAGGAGCTACACTTGGAGGATAGACACCTCCATTTATTGTACTCGGGGCTACACTTGGACGATAGACTCCTCCATTCATTGTAATAGGATAGACACCTCCATTGGTTGTACCAGGAGCTACACTTGGAGGATAGACACCTCCATTGGTTGTACTCGGAGGATAAATACCTCCACCGGTTGTACTAGGAGATACACTTGGAGGATACACGCCTCCATTAGTTGTACTCGGAGGATAAATACCTCCACCGGTTGTACTAGGAGATACACTTGGAGGATACACACCTCCATTAGTTGTACTCGGAGGATAAATACCTCCACCGGTTGTACTAGGAGATACACCTGGAGGATACACGCCTCCGCTAGTTGTACCAGGAGCTACACCTGGAGGATAAACAACCCCATTAGTTATACTAGGAGGATAAACGCCCCCATTGGTTGTAGTAGTAGCTACACTTGGAGGATAGACACCTCCATTGGTTGCACTGGGAACTACACTTGGAGGGTAGATACCGCCATTGGTTGTACTAGGTATTGGGAAACTTGGTGCGCCACTTGCACACTCAGGCGTCGGAATACATCCTGAGGGACAAGGTGAACATCCAGGTCTTCCTGGCGAATGAGGAGGATAGCTGGGTGACCCTGAAGGATAGGTGGGTGGCCCCGAAGGGTAGGTGGGTGGCCCCGAAGGATAGCTAGGTAGCCCGGAAGGGTAACTAGGTGGCCCAGATGGATAGCTTGGTGGTCCAGAAGGATAACTAGGAGGACCAGATGGATAGCTTGGTGGTCCAGAAGGATAACTAGGTGGTCCGGATGGATAGCTAGGTGGCATAGAAGGGTAACTAGGTGTCCCGGGACGATAGCTTTGTGGCACAGAAGGATAGCTAGATGGTCTCGAAAGATAACCAGGCGAACCAGCAGGCTGACTAGGTGGTCCAGCAGGCTGACTAGGTGGTCTAGATGGATAACTAGGTGGTCCAGCAGGCTGACTAGGTGGTCTAGATGGATAACTAGGTGGTCCAGCAGGCTGACTAGGTGGTCTAGATGGATAACTTGGTATCCCAGAAGGATAACCGGGTGGCCCAGTTGGATAGCTAGGTGGTTGAGAAGGGTATCTGGATGGCCCAGAAGGGTAACTAGGTTGCCCAGATGGATAGCTAGGTATCCCAGTAGGATAAGTTGATGGTCCGGAGGGATAACCTGGCGGCCCGGGAGGATAACTAGGTGTTCCAGCAGGATAGGTAGGGACCCCAGCAGGATAGCCTAGCTGTCCAGCCGGATAGCTGGGCCGCCCAGCAGCATGGCCGGGCCGGCCATCAGAATAACTAGTTGGTGCGGTAGGATAACTGGATGGTCCAGAAGGATAAATGGGTGACCCAGATGGATAACTGGGTTGCACTTGTTTTTCGCTTGATTCAGGCTTAAGCATAGTTTGGGGCCCACATTGGCGATCTACTCCTAAATGACTATAGGTTCCACTGAATTGACCAGAAAATTGTCCTGTAGGTTGATAGCCTCCTGCAAATGTGCCACTAAACTTTCCACCTGGACTCGATCCTTGAATATATTCCGTTGCTGTAATTATGAGTTTATTAGTACGTGCTGTTTGATTCTATATTTGTATAGAAAAAAATCACCTTCTTGAGGCTGAGGACAATCAAGATAATTTCCCATTCCAAGATTTTCTCCACCCTGCTGTATAGGTCTTCTTTCTGGGCCTTGTTGAATACCACCACTAATCATTTGATGATGTCCATTCTGTTGTCCTGAAAATTTTCCATTTTGTGGAGATGGAGTAATTAGTGATGGAGTTCTATATTGGTCTGGATGTTGAATTTCGGGTCTTCCGTTCTGTTGACCAACACCTTGGAGACTGATATCGCCGTTTATTTGAGGGGTTGGAAGTCCACCATCTTGTAAACCTGTAGGTCTAGTAACCTGTGGCCACACATCTTGTGGTATTGGTGGTCTTCCATTTTGTTCACTTACACCTGTTACATCCTGTTGACTTACGCCTTGCTGGTCAAAACCGCTAGCCACCTGTTGGCTCGGAGGCCTCCCGTTTTGCGTAATTGGCAGTCTTCCGTTTGGTTGCCCGGAAATTCTTCCATTCTGCTGACCTATGCCTTGTTGTCCAAAACCGCCGTTCACCTGTTGACTTTGTGGCCTTCCATTTTGCGGACTTGCAGGTCTTCCGTTTTGTTGTCCTGAAAATCCTCCATTCTGCTGACTTACACTTTGCTGTCCTAAACCACCATTCACCTGTTGGCCTGGAGGCCTGCCGTTTTGCGAGATTAGAGGTCTTCCGTTTTGTTGCCCTGGAAATCCTCCAGGCTGTTGACCTACGCCTTGTTGTCCAAAACCACCGCTCACTTGCTGGCTAGGAAGTATTCCACTTTGCGGGCCTTGAAATCTACCGTTTGGCTGACCTACATGTTCAGTTGGCTGTTGACTGGTAGGTAATGTTTGTTGCCCTTGAGCACCTGCGAATTAATGAATTGTATGGTCTATAAATTTTTGTTTTGATTACTTTTGTTAATTAGTTACCGGTGTACTGATCCTGTGGTCTCGTCATTTGTTGACTCTGTTGATGTGGAGGTCTAAAAACTTGTTGACCTGGTGCGCCTACAGATATTTGGTCTGGTGACCCTACTGCTAGGTGACCAGGAGATCCGACAAGCTGTTGACCTGGGGATGTTGGTCGAAGATATTCCATTATTGCACCACTTCCAGGAGGATAATATGGATCGTTCGTTAGGCTGCCCAATTGTCCGTAACAATCTTTGCAATCGAATGGTGTACTTTGGCTTTGAGCTTGCCCCATTCCGCTAGTTCCGGCTATATAGGTATCATTAAACTTATTATTTTTAATCCAAAGACAGATGAAATACTTACTAACAACAGCCCTCGTAGATCCATATGTAGATTCGGCTTCAGCTTTTCCGGGCGCTTGTCCATCGCCGAAATTTAAATACTGTGATTGCGTTTGCCCCCGTATTGGAAAAACATTTGAGCGCTTAGTTCTTGAAGCAGAATCCATAATGTGAATTTTATATCCACTGCAAAATGTTAACAACTCCGAGCTGAAATTGGTCGATCCCTAAAACATTCATTGTGGATTTATCGATATAGAAACCTTTCTGTTTGTATACTGACCCTCGGGATTTCGTTTACTGTAAACGTGTCCTTTTTCGAATTTAATTGCAAGTAGCATACTGGCGGAACTAATGTTTTATAAGCAAATATATCCTGTAAATTATCATTCGTTATTACGAATTAGCTATTTTCTGAATTAACTTACCGTTTCGATGTCATAAAATAGTAACTTTTCTGAGGTATTTGCAACATTCTGAAAAAAAAAAACATTTTTACTGTTTAGAAGTTACGAGGTTTGTTTAAAAGGAAAGGTGAATTTTGAATTTTCGCGCGCTGTGTACATTCGATTATCGAAATTTTTTTTGTTATATTGGTACACATGTGTTAGTCATATGTTGGCATTATCAGTCAATTTGGATTAGTAGTTTGTTGTTGACAACTGAAAAGCTTAGTCACGTTTGTGTGTATTCTTCGATTTTGACTTTTGAAAAAAAAGAATCAAGGAATATGTATTGAATTTTGTGTTAAAAATGGAATAAAGTACTCCAAGGCACTTGAAATGTTGACTGTGGCATTCGGCGAGTCCACTTTGTCTCAAAAAAGTGTTTATAAGTGGTACAAGCGCTTTACAGAAGGCCGAGAAAATGCACGCCAAGTTTGATCAAATGTGAAGGTTTTGCTCACTATTTTCTTCGATTACAATGGCGTGGTACATCATGAGTTCTTGCCAACAGGTCGTACGGTTAATAAGGAATACTACAAGGAAGTTATGCAACGTTTGCGTGAAGCAATACGATCGGAATTGTGGAAAAAAAATCATGGGTTCTGCATCACGATAATGCACCAGCTCACACACCAATGCTTGTTCGTGATTTTTTGACCAAAAACAACACCCTAATCTTGCGTCAACCACCTTATTCACCAGATTTGGCTCTCTGCGACTTTTTCCTATTCCCAAAAACTGAAGAGACCAATGAAAGGAAAGCGTTTTGCCACAATTGATGAGATAAAGTCAGAATCGAAGAACGAGCTGATGGCCATACCGAAAAACGCATTTCAGAAGTGCTTCGAGGATTCGAAGAAGCGCTGGCATAAGTGCATTATATCTGAGGGGGATTATTTTGAAGGGGACAAAATGGATATTGATGAATAAATAAATACTTTTCAAAAAAATTCAGAATTCACCTTTTCTTTTGAACAAACCTCGTACATTGTTTAGTAACATTCGAATTTATATATCTCAACAGTGTTATCGTACTGAGACGAATTTAATGATTGTTGAATTTAAATAAGTAAAATGTATTAGCAGCATATTCTATAAAAGTTAATATTCTTTAGTGTCGTTAACAACGTTCTCATGTATAGATAAAGCGACTTTGATGTCTAGGGACAAGTATAGAATGTCTTGCAGTAGCGATTCTCAACCTGTGGGGTGGGCGAGCATATCAAAAAAATAAGAAAAAATACGAATTTTTGCAGTTGTGGAGGCAATAAAGTACATTCTGACATAAATTAGAAACAAGTTTAATATTTATCCGTAGAAAATCCGGTATCTCAAAGGTAGGATGTTGAAAATAGTAATACGAAATGTATTTGATTTCTGTGCAAAAAATTCATCACTCATCTCAGCCCAAAATTCGAACACTAATTTATTACTAAATTGTATTTAGATTCTGCCACTTGTCGTGCAGTCTATGAAGATTTCTTCTTCAGCAGTTGTGAGACTTTAGAGAGTATTTTGAAATGGGTTCCTAATCCATTCGTAACTTGCTATGAAGTCGTCAGCAAGTACGTTTTAAAATTCTTTGCTATCATGGCTAAATGATTTGGTTACAAAAAACAAGTTCAATATGTTGCTCTTCGGCCTTGTTTTAAGAAAGTCAGCCGCATTTGTAAACATTCCAAGGTATAGCTTTTCTTCTTTTATATTTCAGCCCCACAATCCAAATTTTCTACAAAAATCATTAATTTTATCACTCGTATCCAAGATATGTTCGTTTGCTTATTGGATTTAAAGATTTAAAGGTATTTAATTTCTCGATTATGCTGACCAACTAGCTTAATTTCATCGCAAATAAATCATCTCGAAACTTCTCGGCTTCCTATTTGTCTTCTTCTTCTTCTAGAAAGATTATGACTTTGTCTCTTAATTCATAAACACGTTGCAAAACTTTCCCATGTGATAAACATCTTGCTTCACAATAAAAGAGTAACGCTGAATGTACTGCATACATATCTTTACAAAGTGCAACAAAGATTCTTGATTTATTGGGTCTCGTTTTGATATAATTCACTACAGTTACAACCACCGTAAACACAAAATTCAGATCAGCACTCCTTTCTTTGGAAGCCAGAGCTTCTCTGTGAATCATACAAAGTATCCAGACACACTGGAGATTTTTATTTCACAAGTGCCTGCAATCTTTGAAGGCTTCCAAACATTGTACGAACACCATCGGTACATATTCCGACGCCACTTTTCCACTCTATGAATTATTTAGTACATCAAGTAATGCAAGTGATGTTTTTCCGCATTCTATTGGCTTGTAAATCAGTAATTCTTTGATTTCAACCATCACGAAATTGAACATATGTACTATCTGCTTCTGGGCTTCCCGGCTGGAACCGCGTCACTGCTATAACTGCCACTGAAACTAGTTCCAGTGCGACAGACAGTAGCAGTAATTGAGCCCTGAAGATGTCCCATACGAGTGGGTACGAAACGTCGGCAGTGATGCGGTTCCAGCCCGGAAGCCCAGAAGCAGATAGTATGGACCACGACCACGGAAGTCTACGTACCAGATTGAACATATGTAATTAAATGAGCAACTTTAGTGCCATCTGTTGACTCATGAAGCTTAGTTAAAAAAAAACTTGTCACCCAACTTCCCGAAAAGCTGATGCTTTACATCTTCAGCTATATCACCAATTCGCATCAATCTAAATGTAATTCTGCTAAATTACATTTAGATAGTGGACGAAGTATTACGGCAGACAAGCTTTTTATTTGCAAAAAAGTAGCTTGAAAAAAGATATTACCCTGGTTTGCAATTGAAGGTAACTCTTTTCGTTTTCCACTATATTTGTACGTGCGAAAAGAATTGCCTACAATTGCGAAATAAAGATGAATTAACACGATATTCTACAAAACTTTGCAAATCGGAGGGTTGTTCTCTCACCGTTTATAAAAACAAGCCCTGTAAAGAAGTTTTATTACTAAGCTCAAACCAGTAAAATGTGAGAATTAAAAATAATAAAAAAAATGTACTTGGAAAGAATTACTTTTTATGGTAGTAGTTTATGGTTATACCTATTGTGTGGATGATTAAATGGTTCGAAATATAGTGTTAAAGTAGGTTCTCGCAAATGGTTTCTTTAAGTTTTCTACAGTATCTTAGCTTTACCAGCTATCAACCGCTCAAGTAATTTTTTGGAGGAAGGACTTTATGATACATTGGGCTGAAGTACTAAGAGGTGAGTATAGAGACGAAATCAATAACACTTCCATTTCATTATTGATAATGTTAAATACTGAAATACGGTAGACTTGTCAATTTCAAGCGTCAAGCAATATAAAATCATGTAAGAATCTTTGTTAAATACAATGAACAATAATCAAAAAAAGCAAATAAGAACCCTTTACAACATCAACATGAACTTCGTTACTAAAAAGCAGTTTTACATAAAATACAATTGCCGCCTCATCCTCTACCTTCTTTTGCCCTTTCTTCTTCTCACCCTTCTCCTTCTCGACCATTCGTAACGAGTACGGCGACTTCATGAATCAATAAATCGATTCCAAAAGTGTTTTCTACATACTAGTCAAAAAAGGTAAATAAAATCCCAACCACATCAACGTTCTTATTCTTTACACTTATTTCGACAACTAAGTTGTCATCATTAGCAGACGATTATTTACAGGCACTATAATAATTGTCTGCTAATGATGATAACTTCGTTATCGAAATGTGTATACGAACATTGATGTGGTGGGGTTTTATTTATTTTCTTTGATTAATTCAATTAATCACAGTCATCATAAAAGTTTGTTTTGCAATGTACATGTCAGCGCGGAAAATGTACTTCAAAAATAGTTTATGTGTAGAAAAATGTCTCGAATAAAGCCTTTTCATAATAAATGGTTCATTTATATTAAACTAAAACTGGTTTTTTTTCGAAAAACTTCAATTTTGATATATGAGACAAATTAACTGATTTATAGTATACAGTGCCTTGTAAATAAATTAGAGTCGCCCTTGTGTATCAAGGAAATTATACTATAAGCCAGGGCCAAGTACCTGCTATTAGGGTCTAAGCACAGATAATGAAATATGTGAAAGCACCACGAATAATATCCAATTTTAGTTGAAATTTGAATATGATCTGTTAACAATATATTATGAATTTCGCAAATAATTTTCATTGGTGAATTTTTAAGCTTTGTAATTTATTCGGAATGGGAAAACTGAAAGATATTGGTAGAGCGGTCAAAATTAAACTAGTGACTTTATTAAAACCAGACATGCTTTCGAACCAATAAATTGCCATGATGCAAATAGTTTCTCGAGATACAGTCAACCGAATAGCCGCATTAATTCGAGAAATATTCTAAAAACATCGCGCGGTCGCAGTCATTGCTATAGTGTCCGTAAAACTACTAAGAGAATCTACCAGGAAATTATAAAAACAGCACTCTAAAATAGACAAACTTCTGGTAGAGAGATGCTAGATTAAACTTAAATTAAAAGTGGGTAATATAAACATATCCGAGCTCACACAAAATGCACAGAAATTTTAATAAATCGTTACTTGAAAGTATCAATTTTTATAATAAAGTTCATTTTAAGTCACATTCTCTCTGTAACAGGTCATCTTCACCGATAACCCCGACTGGAAACAATGACGAAGAGTGTGTTAATTTCGTTAAACGAATACCCAAGGAGCGTTATAGCGATGCAGCTGTAGAGAAAGAAAATAAACACCCACCACCACGACTTGATCATGCTTAACCACGAACGGCACCAGACCAGTGTGTTTTGTGGAGAGCACCATGAATGAAGTGCATAAAAAGGTTGTTGAAACTGTATTTTCGCATTTCCTAACTCACAAAATGAAGAAGAAGAACGACCAACACCTTGATGCATAGAAATCGATAAAAATCAGTTGCGAACATAATACCTTTTGCCCTGGACTGGAAACTTATCCGATTTAAATCCGATCGAAAGCGTATGGAGCAAAGCTTACGTAGTCATCTCCAAACCTAATAAAAGCAGTTCTAAAAGACAATATTCACAGACGGTAATGTAAAAGAAGTGGTATAAATATGTATTTCCATTTTGCCACATAGAATTAGTGCAGTCATTAAAGCTAAGGGGGAAGTAACAAAATATTAATGTAATGTCTTCTGTAAAGCATAAATAAACATTTTGTATCAACAATATGTGTCTGTTTTTGTTTTGTATCTGAGAAATTTGAAAAAATACAAAATTTAGAAGATGTTTCTAATTCATTTACCAGATATTATATAACAAACAGTGTAAAAGTTTTACAATGTTTGTTAAAACTTAGTTTACTTCGAACTCCTGAAGAAGCCACCGTTTGGCGAAACAATTAACAAATAATCAAAAAATAAACAATTTTAACAATCTGTATGTTGTAGATATCAACGTCAGTTTTTGTCAAGTAAATGCTGAATCAATTTAATTAAAAAAAAAATTAATAATAGAACATGGAAGTATATTTCTAGAACTTTCGATTGATACGATGATCGACGCTCGACAAATCTAATAAAAGAATTATTTTTAAGTCCATAAACATTAATTTCCGTACAAATTAGGCTATGAATCTTAACTTTCGATGTTAAAGTCTTTGACCCAGATGTAGTCTTACTCTCAGGCGAGATAACAAATCATCTATAAACATTTAACAAATACCGGAATCATCGATTCAAAACATTTCATGTATATGTACTTGTACTATATGTTATTTTAAAGTTATTAATATGAATTAATAAATGTGAGAGTGACTGCGATATTTGTATTTTTTCGTGATATTCTATAAATTTAATAAAACTCCAGAATGTTTGTGATATAATGTATTAAATATCTGACACTAAACTGACCCTAAATGATAAGATGTTTAAGAAGAATCCGTTGCGTGTTCTATTTTCCTCATAAATATAGTTCAATAAAATAAAAATATGTAAAATAGGAAGTTCATTGAATATACATTGAATTACTAAAAGAAAACATTAGTCCTAGATTATGTTTTAAAAGTATCGTCGCATTTTAAAAACAAAAACGAAAAAGAAATTTATAACGCTTACCTTTCCATTTTCATGTTCAGCACTACAGGTAAAAGTCAATACAGAGAAAACACTAATAAAAAAAATCAACTCCATTGAAGTAACATTACCATTCACTGTTTGATTTACAAGTGTAACAGATTTTGTTATTATTTCGATAAGATTTCATCCCTTCCCAAATTATTTAACGTACATCGCTTCGTCGTTCAATTTACTTCATGTAAAAGTACTGCTATTCCTTTGTATTAAAAAGAAACAGGAAAGAGTGGTAGATTTATAAATAAAAAACGCGGAGATAATTCCAACTAGGAAGTTCAGACTTTTAAGACTTTATACACTTTTTTACTTCAATTTTCGTTACGTAAATGAACGCTAACGTTTATGGAGGTCATTGATAACTTATTTTGATGTTACGAATACGCACACGCATACACGTACGTGCGTACTTTAGTACCATTTGGAATTGTGGGATACGAGCTATTCAAACTACAATAATAATGTGGTAAATTAGGTTTTAATCTAGATACACAATATGTCTGTTACCTGAAATGTTTTAGCTGAGACATTGATAATACACAGTCTGTCTCAGAGAAAACGGAACTTTTTTAAAATAAAAACAAGAGCTTACTATTTTGGTAAAATTCATTTATTTTATTAAAAGTGGTCGCTTTCGGCTTCAATTCAACATTCTGCACAGTCAATATACATGTCGAATGAATTTTTAAGTTCATCTTTAGAGATGTCGTTGAATTTGATGGAGCCTGTGGTTGATTGACTTGATCAATAAGGTTGATATATAACCCCTTTCCACAATTAACTATTTGTAAATTCTGTATACGCATTTCGACAACCAAGTTGTCATCATCAGCAGATAATTTCAAAGTGTCGCACCTGGTCTGCGTACGCGATCCGCACCGTTGCAAACCAAGATGTGCAATACACATGTCGATCGCGTACGGAGTGTATTTGAATTTTTAAGTTCATCTTTAGAGATGTCCTTCAAGATCCTGTTTGACGGCTTTTTAATAGCTTCGACGTCGGCATAACGCTGTCCTTCATCGGTAAATGTAGTTTGGAGAATAGGTAGAAATCGCAGGGGGCTAAATCCGGTGAATACGGTGAATTGTTGATGGTTAAAATGTCATTTTTAGTTAGAAAATCAGTGATAAGCGTCGAGCGATGAGATGGTGCATTATCATGTACCAAACGCCAGCTACACGACATTGAGGGCGCACACGACGAATACACGCCAAAAGACGCTTCATAACACCAAGATAATATACAGCATTGACTGTTTGACTAGTTGGTACAAACTCTTTGTGCACTATGTCTTTTGAATCATAAAAACAAATCAACATTGTCTTCACTTTTGACTTCTCAAAATGATATTTTTTCGGTTTTTCTTCACTTGGATGCTTCCATTCAGAGCTTTGACGCTTGGTCTCTGTATCATATTGAAAACATCACGTCTTATCGCCAGTTACAATAGAATACCTGAAGTTTTCGTCCTTTTTTGAGTCTTTAATCAAGTCTGTACAATGTTGAATTCAGTTAGCTTGTGTGGTACAACACAAAAATAACAATCGTCAAATAGTTAGGATTCCACATTTAAAGACACTTCTTTTGCTGCTTTCCCATATTGAACGTTGCCGAGGTTGCTGCTCAGACGTAGTACTTGGATACTACCGTTTAGTTCGATTTTTACTATTCGTATCCTATATATCAACACCAAAAAATAACAATCGCCAAATAGTTAGGATTTAAATTTAAAGACACTTCTTTTGCTGCTTTCCCATAATTTTTGTTAATCGTGTGTTGAATAACACATCCAAAATGTGACCCCGTGTCATACGGTGAAATCTGTCTAGAATATTTTTCACGCGATTTCGGTATACCAGTATTCCCCCGCCCTGGAAATTCACCGGACCTCAATCAAATTGAGAATGTTTGTTGTTTACTCGTTTCCAAATACCAATTTAAGCATTTTAACCCTTTGCACTCCGTTGTCGCCGTATTTGCGATATTAAAATGCTAACAATCAAACCACTGTCGGGGCTACGGCGACACGGTTGTTTTACTGACGCGCCTTTAACACTTAGGTAAGCAAAATCGTCTGTATTTATCTTATAGTGTTTATGATATGTTTATTATGTTTACATTATAATAAGGGCATACCTGATCCAATAAAGAAACCCGAATTCGGTGAAAATAAATCAATTGCTTACAAAAAGGGAAGAACGATGATATAGTCCTGGAAAGATAAAAGGGTAGTTACGCTGTTAAGTATCAGTGAAACAACAAGATTTGTAAGAGGAGGTGAACAACAAAATGTGGAAAAGCCAAAAATTGTTGTTAATTACACGGCTTCAATGGGTGGCTGTTTCCTAAGAAAATCTCTTAAGTGGTGGAGGAAAATGTTCTTTTGGGGAATGGAGATGTCTGCCATAAATGCATACATTTTATATAAGTGTGCAAAAAAAGCAAGAACGAAAAATCACTGTCTCATTTGCAGTTCGTCAAGAGATTAGTCGATCAACTCGTAGGTGAGTTCCACGAAGATCGATCAAAGCCTTCCACTTCAACATATGAAACAAGACTAGACAAAAGACTGCACATACTGCTAAAAGGCAGGAAAAAAGATTGTATTGTGTGTTCTAATAGACAAGAAAAAGGACAAAGACGCGAAACTTCGGAATATTGTGATACTTGCCCCGATAAACCGCGATTGCATATGGGTGATTGTTTCCAAAGATATCAATCACACTTTAAGAAATTTTAAGCCCTAAAATTTGTTTTTCTTTTATAATATTAGTTAGAATATGTTTCTTAATAAAATAGCTAAAAAATAAATGTTTCGTTTTATTGCAACGACTTCATTTTTCTTTACATCACAGGTATGTACTTGTATCTAATATAGTGCTGGAGTTATTGGTATCCTCCATCAGTTACTAGGCTGGAGTGCAAAGGGTTAAAAGAAAATATCGGGAAAACTCGGAAAGAAAGCAGAAATTGCAAGACATCGTAAAAGCTTATTTCGAAATTATGTCGAAGCGAATTCAAGCGGTCATTCAAGGGTGGTTTGGTCAAATACTGAAACAAATATGTCCTATATTTTTAAATCTGTGTACAAATCTAAACAATACTTCGTTTATAAAAGAGAGAGACACTTCTGAACAAAACTAAATGATAGTTAATTCTCATTGGTTGAGAGCAAGGCAAAATCACATTGTCGTATCTTTAATGACGTACTCTTTAAACTAATATAGTATTACATGTGTTTCGTAAATAAATATCTTGTCTACACACACAAATAAGAATTTTATTGTGTGGATTATGTAAGGATACTAGTGATTTATTTATTTACTTTTCTATAGAAATTTTCACGAATTTTATAGGTTGTAATTTGGCTTGGGTCACTTTAGAAATGTGTCTCTTCTTTTTGAAACACAGTATAAGTACATATAAAAATATTTGCTCATAATTCTATCCATTCATAAAATTTATCAAGCTTATCGATCATTTCTGTTTTGACTTAAAAGAACTAAAATGCAGTTCAACGTCCTAACTGTTTTCGCACAGTATTTTTGTTGATTTCATAAAAGCGTCCGTGTAATAATTCCTCGGTATTCAACAAAGCACTTAATTTATATTGGGTACATTGGCGACACTTTTATGAGTACATAACTTTCTTTCTGCAGTAGTATTTAGACACAAGGAAGTGTATTATCAAAAAGAAGTGTCAATAGGTCTAGTTTTTGTTTAGAATATTTTAATTTTAGCATTTTATTAATATATAATATTAAACGTCTTTGCGTTCGCTCGTGTTTATCTTTTAATTAGAGAACGTAGAGTTGACCAACAAACTTTATTATTTATGTTTTTCAAGGTTTTTGTGCTTTATCTTTTCAATATCAAATATTTTTTTAATACCAGAAGGAATCTATACAAAAATTGCTATAATAATATAAATACACCGTCCGAATTTTTCCTTTATTTTAGATAATATTAGTTCTGAGTTTTTGTCATTTATTAAACATTTTTTAATAGTTTTTAGCACGAGTACTAATTTTTAGTAAAATGTATTACTTTAAAGGGAAATTAGTGGCGGATGTCGTGAACCTTTAATTACGGTGTGATCACAAACAAAGCAGATAAATATCCGTTTCCTGTTATTCACGTGTTGATGAAGACTGACGTAAAAATGTTGGGACAGATTTGTAACAGTAGCATTTCTTCCATTGTCAATTTACCGAAACGTTTACGGAATGGTGGAAATGTTCTTCTGTGCTTGGAGGATGAACGTTTCGTTTTTGGCTAGAGTTAGATATGGTCTAATAATCTCCAGCTCTAGACCGAGACAGACTAGTTGCAGAAGATGACGAGTGCAATCTCGTTGAAACGTCGAGAGAATAGTCTTCGTCAGGACATAACGCACACGTGGACAAGAACGCAATAAAACATGCCTTCATTATACGTAAGAGAGAACATCAAGAGTAGTATGTATATATATATATATATATATATATATATATATATATATATAACTAAATATGTTGTAAAGCCTACGTTAGTAATAATCTTCTATATCTCCAATAAGAGGAAATTCACTGAACCTCAGTCCAATTGAGAATGTAGGTTTCATTTATATGTAGAAAATATGTAGATAAAAACGAGTATTCTTAAACGAAATCATCGGATGTTTAGTTAATTGTAAAGATGAGGGTATGCCATTAATAATGGAAAAAAATATCAGCCAAATTGCCGCCACGGCTACGCTTGCAGAACCATATCTCTTTCTGAAATTTTCCATCACCAATTTGCACATTTGCGGCTTATGTTCTCTATAACTTCACGAATTCCATCTTTGAGATCTTGAATCGATTGTGAGCTATTGGCATAGACCTTATCTTTCACGTATTCCCGAAGAAAAAAGTTTAAAGATGTTAAATCACAAGATTTCGGTGGCCAATTGTGATCGTCTCTTCCAGGAATCACACGGTCAGGAAACTTTTCACGCAAAAGAGCGATGGTATCGTTATTTGTGTAGCACGTAGCGCCATCTTGTTGAAAATAAATGTCGTCCACATCGATATCTTCCAATTCCGGTCATACAAAATCATTAAACATCGTTCGATAGCGCAATCCATTCACCGTAACAGTTGCTCCAGCCTAATTTTCGAAAACGTAAGGTCCGATGACCCCGCCAGACCAAAAACCGCACCAAACAATCATGCGTTGAGAATGTGGAGGTTTTTCAACGATAATTCTTGGATTTTCCGAGCCAAACCTGGGTTTTCCTCAACAATATGGGCTATAACAGCAATATTCTCAGTTGTTCTTGAGCGACGTGCACGAGTTCGATTCTTCACGTCACTAACTTGTCCCAGCAGCTCAAATTTTGTCATCAGTTTCACAATTGCTGACCGAGAAGGTGCTTTCACCATTTTTGTAGTGAATTTTGATAATTCCAATGCATTGTTGAAGCGAATATTGTTCCATTTTTATTAATGGCGTAGTTTTTACTTTCCATCCGTCAAGTAGTTACAGGCTGAGTTATAACAACTGTCTATTGAAAATGAAATGTCTTATTGGAACACCTTATTTTAGATTTTTTAAATGATCATATTAAAATCTCTCGGTTACGCCTATTTTTGCATTTTACAAATATCATTTTTATCGCAAATATCGAATAATATTGCGCACTGTTACCCCATGAAATCGAATTTCATTTACACTTACCTAGTGTAAAACTTTTGATCGTCGAAATATTTTAATCACTTAAGGTTGTTCTATAGCCCATTTCCACATTAATTTTCGTATTCTGTACACGTATTTCGACAACTAAGTTGTCATCATTAGATAATTAAACAGCGTGGTGGAAAACTACGGCAAAAACCCGCACGAAACAAATTCCGTACATGATCTGTACCGTCGAAAGCCAAAACGTGCGCGAGTACGAGAATTAATGTGGAAAGGGGTTATATATTAACTTTTAGTAATTAAGTTAATCAACCACAGGCTCCATCAAAATTACCGTCGAAATATTAATAGTACAAGGATGGAAATGGGAAAGAAAAGGCAACGCTTTAATACTACATTATAATCGTTTTATTGTATAAAAGTACAGAAATCTGGAAAACACAAGAAAGCCGTAAAAGGATTATCGAAAAAAATTGAATATACAAAACTAGAGGAATGAAAATTGAAGATTTCGAATAAAATCCGGGGAATGAAAATCCTACACATTAACAATTTACACTATCGAGTACAAACAAAGAAACGACTATATTCAGTTATTACAGTTATACCATACACGTTCATGTATAATCAAAAACAAATACTGAAAAAATGTTACATGTTTACATACACATTAATTTTATGGCAAAATTCTTATAGATCTAATATTGCACTACCGGCCATTTCGTTTCATCTATCGATAAAACGTTTGATATCCTATAAATTTACAACTAATTGAACATGACTAGGAAACTCTATATCATTAGCCGATATAATAGTAAAATTAAATAAATAAATAAACTTAACTCAAAATCGATAAATTAATTTTTTTACTATTAGTAAAGATTCAAAATTCAGTAGTGAACAGATTAAAAGCTAATATTTTCTTTAAATATTACATTGAAGAATGTTTTGAAAGTTTTGGAGATTTGAAAAACAGAATTTATTGGCACTTTGCATACTTAAGCATCCTCAGCGAAGCTCGCGTAAAGTCTGAAAGAGTTTTATTTGAAATTACTACATATTTTCGTTCTACTTTATTTCTTGATTTAGTATAAATAAAATTACACAATACGAGGTTCGCTTCTGAGGTAAAAAAATATATTTTCCAAGTTGTTCATGGTCACTTAAAACCTGTAATAGAATAGTGAAATGATGTTATAATAAGGGTGTATTATAAGCGTTGTTATTTGAATTTGTTTAAAGTTCCTTTTAAATAACTTATCTCAAGAAAAATACTTTTTGTTTTATTTTATTTTTTGGCTTAAAGAACCTCTCACAAGGAAAATGTTTTTTGTTTTATTTTTTTAGTTTGAATGAAATCAAATATACGAGGTTTGCTTCTGAAGCAACGAAAGTAAATTATAATTTTTTAAGTTGTTCAATTACAACGAATTAATACGTTGCGTTTCGGATAAGTAACAATTGAAAGCATAACTTGTTGCCTTTCAAAATTGTAGCTTTTTTGGCTTTGATTGAATGAAATCGCGCATACGAAGTTTGTTTCTAAAGTAGTAGAACTAACTTATACATTTTTTAATTTGCTCAACTGCAACAATACGCCCCCTCTAGAATAAGTAACAATTGAAAGTATAACCTGTCGTCTTTCAAAATTGTAGCTTTTTTTGGCTCTGATTGAATGAAATCAGAAATTAATTGTTCAATTTTAGGAATTCTTTTTCTTGTTCAAATTTTAATGAATGGGAGTGTATACGTAGTAGAATAAAAAAACTGGTATAAAGAATTTAAAATAATCAAGAAGTTTTTCTATTGTTTTCAAACTGTTTATTATGAAATCAAACGGCAAGTTTGACATAGTGCGTCATATTTTTTATTGAGAGGTTTTTGAGAGTTCGAAGAAAATTTCTCTCTTGAATATTTTTTTTTCAATCAAATACTTTATTCACTTTTCTTGTAGATTAAAGTTTTTAAATGAGGAAAAATTGTATTTCATAATTTACATATGGTCCCGGTTAACTATATTTTAACTAAAAGTTGACGGCAAATAAATGTTTATCAGTACAATACAAAAGACAATGTCCGACAATGTCCGAAAGGCAACGGGGCATTCTAAAGAAATAAAATTTTGGAAATTTTGTTTGAAAAAATATTTAAATTCTCCAGGAATTTCGAATGATAGAGGGATTAAATAAAACTAAGCTTATTATGTGGAAGTAAATTACTTATCGCACAGTAGCGCGCTTTGTACGGGCGGTATAATATTGTTTATAGTTATATAATACTATATCATTCTCGTTCTGGCTCACTTATTTTACGTACGTTTCCAATTCCATTCTTCGCAAATCATTAAGTCCATATTGCAAGCCGATATTACAGAACTGTCACGGTATATTAAATCAGAAGACCGTCGTATATATTTAATAATTTGGTGTATCCCTTTTAACCTGTTTTCGTTTACATAACATTTTCACGCACCTATGTATAGATGGTATACACGATTTGTGAAAACTAATACACAATTGGGCGTTATAACTATAAATAAAATTATCGCTCGATTCCAGCTGATCTCTTACTAGACGTGCTTGTGTGCGCCGTCAAAACCTATCATCTCTAACTATAAAATAATCGAACTATTTGAATTGTATTTGAAAAACAAATTGGAGTAATAGTGACTCAAACTGTGCCATACTTTTCTTGAATTAATTTCTTTTGAATAAATGAACACATTCAAAATTCTAGAGGTTCGTTAAACTATGATAATTTTCATATTTTTCTTTAAGGATTATTCTTGATTTTGATACTGACTATATATCCATGGCAATAGATAGATATCTTGTAAAATTGATTGCAAGTAAGACGTGTAATTCAGGGAAAAATTTAAGTTTATAAACATGATGTGTGTATTAACGGATGGAGATAGGCGGGAGGAGTAGCGTGGGATAGGGGAAATTGAGGTGTGTTTTTGAGAGGAACGTCATTTGTCTGTGTTGTTTTGTTTAAATACAAAAAACTAGAAGGGTTATGTGAATAATTTTGAGTGCAATTATCACTGCATTTTGTTGTGTCTGCAACTGGTACTACTGAAGCTTCTGATGCTCTCTTCTTTTTAGAATCAATTACAGAACAGTATCAGTAACAACAATATTACACAGTTTCAGATGAGCAAGTTGAAAGCCATAAAGGAACATTGCAATATACAAAAAAAATTCACAATAATTACGAGTTATACATTGGTAACACTCTTGTCTTTAGATAATAGTAAATTCGGCTTTATTTTTTTCTTTCAAAACATTCTTCATGAACGTAAACGTATTGTCTGATGTAATATAACGAATTATGTGCGCTGAGAAAAGATTTTTGAGAATTTGTCAAAAACGAGCTTTTGTTACTTCATGCGCGAGACTTTTATATATGAAACGAAAACTTCAAACACTTTTTGTGCCTGATAATTAAGGTTGAACGGTCCTCTGAGCCACCAGTGATAGAAACTGATGAAGAGCAAACATGTACAGGTATTGCCGATGGCTTGTATCACGTTAGTGACCCGAAGATGCCTTGCAAAGGTGGATTGTTAAGTGAAATGGGTGTAAATAAATTTATAAATAATTTTTCCATGTTAAAATATGCAAGAACCATAATTAAATGTTTTTTGGAACTCTAGTATTCTCGGCGAGGCGAGACGAACTCGGTAGTTTGTTCGACAGTACGTGATAACTACATTAATTAGGAATAACGTATATCGTTTTGTCGTTTTAGACAATCGATTTTCATTTCTAAAAATACATTTATTAAAATGGCATAATGAGAAATTAAGAAGATTATATAAATAGATAATATATAGTAATAAGAGAGAACTATACGTCCACATCTCGAATAGAAATGAACTTCTATAAATAGAAGTAAAAGCATTTGTTTCACTTTTTCGACCTGAATAGAACATTGTTAAATTTTGCAAACAGCTATGTGTAAATATAAAGGGCAATTGTCAAAAAGAATATATTATTTTAAATAATTTTTTTGCGATATAGTTCGTGATGTGTAGTTGTTGATGATGGATTGTAATTTGAATTGTTATTTGGACTGTTTTCATCGTTTGTGGAATTTAAGTTTTTCGACGTTACGGCAGTTACTCTACTCAGTCTTAAGGGTGGTCCTGATAAGACTCGGTCTCGATATTCCGAATTTTTTATAGTCCATACTCTTCGCTACCGATAGCTTAGTGGTGAAACGAATGGCCTATGAAAATTCGGAATATCGAGACCGGGTTCACACAGCGTATTTTTAAAAGTTACGAAGTAATGAAGACACGTACAGACCAGACGAATTACTAGCTATAGTAATGAGTTTAGCAAGAAATAGTCTTTATCGGGACTACCCTGAAAACGGCAGTAGAGTAACTGCCCAAACTTTGGAATATATAAATTTTACAAACATAGTAAGCAACCCAAACAACTCGAATTATGATATAGCAACAAAAACGAACTACAATTGTTTTGCTGTCGTCTTAATATTCTGAGATTTAATATAAAACTTATTGTAAATTATATGTTTGAAAAGTAAACATTCTATTTCATATTTATCAGTGGATTTGCTACAGTGAAAGTTGATTTGTTCACTATAACTTCTAATAGTTTTGTATAATATATATATATACTGCGCTCCACAAGAATAAAACATAAGTCTTTCAAAAATAACACTGTGTAACAAAGAATATTTCTTACACATATTAATAGATAGGCTTTATTCATATATTAATACTAGTTGTCAAAATGCTATTAAAGCTTTTTTTACAAACTTACATTTTTGAAAAACATTTAAAGAAAGTTTGTTATCAAACATTTTTTAAGGACTGACATAATATGTTTTGCCTAAGTTAAGAGTAAGCAACATTCAAGTGAGAGAAATGATAATCGAGAATCCCCAATAGGGTTTATATGAAAGAGAATTGGCCGAAAACTATAAAATTTCAAAAGAGGACGCAAAAAAATCGGGAAGATGTTCGTGTTGTTAGAAGAACCCCACTGTAACATCGAGAGAATTAAAGATTCGTAACGTACCGGTATTGTCAAGAACAATTAGGCGAAGACCAACATTTTTGTTGACTAATTTAGACCATAAAAATGTTGGAAGAAACCTTTTATCTGTAATAAGAACAAAGCTCGATGGCGCATTCGCAAAGGAGCATATAACCAAGCCCAATATCTTATGCCACAAAATCATCTTGAGCAAACGAAATTTGAGATTTCGAATACTAAAGGATTGAAAGTAAGCTTTTTGCAACAAACGGTCATGGACGATGTAGAGCTACTTCTCCAAATCTGGTTACTCTAGAAAGAGAGATGACTGAAACAGCGCAAATGCAGATTCCTCAAGAAAATTTTCAGGCTACTGTCTGGAAGAATCTACGTTTATGCAAAGTAATGATACTAAACATAAAAGCAAGGTCACTATCGATATTTCGAAGAATCTGAGGTTCGACTTTTAGATTCGCCGTCTTAATCACTAAGCCTGAATCCAGTAGCATCCTAGATCTGGTTTCTTAAACGTTTGTTACTGCAAAGATGTAATTTATTCATTTCCATTTCCAAGAAGTTTAAAAAATGGACTGTACCCCAACAAACAAACAAAAATAATACTGTCAAACAAAGAAAATTTTTCTTATATACAAATGTTTTATTGGGGATTATTTGAGTATTTATAATAATTGTAGAAACGTTCAAAAGAAATTTTGTTATGAAATAATCTCTGAAAACTCATATATGAGTATTTTTTATTATTAAACAAAATATCACACAATATTTGTAAAACAACGTTGATTCTAACATGCTCCTACAAGTCGAGGCTTCTGTCGACGTCGGGTTACCGCTCTTTTCTTTTGGAATAAACCATGTGTAACGAACTCTCAAAAAAGTTTCTATACATGTATATATAAAACAGAACTAAGTGAAATATGATGCATCATAATAAAATATGTTTAATATCGACAAATGTATCCAGAAAATTAAAATCAAGAATTTACAAAATATTAGACTAACTTAATAAAGTAGGCGAGATGTGGCTTTTGAAGTAGATTATTGAAGAGAATTTGAGAGGTGGTAGAGAAAGACGTTGAGAGCAATTTATGGTGGTAAAAATACAGAAATTTGAACAACTTTAACAACTCTTTTAGAAGAAGAAGCTTCTGAACAATCGGCTGAAATGGAGCTGTTAAAATTGTTCAGGGGCTGTTAATGTTTAAAAAATTATTTAAGAGCCAAAGTTGATCAGGGGTTGGTCATGTCTTCTATTCCGCAGACACTTCAAGCACTCCCATTGTGAGGAAGACTATCTTTCTTTTACACTATGTTTTTTCTATAGAGGTGGAGATGACAAAACTAGCGAAATCCTTCTACTGGGGTGAAAAGGAAGAAGCATTACACAGTTGGAAATGGTACATAACGAACCAGATATAGTGGCGCACACCAAAGCACGGAGTGTAAAATGTAAACTCAGAAGAGATAAAACAAAAAAGTTATTCCTTTATAGTAAGACTAATACTTAAGCAATAACAAGGAAGGAAAGGTCGTCAAAGAGATGGCTTGAATATCAAAGATTGGCAAGGACACGCAATATATATATTGGAATGAGAAATTCAATATTTGACTTTATTTTGTTTTTTTTATATATATGTACATACGTAGCTACTTTATTAATGTAATAGCGTCTTATGTAGATGTAGTGTAGTTCAATATTTTTTTATTAGACTTATGCATTTATTACTTGCAGCGCAATTTAAATAAATAATAAAATTTTTCATCAAAATGTTTCGAATTTCTGCAAATATGTGGTAAATTCACAATTCGTCAATACAAGAAAAAATATAGAAAAAGGATATGCAGTTTATTTTAGTTTAAAAATCGGACACTAGAATAAATTTTGGACCTTGCATATATGTATGTATTGCTATTCAAGTTGCGCGGTTATTTTAAGGGATTGATTTCAGAAGAAAAGCTGTAGCACGCTAAAGGAATTCTAATGATTTAGTGAGAACAATAGAACTGGTTATTGCGTCTGAATTTTCAGGCGACAATAAGAACAAAATTAGTCATCTAAACTATCTATCGGTTGCTAGACGAATATCTTATAAAGAGACTGCTAGTTTTTGAACTTACTACAATTCTATGAAATTAATACAGTACCATAAAGGAAAAAGGAATCATTGGGTTTTGGTAAGAAATTTTCACTGTCTCCAAGAAGAAGTCGCATTTAATTATATAATTAGATCTGATAGATTAAACTAGGAATTTAAATTAGCCAATGAGAAAGACAGACATTCATGTATGATATTTATTTACACCAAACACAATATGGATTTTATCTGGTAGAATGAAAATTAGAGTTTGAACCCTCGCGACGAAGAGTTAAAGTAAAGAAAGGGGAATGATTATTAGAGATCGAATATGAAATACACTGATAAGAGAAGAATTAGAAACAAAGTCTATACTAGAATATGTGGAAGAAAAATAGACGAATTGGTGGGGGCATATACAAGGAGCGAGTGAATGCAGTGAAAAATATATGGGGAATTGGAACATAAAACTGAAGAAACAAAAGGATTAGAACAAAGTGTTGGCAGAAGTATTAAAAACTAGAAGGAAACAAAAGTAATTGCTTTAAATGACAAAAGTGCTGCGATACTGTTTTTTTAGGGTGTTCAACCGTGTATTGTTCTGGTTTTCAAAAGCAGCATTCAATCAACTTTTCGGCCGGATCTTACAAACTTTTACATGGAGCTGGAATTTTTTTTTATTTTGCTTGGATCAAACTTATATTCCAAAAGCATAAATTTATTCTAGATCAAAACTGTGGTTGTTAATAACCATGATCTAATAGGTATACACATATGCCATTATAAATAAGAAAAAAGTTTGTTGCAGTCTAATCGTATTATAAAATTCTAAACCGTCTATTAAAATGTGTTAATTCCTAAAGTTTCAACACAATTAAATTCCAATATTACATCAGACAATATTTTGTTGTTTCAAATCATTGGAGTTAATGAAATACGAGGGTCGTCCTGAAAGTAAAGAATTAATCGCGCACAGGTCTTGCATTGCTGCAACTGCGTGTTTATCGTTTAGCTCCCCTTTCCGCTTCAGTCTGAGTCAAGTCTTATTGCTGTTCAATAACTTTCGTATTGATGGTAATTTTTTAAAATGGCAACAATCGAACATTCTGCAATCCTGCATGTTTGAAATTCGCACTGTCATTGAATGCGCAAAACGTTCGACCTATTGAAATTTATAGGCAAGTCATAGAAGTTTATGATGAAAGTGCAATTAATGAATCTTCTGTAAGAAAATGATGTATCATGTTCAATGAAGAAAGGACAAATGTACACTATGAAAGTCGAAGTAGTTGGCCGAGCGAGTCGAAAGAGAAAATGTGTAAAAAAGGGCGTTTGATCTTGGACACTTTACCTGACTTTTCTCGGATATACCGAGAACTCTTTTACATGAAGAGGAGGTCACAGACCATTGTACAGATGACTATAAAAAATGTGCGCTCGCTGGATCCCCGGACTTTTAACAGAAATACACAAGACACAACCGATATAAACAACCCTTGATTGTCCTGTCCGATACCATGATTATTGTGATGAATTTCTCAACATTGTAACGCGATGGAATACGGATTTCGCATAAAACATCTGAATCCAAGAGGCAGTAAATAGAGTGGGCCGAGTTCACCTTCGAGACCGGGGAAAGAAAAGCAAAATATAATCACGAGGAAACTGATGGCAGTTGTTTTTTGGGCATTTTGTTAAATTCATGGCAAGGGAGATGACAGTAAAGTTAGTAGCCCAATATGAGACTCCCAATGACTTCGACGTGCCGTCTAAAATAGAAGGCGTTGAAAGTTATTTGCCGAGAGCGTGTTTATTTAGGGTATTTGGACAATGATGAAGAGCTCGAAAAAGCAGTAACTTCGTGGCTAAAGTCTTTGGCGAAAGATGAATACAACGGGGTACTGAAAATTTTTGACACGTTATCAGAAGCACGTCACTAACAACGCGAATTCAGTTGAAAAGTAGGATTAGATGCAGTATTAATGTGCATAAAGGTTTGCTGTAATACCTTTTGCTTTATTCGAATAATACCGAAACGTTCTTTACTTTCTGAACAATCCTTGTATAATAGGTGTTCCACTACTGATTAAGACGGAACTGTGTTAGTGTAAATATATTAGGAGAACAAGAGAAGAAAAAATGATAAAAGAAAAACGAAAAGAAAACTTAAAAACTATGCGCTCCGATCAAAACTGAATTTAAACGAAGCGCATTATTGGACTAGTAACACTCTCGTCTGTTCAAAGAAAGAAATCAACGCTGACGGCTCTGCCGAAAGCTAACTGTTTGTTCTTACTTTGAACATTTATATTTTTAAAACTTAAAATTACTTCCGCTCTCATTTTGATGATAGGACGAACTAAAATATGTAAAAAATAATAAACCGTAATTGTAATAATAAGAAAGAGGACAGAGAAAAAACGAAAAAAGAGAACAAAAATAAACCCTGATCGATCTATCGGCTAATAGTATTTTCAGAATACCATAGCCATTGACTTAAATATACTATTCACTACTTACACGTCAATAAATATATATTTCCTCTGCATATAATTATTATATTATTTACAATTAAATTATTTAAATATATATATCTTATTTTCAAGTTAAGTACAATATACATATTGCTATTGATTATAGCTGCCTTTTGAGGACACAATCATAATTAAAGTAGCACCAAAACGAAATAGCTCTGTAAAACACATACACATACTCCTAAAGATACGTAAAAATGGCACATTTGAATTCACCTCAACGTTTTTTTTTAATTATTATTATTTCGTCGTATTTTATATTTGGAAGGCACAAAGTAAGAGCACGTTAACTATTAAAAAAAAAAATAAACAAACAAAACAAAAAAAACCTAAATAACGATAGACTACGTACACCTTATGTTTCTTAATCGGACGTTTTTTCAAAATGGTCCCTGAAGAGGAATAATAAAATCGAAGAAACTCGGATTTTAAACTGCTATAGCTAAACCGATCGAATAACCGGGAGATCGTTCCATATTTTGAGAGTAACCCTGTCTGTCGTATTGATCTCGTCCGCTGGACGGCGAAAAATCCATCGGCTGGTCCTGGAGGATTTGACTCATCCCGCTCAGCCGCGCCGCGTTGAGTATAACCGAAGGATGTTGTATCGTAGAATACAATAACCGTTCTGGATTGGGCGATATCACCGTTGACCTGTAGAACAGTGGCGATCGAACCGGTCTGTTCGGTGTTATGAATGCATTTTCTGGTGTCTTGATCACGGATTCGGTGGAATGGGAGACGATTACCGGTGTTGGCGACGCCACTCCTTTGTCTGGTGTCGCCTCTCGCGACGAATGGCGTCCGTTTATTCTCATGCAAGAAGATTCTTCGTGCTTGTAAAGGTACGACTTGAGAGCGAAGGCTTTTCCGCACCTCAAGCACACGTGAGGCTTGGTGTTGGAGTGGGTTTGAATATGGGCACGAAGGTTGGACTTGTCTGCGAAAGCCTTACTGCAAATTGTACACTTGAATGGTTTTTCACCTAATAAACAAATGAAAAACGGAATTAGAATGTAGATATGCAAAACATATGATGCTTTCAATTGTAAAAAAAAATTGTAAAATTTCATTCGGAGTTTACATGTTATCGGTACATACACGAATTTATTTATAATGATTTGTGATGATTGGAAGTGTAATAGTGACTATCTTGGTACGTAGACTTCCGCGGTCGTGGTCCATGCTATCTGCTTCTGGGTTTCCGGGCTGGAACCGCGTCACTGGTATATCTGCCGACGTTTCGTACCCATTTGTATGGGACATCTTCAGGGCTGAACTACTGCACTGAAACTGTTTCAGTGCAGTAGTAGTAGGGACATCTTCAGGGCTGAACTACTGTACTAAAACTGTTTCAGTGCAGTAGTTCAGCCCTGAAGATGTCCCATACAAATGGGTACGAAACGCCGGCAGATATACTAGTGACGCGGTTCCAGCCCGGAAACCCAGAAGCAGATAGCATAGTGACTATCTATTTATTAATAATACAAAAACGATACATGTGTGACACTACTAGTTCCACAATATAGGCGCCATTATCAACAACTCGTTGCCATGGGTATGGAAGTCTTCGCATGACTTTAGCAGCGCTTGTTGACGGTCCTGACGGAGCGATTTATTGCATATACAATCCGGGAACAGTTCGGAATGTCACGATACTGCTCCTTCATCTTGGGTATTATGTCAAAATCACATGAGCTTAAATCCGGTGAATATTGTAGATGGAAAAGTACTGCGATTACACATAGAAAATATCCTGCAAAATGATGAGAGGATTTGGCAGAAAGTATGGTCGCTTTCTTCGCAACGCTGTTTGAAAAACTAAGGGAAATATTGTGCATTATTCTCATTTGTTAATCAATAATCTTGATTGATTTTGCTATAAAAAGTAGCGAATTTGTATTCTACTAGTTCAGATGTACTATCTTACGTCTTACCAAAGTTGAATTCAAGTCTTATTATTTTGACGAAAATTTCAATTTTTTCAAAGGGGTATACTCGCAAAAATTGGTATTTTCCAAAAGTTATTGTAAATTAATAAATGCTCGCGTACTGACCTATTCGTAGTTCCTATAAACGATTCTGATGTCCAAATTGATCTAACTGTTCTGATTTAATCCTGAGTTACTAAGGATCTTGTAAAACTAAGTCAAAATCTGGACACCCGAAGATGTGTGTTGATTATTTCTAAAGTTTGAATAGTTTTGCAATGAAAAAGTAGCGAATTTGTATTCTACTAGTTCAGATGTACTATCTTACGTCTTACCAAAGTTGAATTCAAGACTTTTTATTTTGACGAAAATTTCAATTTTTTCAAAGGGGTATACTCGCAAAAATTGGTATTTTCCAAAAGTTATTGTAAATTAATAAATGCTCGCGTACTGACCTATTCGCAGTTCCTAAAAATGATTCTGATGTCCAAATTTATCTATCTCTTTTGACTTAATCCTGAGGATCTACGAAAACCTATAAAAAGAAGTCAAAATCTGGACATCTGAAGATGCGTGTTTATTTCTAAAGTTTGAATAATTTTGCAATGGACATGTAGCGAATATCTGTTCTTTTTACTAGAAGTCGGTGTCTGCGGATAGTGAAATTTTTTGTGATTTGTGTTATGGCGAGTTGCATACTGCCTGTCTATCAAGAATTGAAGTAAAATATGTAAAAACAAAAAATCGTAAATTCTCACTTGTATTGGATATCTTCAGAGCTTAAATGCAGTTACTGCTTTCGTTGTTGCACTGAGACTGACAAAACGTCGGTAGAAGAATGATCGAAGACGCTGTTCCAATTCGGAAGCCAAGATGAAGAAAGTATCAATCTCCGCGGAAAATTGCGAGCCCTAAATTCTCTTTTTATAGTACGATCTGAGCTGATCTAAAAGCTCAATTATGTAGAATTAATGAATACAACGAACTGGTCAGCAGTCTTCAAACAGATCTGCAAGTGTTAAAGGACAAGTTCTTCTACTAGTTTGATACTTGTCATGAACGTAGGTTTGACACATCCGACATTGAAAGAATTATTGGAGAAATCTTTGGACGTGAGATAAGGAAGAACAATTTGATTAAATTTAACCTACCAGTATCCATATCTGTATTTAGAAATTACCATATTGCATCTGATAAGACTGTCATTACCGATATGTTTAATCACTTAAATATCTTCACAGATTTCAATACCAATTCGATTTGACAAAATTTTAACGCAAGAGACTCGACTAAATTTCTTTAAGACATGGCAGTATTGTTCATGACATCCTGCGTAACAAAAAAGTTTGAGATTCCATTGAGAATTTTAAGATAGAAAAGATCTTTATAAGTTATACGATAGGCTATTTTTGTATTTTTGACTAAAAAAAATTATCTTTCTTCCTTTATTTTACTATACGTTCTTATCATAAAACAAGCTTTTTGCTAAGGATTTAAAACAATTCTTTTTAAAAATTATTACAAACCTGTATGAGTTCGTATATGCCCTTGAAGCAACCACGGCCGGGAGAAACACTTCCCGCAATACTGACATTTACATCCTTGATTGTGGGTTCTCACATGCATTGAGTAAGCTGGCATACTGACGTATAATTTGTCACAGTGCGGGCAACGTCGCGCTTTTTTATCTGCCGGACTCCGATGCGTCTGCCTATGGCGTGCCAAATTACTGGACGTACTGTATCTTTTCCCGCAGTCAGCACATTCGTGTTCGTGTGGTTCCGGCGATTGAGTTTGAGTTTCGTTAGAAATCGGCGTTGGTAGGCTTTGCGACTTAGGCAATGTGTTATTATTGGTTGGCGTCGTCGGTCTGCGATTCTCTGAATCATTCTGAAAATTACTCAAGGTATTAGATCAAAAGTACTAAATTATGGAATATCTAATAGTGAATTACCTTAATTAGATGCGGCCTGGGTGCTCTCGATGATTTATCAAATAGTTTGTGGGTGTAAGTAAATGTGGGTTCGTCGCTCTCGTTTGGTTTTGCCGAAGTCGTAGACAAGTGTCTATAATCTGATATTTTTCCGGCCGCCGCTGCCAAACTTACTTCCGCCAGTTTTGTCAAATTGTAGAGTTCATTTGGACACTCTGAACTGTTATCCGATTCTTGGAAGTCTGGATACTCGGCTACGCTTACTATTCGTTCAGGACTAAGTTCTGCAACAAATAATACATAATTGATTATACTTGCACAAACGACATTTCTCTTCTGAGTACTTCTTGAGTAAAATGCGTCAATATAAATTTAGAAGTAAGGTGAGTATTGAATTTCGAATGTAGATACAAGGGCCTATCAAAGAAAAATATTTTGAGATTTAGATTCTATAATGAATGGGGATGGATATCACTCTACGCTCAATATTTTCCTTAAAATATGCGGTAACATATACAATAGTAATTTCCATCAAAGAACAATTATAGCGAAGCCTGTAATTGTTCACCTTTATAAGTTGAAACTCTGTGTAGGTTAATCGTTTTTTATTTGAACTGCCAGATTGCTATAGTTTTGCATTATGTTTAATCTGTGTATGTTGTCTCCCTGTCTACCTTATATCTTGCACGCTTTTAAAATAGTTATCTTGGAAAAAAAACCTGTGAAAGTTAACCACCATTGTACGTACATATTTCTAAATACAAACAGTTGTTACAGATTGAAACTTCCAGAAATTAAGATAGTCCAACTGTGTTGTTTTGTTCACACTTACACATACCTACTTAAATTGCTTTATTACTCCCTACTAGGTACTTTAATTGTTATGTTTACCCTTAGATTAGGAAGAAAATTGATTCCAAAACTTAACCAGTAAATTGGTATTGTAATAAAAAAGCATGGACGACAAGTGTTATTTTTGACGATTGGTTACAACTAGTAATTAAGAAATGAAACACCAAAATCGCAAATTAATTCTTTTGATAGACAATGCTATATCACATCAAACAAGTCTAAATTTGTCTAACGTAAAGGTTAAATTTCTACCACCAAATTTAACTTCCGAGGTACAATCTTTAGATCAAGGAGTTATACAAAATATGAAAGAGGCCTATAGAAAAAAAAAATGTTGAAGTATCTTGTTGCAAACGCTGAACTTTGCAATTCCGTAAGAGAATTTAACAAACGGATTAACGCATTGGAACGCATTACGTGGATTGCTAATGCATGAAAAAGCGTGTCTGTAGACACAATTAAAAAGTATTTTAAACGTGCCGGATTTTTGCTGGAGGAAGCATTTGATGAAGAAGATAATATACCATTAAATCTTCTTATAAATATGATCCAGAATCTTCCACCTACTATATATTAAATAAGGAAATAGCGGCTGCTTCTGAAATGCTTCATTTGGAAAACGATCTTATTATTCATGAACAACAGGGTTCAACACCTGATGAGGTGCTTCAAGAAATTTGTGAGACTAGAAATACAGAAATCCCAGATTCAGAAGGATCAGTTGACGAAAATGAACAAGAAAATATTGATGAGACTGTGGAACTTCCTACTCACAAAGAAGCAATGTTTCATGCAAAACAGCTTATAGCGTATGCTTCTACCCGACAGAAGAATATGGTGAATAAGTTATTTGACGTATATAACCAAATCGAAGGGCTATGGTTGCAAGAAAAACTTAAATGTCGCCAAATAAAGATTGATGATTATTTAAAAAAAAATGGATTATTTTTGTTTAGATATATTTATGTTAAATAAAAAGAAAATGCTTTTCAACCTTTTTTAAAATTATTTTTGTAAATAAATACGTATCTGTATATTTGGCTTTAATTTTTGATCCACGTACCTTTTCTCTATAAGTTGGCCACCTGTCTAAGTTGAACGTTTTTTGGTGCACCGTAGGTGACCAACTTAGACAGAGTTCACTGTACATAATTCGGAAGTGCCGATTTTAATGATCTAATTGTAATAATCCACGTTAGACATTGACAGGAGTATTTCCTCTGTATTTAATCATACCGCACAAAAACCAAATAAATAGATTTCTTCTGTCTACAAGAGGCCGTCTGTTGTGTAGTCTAACAGTAATGGTGCAATTTTTCTTGTACATGTTACTACGCAGCATGTATTCACATTATTCCACACCTGATTGAAATATCAAAGTGTCCTTAACGGATGCTATTTTATAATAAACCTTAATGTCATCAGCATATGCTAGCGTAGAACGATCGATGTTCAATAAAAGCTCACCGATAAATAGAACGAAAAGTAGCGGACCCAAATTTGATCCCTGTGGAACCCCAGAGGTAGCTACAAATTCTTGCGATAAAAAGCATTGTAGGGAACATAGGAAGACAAAATTTTTCAAGTAATATGTCATTAGTTCAATAACAGATGGAACAAATCCAAAAGAATTGAGTCTTCAAAGTAAAATATTGTGACACATAACATCAAAAGCATGTGATGTGTTAGTGTACAAGACATCGACTTGTCCCCGCTTGTTTAGTACTTCCCTCACATGGTGAGTAACTGTTCTAAGATTTGTCATCATTGAACGACCGCGAATAAACCCATTTTGGTCCGGCGAAAGGAATGATCGGACGTTGGAATATATGAAGGTATGCAAAACTTGCTCATGAACTTTCACAAAGTTTACTATTTTGAAATGGAATTACCCATGAACAGCAAAGCTTTTGTATTATCTCCAACTATTTCTCTAACATTTTTTGTAACCTTTGTAACTAGATTTTTGCCATAGTATTGGCATTAACTCGTACAGTATTTTGTTTGCTGTCAAATATGTTATAGATAGTGCATCTGAATGTAGAATCCTAATAATTACATTAACTATACATTTGCATAATACATCCATAGTTTCATCGGCACTAAACTACAAATAATTGTCGCCTACATTGTTTCTAATTTTGTTTATTACTTTTACGTGTATTTTTATTAGATAGTTTTTTCGTACGGTTGATTCGTCAGGAGTAAGACCTGTATATTAGAAAAATCTTCTAAAAATTCCATTGTCAAGCTTCTTAAATGGTATATTTGAAAACTCTTTGTCGATCTACATTATGAGTCACAGTATAAATAGGAAAATTATATAAATACGAAATAAAAATTCTCTGTCAAATAAAACTAAAAGTGAATAGTAAGAATGTATAATGTAGAAGAAAGAAATACCAATTTATAGAGAAAAGTAACTGATTTACTCTAAATATAAATAAATAATTGGCGCTAGGTATTTGAAAAAGAACGATATTGTAAATGAAACAATAACTATAAATATTAGACGAAAAAAAGAGTAATGAAAAGGAAAATAAAAGCATCTCTTTATTTAGAAAAAACTTATAACGATTGACAATAATTGTCCTAGAATCCGGTGCCCCCGGTGGCACTACACCGGATGTAACCTAACCTTAATCTTTACTTACTACAAAACTAACTATCCAAATCTAAACTAGTCTTATCTAAAGCTCTAAATGGGGCATAACCCGCGTCCTCCTTAAACATTATTCACAATTCTGCTCCTATAACTCCTTATAAAGCTCATTCACTAAAATGTTCAATCATACAGATCCCGTCAGGTCGAGAGGCCGATGAATCGATCTTCACCGTCGTCTTGTCTCCAATAAAAGCACCGACTGCCTAGCGAAAATTCGGACCCTAATATAGTATAATGCCCCTGCGACTATACTCACGAGTCGACGTATTGCGATAGGGACTGGCGTCCATCTACTCACTGATTAGGGGCACACAAATTCGAGAGTCGATATTTCCCGTTCCCTTACTATCCCTGTAGCTAGTAGATCCGTCTTTTTTAACAATTTTAAAAGTCCAAGACTGCTGAAGTAGTTATCGAAATAAAAAAAATATATAAATTTACTCGAGAGTTTTGCAGCACATTGTATACTTTTGTATACAATCAAATTAGGAAGATTTCATATCGTTCAATAATTATGTATCTGCTATTTTTCAAACTAACTATATTTTTGCAGGTACAAAAATAAATCTCTCCGTACATCTAATATTGGGAACAATATTCTTCTTCATGTTCCCGATTTACAGATGTAAATACATATATTGCGTACTAAATCTGTTTTTAGTTATTATGTACGCCGCATACAAATGTTTCACGAGATAAAAATAATATTTCGAGAAGTGGAGCTAATGGTGAATTCCAGAAGGGAAAAATCCTATGAGCAATGTTTCTTGTGAAATTTGAACAGTCTCTGAGGCGCTGATGCGTTTTGTATAGTAAATTTATATTGAATAATCTATAATTGTAATGGTAATAAAACTTGTAATATATTGTATAAAGAATCATCTAATCAAATTCAAAATGAAATTTGTATAACTAATAATAGTTTTGGTAGTTATTTGGTAAAATTTTGACACAAATATGAAGTAAAAGTTTTAAAAATTTTGTTTTAATAAGATATTAATCATAATCATCTCATATATTATTCAGAAATAATAATAGGATATAAAACACTTTTTTCTTACGACAACTATACAAGGTAGATTTTTCTGTATCAATTATAGTTTATAAAAGAAGTTTATTTTACTTTTCCGATTGAGAAATTCTTGTAGCTTGAATGGATGTAGACATAATACATTTTATTTGTTTGAATAATGTAACATTATCATGGAATTTAAACAAAGCTTTATATATAATTTTTAATTTATGTTACATCTTTTTCTTAATCTTATGACTTCCTAACATGGGGTGTAAGGCCGTTTAAACTCAGTTTATTCATTCTAACTTATGCATTTCTTTCTCTACAGCTTTCTGTTTTTCATTTCTTCTTTCACTACTTCCCCTTTTATGTCTCTTTTCTTGACTAATTTCTTTATTCCTTTCTCCCATGTTTTCCTCTCGAATATTTTTGTTTCATATACTCTTCCTATTAGTCTTTCGGCGTATACATTCAAACTACCTTACCCGGTTTTCTGCTATTTTATCGTTAATAGGTTCTACTCTTAGTTGCTGCTTGTACGTTTCGTATTTTACATTTTCGTGTCTTGGTTTTAATCTTTTTGAGGAATCTAATTTCCATTGCATTTATTGTGTGCTGCTCTGTTCACGTCCACGTTTCGCAACTATATGTGGATTTGACTATTTTATTTACTACCTCGTACTTGATCCTCTCGCCAATTTCACTTCAATCTAATCATGTCGCTTTCAATGTGTTAAATACTTTTCCTGCTTTTTCCATTCTTCCGTTTATTTCTTTGTTGAAATTTACTTTTTTTTCTATGATCATTTCTTCAAATTATGGGGTCAATATTTGTTCTGAAGTGTCAGAGCTAACATTTATTACATGGGCGATAGTCCATTCGCTCATAATGCAAAAATTACAGGACCATGGTTGAACGAATATTTTCCATACACATAGATCAGGCGGAATACGCCAATATCATGGTCTTCAAGGTCGTCAGATATGAATTCCTTTGACTTCTTTCTTTGGGTTTTTTTGAAGGAAAAAGTTTATGCGACGTCTCCAGCCAATAAACGGGAAGTAATAAATAGAATTCAGCTCTATGATAATTTTACGTTGAACGTAATTGAAGACAGTTCATTTTACATTCCCAGTTATGATTCGCTTTGGAAATGGATAATTTCTTTCACGTTTTAGCAGCAAATTACAGACGTCAATGCGGCGGAGCAAATTTCTTTCATCGACAATAGGCGGTACCCAAATATCAGGCTTCGGGAAGAAACCAAATTGTTCCACATGATTGTGGTGGAAGGTTTGATCTCGTAATAACTTATTGTATTATTACTCGGCTGTTTGGTCCAATCGATAACTTTATTTTGTTCTCATCAGTTACAATAGGTCTTTTAGAACGTGGAACCTTAGCATCACAATTATGAAAACCCAATTTTCCAAGCCAGTTTTGGCAGTAGTGTTCTGTTTTCTACACAGCTTCTTTCAAACTTTGACTGCGTTCTTATCTTTTTGGTAATAAAAAGCAAAATATGCCGAAAATGGTCGTTTTTATTTTCCATTTGCAAAACCACGACAAAAAAAATCAAACAAAGAATTAAACACATTTTTCTTTATAAACAAATCTTTATATGACAGTACTATAAAACTAAGTTGGCTGATTAAAAATATAATTTTGCCAGAAAAAACAAAATTTCTTTCCGAACCCACTAGATTGTTCCTCCTAATTCTTTAAGTTTTTCTTTTTATTTACGACATCAAAGTTCTTCCTCATTAACTTTAAAGTTCCTGTTTTTTCACTTAAATGTTTTGAATGTTATTTTCATTGTACTTACTGCAAGGTAAACTCTGTTAATAAAGTTTTTTTAATGGCGTTCTTTCAAAGTCAGCAAAGAGTGTTAGAGTTAGTAATTTTTTTATTGTCCCTCATAAAGTTTGAATAAAGTGTACAGATGAAGTTCAAAGCAGCGTCTGTTTGAATCTAAAAACCTGTATCCGTACAACACTTTTAAAAATAATATTGAACGTAAATACGTCTAACAAAATACAACCTGAATAAAAGAATTGACGAACTGGTGTTATAATTATCAACAGTACGTTGATTCGATTTAAAAGTCTGGAGTTTCGCTGTTTTTGTCAGAGATCCAAACGTTGTACGAAACCCTACGCATACTTGATTTTCTCTTTAATTTATTCGAAAAAATCTCGAGAGTAATGGATCGTTATTATTCGGGCCAAAAATGCCTAATAGTGTATGTACAGAGGCTCCGTAAGGTGTGATCGGCAGTCTGCCAATTTGCAACAAGTCGCTATCGCTAACAAGTAGTTGATCGTCGTCAGTATGTGAGTGTGTATGAGTGTGTTTGTGATTTTGTATTTTTGGAAAATCATGCATGTATGTGTTACAAGTTTGTGTGGCCATGTGCTTCGTGTCTTTTGCAATTCAATTCTAAAGTGTGTGTTTGTGGTTGTTACGCATTTTCGCCAATTCATGCCAATGCCAACGATTTACTAAATCATTCGGTTTTTCTCTGCCCTCTCTCATCTTTGTATTGCGCACTTATGCACGCTCATTTGAATGGTTCAGAGATGTTTTCATGTTTTCCTTTCTTGTTTCGATTTTAATTATAGAAATGGCGAGAGTGTAGATGTTTGAAATAAAAAAGCTTTGAGGATATTAATGACTTTATCTGGAAGCGATGATTTGAAATTTAGTAGCTTACGTTATTGCCGTAAGACGGATGTTTATTAATGAGAAAACAGAATTCGGTGAAGTATACGATATATATGTACATATATTACGAACAAGTCAAGAGGAAGTTAAAATATGCAACAAGCAGGTGAACCTGTTCAAAATGTCTGTGTATTTGTTCTAAGAGGTTTACATTAAACTGAAACAGATAAGTTGAAAACAGTGGTGTTTATTAAGTGTTTCAACCTTCGAGTAAAAAATGATTGCTTGCACAGTACCTTACAAAAAATTCAGTATTTAGCAACTGAATTAACGGGTGGTGCAAAAGTAATGTCATAATTGGAAAAAGAACTCTGTTTTCATAAAAAGTTTATTCGAAAGTGTAAAATTGACGACATTAATTGGAAAAAATTATATCGCTCAAATGGCCACCTCCCGAGTTGATGCATAATTGCGTTCGTTTTACGGTATTTTGAAATGTTGCTCGCAAAACATTTAGCTCCGAATTGGCGATTTCTTCTTCAATGTTAGCTTTCAAGACTTGCAAAGTTCGGGTTTGTTGTGGTAAACGCGAAATTTTAAAAAGCCCAAAGGAAAAAGTCTGGTGCTTTTAGATCTAGCGATCTGGACGGCCATTTCAAATCTCCAAAGCGGGAGATCGCTCGACCTGGAAATAGGTGTCTCAAAATCTCCATACTTGCTCGAGCTGTGTTAACCGCTCACACAGCTCCATTCTGTTGAAACCAACAATAATCGAGACCCAATGCAGCAACTTGCGATAAAAAAAATCGTTTAGGATCGGCCTGTAACGCTCACTATTTACGGTTACAGTGGTGCCATCGGCGCCTTCAAAAAAATAAGGGCCAACCACTTTTTCACGGCAAATACCGCACCAAACAGTGACTTTGAGGGGATGCAATGGCTCTTCATGCATTTCATGTGGATTCTCTGTGTCCTAGAAACGCAAATTTTGTTTGTTAACATAACCTCTTAAGTGGAAATGGGCTTCATCGCTCATTATGATTTTTGATACGAAATGATCTTCTTCTTGCACCGAGTTTAACAGAGTATGGCAGTAACTTAACCTTGTCCGACGGTCAGCAGGCAGCAATTCGTGAACAGTTTGCACTTTGTAAGGGAACATTTTCAAATTTTTCACGAAAATACGTTGCAATGAACATCTGCTGATGCTTAATTGTAAGCATCGTCGTCTCGTTGATGTTTGTGGATTCTCTCTGACGTCGTCAGCAACAGTAGCGATGTTCTCGGTCGAGCGAGCAATACGAGGCCGGCTATTTCTATCGACATCTGTAATGGATCCAGTTTGCACGAGGCGCTCAGCAAAACGCTTAATTTTTCGAGCACATGGAACACGACAACGAAATTCACGCTGCGCTAAAACAACAGACTGAAAATTTGTCAAATAAGCTGTCACAATAATTCCACGTTCGTGTGGTGTGTATCGCTCCAAGGTTTGTTGACAACTAATTCTCTATATATCTACAATACATCCAAAATGTCAAAGCACAGTGATATTTGGCGCCATCTATAAGAACGGCAGCCAATTCAAATTATGACATTACTTTTGCGCTACCTGTTAGAACCACCTTGCCTATCAAGAAATTTGTAATAAATATATTTCAAATTTTCGACTGTAAACGATTTGTCGTTCGAAAAAGATCCATTCTTAGAAAAAAACATTCATTATATTATTAGGAAAATCTCATTATTATCGTTTTTGGCTCAAGTACCTGCTATTAGGGTCTAACCACAAATAATGAAATATGTGAAAGCACCGCGAAAAATATCCAGATTTAGTTGAAATTATTTTGGGTTTACCAGTACTGAAGTAATTGAAGAAGAGAGGCTACTGCGTGTCATTTGCTGAAATATTTTAGCAGCAGACAGCATGAAATCTAGTAAATTTGAACGACTTTTGGAAACGTTTCATAGTGAGTACCTTAATAAATAAAATTAAAATCATGTGAAAAGAAAACAATTATTTTTCATTTGTTTGTGAATGAAAAAGAATTGCTTTTTATTAAGTTTCATATAAAATAGCCAGATGTATTATTAGTGAAGATCTAATTATGCCAGTTAAGATTATAGAAACTATATTTGGAGATAATTTTGTCAAACAATTACATAATAATGCCAGTCAAATTGATGATATTGCTAGTAGATTATTGTCTTTTCGGGAAGTTGCGTGATAAATCGTTTTCAATTCAATTTGATGAGGTAACAGAGAGCAATAAAGAAACTCGTTTAATTGCCTATGTTAGATTTTGTGGTGGTATGTCAAAAGTAGAAGAACTACTGTTTTGCAAGTCAATAGAACTCAAAGCAACATCAGTTGCATTACTTAATATATATATAAATTGGTTCAAAATATGTACCAATGGTGCTTGTACAATATCTGGGACACTCCAAAGTTTGCAAGCACTTGTGAAACAAAAATCGCCACAAAGTGTCTGGACACATTGGATAATTCACAGAAAAGCTGTGGCTTCCAAACGGCACGAAACGAATGTGTTCTAATATGAATAGTGTGCTTACGACGGTTGGAACTATAATAAGTTACATCAATATGAGTCCGGTTAAAGACATTACTGCAGTACATTCTGCGTTACTGTTTTATAGCTTGGCAAGATGTGTTTATGAACTAAGAGAAGAAATCACAATTTTTCTAGAAGAAGAACACAAACCGGAAGCCGAAAAGTTTCGAGATTATTTATTTTTGATCAAATTGAGCTATATGGTAATATCTAGAATCTTCAACTCCAAGGAACCAAGGCACATATCTTGGATGTGAGTGTCAAAGTTAATCTTTACATAGAAATTGGAATTGTGAAGCGGAAATGTAAAGCAAAAACTTGCAAATGTTCAAAAATGTGGATAAATTTGTTAAAACTTACAAAACCGAAGAGCAACATATTAAAGTTGCTTTTTTACTTATTAAAAGTCATTTAACCATGTTGGCAAAGAAGACAGCATTCTTTGCTGATGATAACTTCATGGCAAGTTACAAGTGAATTAGGAGCTCATTTCAAAATACTCTAGAAAGTCTCACAACTGCCGAAGAGGAAATCTTTATAGACTTCACTGAAAGTGGCGAAATTAAAAGACAATAGGCAGTGGTGGATAACGCAACTAGCGCCATCTGTTGCAAAAATACATTATGAATTTCTGAAAACCCAATAAAACTTTTATGATTATTTCTGTCTTTGTTTCCGTTGATTTACTGTTGGTCAAAGGTATTGAGTTGTGTTGGTTAATTTTAGTACTGTTTATAACAAAGACAATCTTAGAAAGTAAATAAATTCGTCTGTTTTACGAAACTGAGAAACTATTATTTCCGAAGACCTTTTTAGTGGTGAACCGCAGTGGTTTTCTTGGCACAAACACTTATTTTCGTTAAAAAAAACTTTCACCTGATGTTTATAGTAAGAAAATTACATTTTTGATGCATCATATGACATAATGTTTGAGGTAAATATTTGTATCAACTATTTGTTTATTAAATCAATTCAAGAATAAGCGAGATGCCAGAAGGACATTAAATTTGCTCGTAAAATGCGCGTAAAATCAGATATTTCACGAGTCTTTTGCATGGGTCTCCTGTATAACAAAAAGACTCATCTATGTATGTCGATGTATTAAAAGGATTTGCGTCAAGCGTCAAACGAGTATAGGTAATAAGCCGGCTAACAGATTGTAGCGACGCCGTGGAATCTTTGGCACCGGATTGTTATTATCTAATGCCGAATGACGCATGTTATCCTGAAAATTCGTGTTGGTAAATATATCATCGACCTATTTCATTGCTCCTGGTAACCGGTCCGGTGTTTTCGAGCAAGGCCAATGGGAAAAAAATCGCTTTGTTTGTGGAGTTTCACTTCGCGGGATAATGATGTTAAAGTATGTTGTTTTTGTTAGTCACTCATCTGAATAATGCTTGCTGGTCCAAAATATGCGTTCATAAAAATATTAGACGTGTGTAACAGCCCGAATTCCTTCTAAAAATTGATAGTAGAGCACGGTATTTTGAGTGACAGCGGACAAATGGTGAAATATGTGATTTCTTCGATTTAGTATACAAAACTATTACTTAAATAATTGACTGTTGACTTTGTTTGGGGAATATAATGATTTTTTTGACTTTCAATCCAATCAATAAATACGCATATTTCGTGCCAATAAATATTTATATGAATCATCAAAATATATACTTAAAGAACCACTTGTTTTGAACACAAAATAAATATTTTTTGGTGCGCACATTCTCGGGTGTTTTCGAAATTTATAGAAAATTAGTAGTGGTACTAAATCGGAAGATTCCAAAATGCGCAAATAATATGACGCATAATATACAAGGTAATGGTTTGAAACAGTTCGTTAGACGTATTAGGAGATATAGACTCATATTTTTTTCTGAAAATTTAAAAGTAGCAAGAATGAAGGTTCTTCCATTCAAAGAACAAATTTTCGTGATGGCTATATTTCGGTTAAGTCGGAGGTAGCTACCAACTCTTTGATTTTAAATGGAAACATATACTTTTTGTTGCGTATTTGAATCCTATAGTACCTGGTAATTAAACACGTCCACTCTACATGCCCATAACATGCATACAGTCACCTATAATCAAATGGACTTCATATTATGTGATGCTTCTTTTTCTGAAGCACGTTGTTAGATTAAATACATACATCATAAGGTCGCATTATAAAGGCTGTTACAAATTGAGCGGTTTTTTTTATGAATAAATAAAATATAGATGGCGCACTGAATTTGTCTGGGTATGTGGGCATTTGAAAAGTGTGATGTATGACATTTATAAAAATCGCTTCGTACACGGCAAAACAACGCGTTCAAATTGTTAAATTATTTTATGAAAATCAGCGTTCTGTGAAATGAGTTTTTAGAAAATTATGTGAATTTTATGGTTTACATAGTCGTCTATCTGAAAGCACTATTGGTCGAATTTTTAAAAAATTTCAAGAGACCGGTTCTGTGAAAGATCAAACAAGTGAAAAATACAGTCGTAGTAGTCGTTCACAAGAAAATATTGGTTTGGTTCGTGAATGTGTTGCTGAAGATCCTGAAATGTCCGTTAGACGACGTTCACAATAACTTGGACTTAGTGGATCAACAACATGGCGTATTTTACACAAGGATTTAGCTTTTAAGGCATATAAGGTTCAAATAACCCAGGAACTGAAGCCGTTAGATCATTTAAAAGGTCGTTCATTTGTCAATTTCATCAATGAACAACTAGCTGATTTTTATCAAAAAATAATGTTTTCCTATGAGCCACCTTTTGAACTTGGTGGCTATGTTAATAAACAAAATTGCCGTATCTGGGGTGAGGAAAATCCAAGAATTATTCATGAGAAACCTACGCATCCTAAAGGAGTTGCTCTTTGGTGTGTCAGGTGGTGTAATTGGACCTTACTTTTTTGAAAATGCTGCTGGTGAAGCTGTAAGTGTCAATGGTGATCGATATCGTCGGATGATAACCGAATTTTTGTGGCCTGAATTAATGAATATTGATCTAGAGGATATGTGGTTTCGACAGGATGGCACTACACTTCGCCTTGCACACGAATCAATTGATTTATTGAGACAAAAATTTCCTGGACGTATAATCTCAAGAAACGGTGCTGTTAATTGGCCACCAAGATCATATGATTTGACACCGTTAGACTATTTTCTTTTTGAGGTTATGTTTAAAGTCAGGTCTATAAAAACAATTCACAATTAATTCCTGTTTTGAAGGATGAAATTATTCGTGTCATTGTTGAGATAGAGCCTCGATTATGTCAAAATGTCATTGGAAATTTTAATAAAAGAGCGGACGTCTGTGGAGCTGCAAGAGGAGGCCATTTGGCAGATATTATTTTTCGTATATAAATGTTATAACTGATACTTCAATTACCAATAAAAAGTTTTTGAAAGTGAATGCAAATTATGTGTTTTATTTATTTTTTAAAAAAACTGCAAAACTTGAAACCCCCTTTATTTGGAATATTTCTTAATTCGAACAATTTAAGAATCAAACTAGCAAAACGGAAAACTGCTGTAGCGTAAAACTGAGTTCGCGAGGTCCGCTCTGACACCTTTATATTAAAAAACTACAAAAGATGTAACAACTTTCTGATGGAAGCTTTTCTATTTTGCAAAACACCGTCCACAACTTTCCTGTCTTCCATGTCAGTGGTTTTGCGTGACCGCTGACAACGTTGTCGACCGCTTGATGTTAAGGGACAATTTTTTTGGATAAGTGTTGCAATTTGTGTCATTTCCGGGCATGAAATTTCTACTCTTCTAGCGATTTCGTTCTGAGAATATAAGCACTTATTTAATTGAAACATTTATTTATTATTTAACTTATATTAAACTATCTGTATTTAAAATGATATAATAAAAATACTTTTTGACGATTTAAGTAAAAAATCTAATCTTGGCAATGTTAATTTATGGTTGCTAAAATATGTAAACAACCACAGCTTTATTTTAAGGTTATTATAAAGATATTGACTACTGCATTAAATATACAAGGTTAGATTTTAACTTAAAACTGAAATAATCAAAAACTTTATATTCGCTTTTTTAAATAAACCGAGCTAATAATTATAAGGACGCTTACGTTTCGTATATGAAGTTCCTGTTTTTGTTCTAATTTTTACTTTGTTCGTAATATCTTTCATCTTGCCTATGGCATCAAGTTCTTTATAAAAATATAAAGGATAAAATTAGTGAACCACTAAACTAATTGTAAGATACGAAACTAAAAACGGTAAATACGTTATCATAAATACACTTCTTCAGGGTTCCAACAATTCTGAATAAATTTTACGTATATAAACGCATTATACCACTCCTTCAACATCCTAGAATTTAACTAGCGTAGATAAAGATTCCGATAAGGGATTAGAGACCCCAAAATTTAATATTAAGAATAAAATAAATAAATATAAGTATATTGTAGGCTAACAGTTTGCATATTTACGAAAAATGTACATTTAACTTTCTGAAACAGTACTGTAATATGTTTTTAAAATATATTATGCATCATAACTGAGACTCGGAATAATTTAATTATCAAATATTGTAATAAAAATCATATAAAACGGAATGGGTAGTATTTATATATTAAAATAAAAAAATTAATCTCGGTGTGGATTCTGGGCTAACTGAATTATCAGATATTGTCTATCTTGAATTTTCTCTACACCTAAATTCAACAATTTCAGGAATATTTGAATTTTTTTAGGAACATTTGGTTTTATATCATCATTATTATTATTAGCTGTAACTACTTTGACACTGAAAGTGACAATATTTGCAACATAAGTAGTAGATCTCTCGAGTTTTAGTCTGATGCTTTTAGTTTCGCCAAATTTTGTACAGGATGTTCATAAAGTAGTTTCGAGTAGGTGGAACTTTAAACTACCAAAACTTTTTGTTTAAATACAGTGCCACATTTTTTTACGTAACCGAATGCAAAATCTACTTCTACATCAACACGTAATAACATTCCTTATAACTATTTTCAAACCTATTAGCCATTTATAGACGAATGCTTAATATATAATCTAAGTGCAAATACTTAGAAGTATGCGAACGAGAAAGAAGGAAAAAGAAACCTGTAATTTGAGAGAGAGATTTTTCTAATTAGTAGCACCGTTTTAACAAAACTAAATGCCAGTTATAGTATAAAGATTAATAATGTAGGTTGAGTAATATTCATTGGAGAAACTATTCCCTAATAACCACCAAAGCTTTCGGTTCAAATTACGTTACACTCATATTAGTAAAAGACAAAATTAAAATAATTTGATAATCTACTTTTTTAAACTGCTTCTGGGCTTCCGGGCTGGAACCGCGTCACTGCTGTAAATGTCGACGTTTCGTACCCACTCGTATGGGACATCTTCTGGGCTCAAGTATTGCTACTGTTTGTTGCACTGAAACTCCAGTTTGTACGAAACGTCGGCAGTTATACCAGTGACGCGGTTCTCTCTCTGAAGCCCAGAAGAAGATAGTATGGACCATGACTGCGAAAGTCTACGTACCAGACTATTTTTTTTTAAATTTTGATAAACAAAGCACAATGCCTATGAAATATAAATGTTATAAGAGCTTAGCATAATTCAAAATTATAAACCTGTAGTCATAGATGTCATAATGAAGGCGATCATTAAGACAATACTGGAGTTACTCTGCTGATCTTACAATAGTCTGGAAAAGTCGAAGTACGGAGTGAGAAATTAATATTGAAGTAAATGGATGACATAACATAGTATAGCATAAAGATTGTGCAAAAATGAACTAGCGCCATTCGTTGCAAAAATACTTGACATTCTAATAAAATTTTTATGATTCACTCTGGCAGTCTTTTAGTTCGATTTAGTTATTTGAAAGATAACCTTAGAAAATAAATAAATTCGTTTGTTTTATGAAATTCAGAAAATATTGTTTTCGAAGATGTCTGGGCATGAACATTATTTTCGAACGTTATTTTCGTTAAAAAAGAATTTTCACATGATTATTAAAAAATGTTTATGAAAATTATATAAAAAACGAAAAATAAATCTGTAATTTGGAAGAGATTTTCTTAATTAGTAACACCGTTTTAACAAAGCTAAATCCAGCTATAATTTATTGGTTGGTAATATAGGTTGAGTAATAGACATTGAAGAAACTAATTCCTAAAAACAATCAAAGTTTTCGGTTCAAATTATTTTAGAAAAGTTAAAATAATTCGATAATCTATTTTTTTTTATTCTGATAAACAAAGGACAATACCTATGAAATATAATAGTTGTAAAAGCTAATAATAATGTTAGCATAATTCAAAAGAATAAGCCTGTATTCATAGATGTCATAATGAGGGCAATCATCAAGACAATACTGGAGTTATTCTACTGATCTTCCAATGGTCTGGAAAAGTCGAAGTACGGAGTGATAAACTAAATATTGACGTAGGTGGATGACATAACATAGCATAGCATAAAGATTTTGGAAAATGAACTAGCGACATCTGTTGCAGAAATACATTAAGATTTTGCTGACAACCCAATAAATTTTTTATGATTCACCCTGGCTCTTTTTTAATTGATTTATTGTTGTTCGATTGTATTGAGTATGGTTAACTAATTTTAATACTGCTCGTAACAAAGATAACCTTTGGAAATAAATAAATTCGTTTATTTTATGAAATTCAGAAAATATTGTTTCCGAAGATGTCTTCGATAGTGAATCGCAGTAGTTTCTTAGGCACAAACATCTATTTGAATTAAACAAGAATTTTCACTTGATTATTAAAAAATATGTATGAAAATTACAATTTTGATGCATCATATGACATAATGTGAACACTTAATATGTAGTTTCACCGCAAATACCTAAAAGTGTGGATGAAAAAGAAACGAAAAATAAACCTGTAATTTGGAAGAGATTTTTCTAACACCGTCTTAACAAAAAATAAATCCAGCTATAATATAATGATTGATAATATAAGTTGAGTAATATTCATTGGAGAAACTATTCCTTAAAAACAGACAGTTTTCGGTTCAAAATACGCATATATTAGTAAAAAAATAAACATAAAATAATTTGACAATCTTATTTTTTTCATTTTATTAAACAAAACGTGATGCGTATAAAATATAAATGTAATAAAAGCTAATAATAATTTTAGGATTTTAATTTATTTAATAGAACAAAGATTCGTTTTTATAATAAAATGTAAATATACATAATGTATTGTAAAACACACAGAAAGACACAGAACTCAAGTCTTAAGACTTAAAACAATATCCCCATACGTAGAAACTAGCAAAATAAAATATCTTAGCAACCCCAATACCACTTTTTCATTAAAGTAATCCAACACACGACTTGAATAACTTTTCACATAAATCGTTAGCGTCATTGATCAATTCAAGTTTTAATTTATTATTTTAAATTAACTATTTCTTTTTCATGTTATTCAAGATTTCGATTACATCAGGAAAGCGTCTAGTATTATATATTAATGAAAAGATTGGCCTCAGAACTGAGCCTACAGGAACGCCAATGTCAAGAGACTTCACTATCAATCAATCAATTCCAATTTTTTACAATTAGTTTCTCATCTGCGAGATATTGAAAGTAACCTTTAGCTATATCATTTATTTTATACATTTGAAATTTGGGAAGTTTAACGGACTACAATACAAGATGTTTGTTTAAATCGAATCTAGGAATATATAAACACGAACAATGAAACAAAGCGGTACCAATCACTACAGAAATATACAACGAATTAAATTTTGAAAAGTTAGTGACATACGCGTGCGAAATTAAATGAAAAATTCACATGAGTAAATCTCACGTTTCAGCGGTGATTTCAGGCATCTGGAATTTAATTCGCGAAGCAGCACGACTAATTAGAAAATCTACGTGTATAACAAGCTCTGTATTAAATTAAAATCAAAAAGGGATTGTAAACTAGTCCTACGAAAATTTAGTTGGCTTCAAATAAGTGTGGTATTGTATAATTAATAAATTACAAAACTTATTAAGCATTTAACAGATCGAAATTGAAGTTAGACATTTATGAAAAACCTAACCTAACATTTGACGTGTAGGTAAATGTCAAACAAATATGCAACTATTTATATTTTATTTCATTCGAAGGTAAAACACAAATATTTTAATTGTTATTGAAGTGAAGTATCTAAAGTAGTCTAAATGTTTTTAAAAAACGTAAAATTTTTAAAATATTCCATACCTTTCTGCTCCATCCCATCACCGTTGTATCTGCGATGTGTAATTAGAAAAGCTCTAGGCATAGCGACGTCGCGAATCACCGTTTTTCCCGTTCACAAAGATTGTCCTTATTTAGAATTGCTCTGGCGCGTTTATATCCTTACAAACACTGACAATAATATGAAAGTTTAACGCAACAGGTGTCTTTTGAAACTTTGACAAGTCAATGTTTTATTTGTACGTAATGTGATTGTTGCTCTGTGAGTATTGTGGCACGCTAGATCTTTCTGAATACAATCTGCGTTATTATTACTGTTTTCATTATTGAGATATTTAGCGTGGTTTATTAAAAGAGATTTTTCATGTTAGCGCGCGCGCGTGTTCGTGTGCGTGTGCGTGTGTGTGCAAAGGTGATGTTTTGTGTATTTTTTGACGTTTACAATGTAAAGAAAAACGTGTAAGAAATATGTATCAAACAGTAGTTACTTGAAGGATAGCTGATGTTGAACTGAGTTTAAGAAAACATGGTAGCTGTTCTATATTTACGGCATCTTGACGCGTGCCAAGATTTCAGACGTACATAAGGGGAGGGGAACATCTCAGTTTTAACTCCCTGTTCCCTCTTGTGGATCGTGGAATACTTTCCATTGGCCCTCCTGCTTTGCGCTGTAACGCCGGCTTGGTCCTGAATGATTTTTTTCACGTTTCACCTATTTTTTTTTTCATCTGGAATTTTCCTTCACAAATACCACCAATTCGCTCTTATTTGTTTTGGTTTTGTCGTTCCTATTTTGATATGTGTGTGTGTGTGTGTATGTGTGTTTTAAAGGTTCGGGGTTATCGAAACTAGCAAGAGATTGAAGAGGTCGCTCCGATTGTAGTCGTGTTGGTGGTAGTGGCACAAGTTCTTGTAGGAAAAGGCGCACCACCGAAATATGTGTATTAATAAAAACGAGGCTGTACAACACGTGTTACCAGATGTGATTATAACACTTTCGATTGTTTTTATATTCTCGGCGTGTGTGTGTTGTTTTTTCATTGTTTATTTTTGATCTTTGAAAAAAGAAATGAAAAGAAGTAGCTTGAAACGATTTGTGACACTAATTGATTCTGCTCGCGTTTGTCTGTAAATTTTATTTCGATTCGAGGTAACATGTTTACAATCCAATAATTAGTAAACGATTAAGTAAATATACAATCGGGCAGTGCATAGGTACATGCACGTTTTATTTTTGTTTATTCAGTGATAATAATAAAAAGAATGCTGAAGCAATAGATGATAAAATTCGTATAACTTATATGTGAAAATAACTGAATAAATTCGTATATAGCTTGTTACAAAACATTTTAATTTGAGGCATGTAGCTTTATGGCATCTCCTGATGTAAAACTGCGATAAAGTAACGATAACGTAAATGGATTCAGGTTCTTAATATGTTAAAATAAATAACCGCGGATATTTAAGATGAATTCATCGCAAATGTATATACACATATACACTATCGCTCATAAGTATTTGGTCACCCTCGTTTCATTACAGTTTTTATAGAAAAGTTGTAATTATAAAATTTATTTCTGTAGTAAGAAATAGTTTCATAGTAAACAGAAAAATCTATAAAAGCTTATTCACAAATAATTATGGAATTACTCTATTATTCACAATGAATAATAATACCATCATAAAACTCCAGGTAGAATAATTGCACTTAAGGGATTAGATCTCTCAATTCCTGGAAAATTTCGGTTGTTATGGTTTTATTGTAAGGTAGGGTGTTACTGTAAATTATTAAGAATTTATATTTGGGTATTTTGGCAAAATTGCAGTTAGTTTTTGTGAGGTACTCATAGTGATAACATCGTGTGTTTCGAAGAAGTTCAATCGATTACAAATGCCTAAACGGAAATAATTGAGTGTAGAAACACGATCGTTTATAATCGCATACAATAAAACTGGCAAAACCAACAGCGAAATTGCCACAGAACTTAAATTAAATCAGTCCATCGTGAGTTATATCATCAAAAAACACCGCGAATGTGGAAGTGTGTTGAGCAGAACTCAGAAACGTAAACCAAGGACAACAACCTCTGCAGAAGATCTTGCAATGGTGGTAACAAGCAAGAGAAATAGACGAAAAACAGCCACAGAAGTTACAGCAGAAATGAATGCTGTTCGTTGTGTGTTTTCACAGTTAAATGGCGATTAAAAGAAGCCGGTCTTCATGGACGAATTGCAATGCGGAAGCCGCTTCTACGCAAGCAAAACAAGCAAAAACGTTTAAAGTGGGCACGCGATCACCAAAATTGGACCATAGAAGACAGGAATAATGTATTGTGGACCGATGAATCCAAATGCGAGATTTTCGGTTCACGAAGACGTGTTTTTGTAAGGGGGTCTGTGGGTGAACGTGCCCGGGAAGAATTCATAGCCTCTACTGGTAAGCACGACGGAGGTTCAGTCATGATATGGGGTGCTTTTCTGGATCAAATATGTGCGATCTCGTAAAAATCGAAGGTATAATAAAAAAGGACAGTATAAGCGCATATTAGAGGAAAACGCAATCCCCTCTGAAATTAAAATTTCAGGTCAGAATTTTATCTTCTAACAAGATAATGACCCGATGCACACTTCCAAATTACGCCGGGAATATTTGCAGAAATAGGAGAACGAGGAAGCCATAACAGTTATGACGTGGCCTCTCCAGAGTCCCGATTTAAATCCCATCGAGTTGCTGTGAGAAGAAATTGACCGAGAGGTGAGAAAATCGGCTCCCACATCTACTGTTAATATGTGGAAGAACTTGCAAGAGACATGGAGTAAAGTAATACCTGAGACATCACGAAAATTAATCGAAAGAATGCCTCGATTGTGTGCTGCAGTGATTAAAAATAAAGGAGGGCATGTAGACGAGTCTAAAATTTTGATAAAAGTATCACAAAACAATTTATTTTAGATGTAAAAATATATATTCTTCTTCCAGAGATCTTGGGTTCCTTATTCGTTTTTGCAGGGGTTTTAGTAGCTTGCACACTTTGAAGATTCTTTACAATTCTTTTGTCCTGTCCGGATTGGAATATGCTTCAGTTGTGTGGTACCCGCTTTACCATTATCAGCAGTTACTCCTGGAGCGTGTTCACAAGAGGTTCCTTAAATATTTATCCTACAGGATTGACGGACGTTATCCTGCTTTTGGTTCGACGTATGAGGGTCTGCTTGCTAGGCACAATTTTGATTCTCTTGGTATACGCAGGGAGAAAGCTAGTGGCGGTTTTCTTTATAAATTCATAAATAATTTTATTGATTTTTCTATGCTGTTATCCCAGGTTGATTTTCTCGTGCCTAGTTTTAACGCTAGATCATCGGCAACCTTCTTAAGAGCTAGGGCAAGAACCAATGTTCTCTACAAGGCTCCACTGGTACATAAGTCCAGAAATGCCGATGTGTTATACGAGAATCCGTTTCGCTAATTTGCATCTATTATTGTTCGTTCAGTTTTTCTTTTTTTAAAGACTTGGATTACATTATTATAAGTGTATATATTTTTTGTTAATTGGATTCTTATTTTTCTTTGTATTATATTAACTGCACCTATTTTTGTTTTTATTTTAATTTTATTTTTAAGTGCATTATGTCCTGTAAATGGTCTGTGTAACTGTTGGGTATTAAAGATTATTATTATTAATATTAAAAATACAAAACCAAATTAAACAACACAGAATACATACAATCTCTAAATTTACTTTGAAAAATTTGATCGATAAATTGTGGACTTCAAATAAAATCAAACCAAACTTTACATTCTGTTTGCAAAACACTACGCACGCAAGCTTAATCGAAAACAGAATGAATCGTCTTCCAAAAAGCTGCACATAAACAAGCAAACTAAGCAGGTTGTACTGTCTTTATAGCAGTTCAACCTGTTAATGCTTTTCGACAAAGATTTGCATGTCCAAATATCAAATTATCCTCACTAACAAGTAGTATTTTTGAAAGTAGGTTTCTCTTCTGAGCTATGCAGGCATGTACATAAGTACAGAAGTATTTCGGGAATTATCCTTGACACTTTTTTTCAAAATAAGTCTTCCAGACGAGAGTCGAATTCTTTCACCGGCGATGCGTTCTTCGCGTGTCAGGTTTTTATTCGAGATCTTGGAACAAAGAACATATATATACATGCGTATACATATATATTTTTATTTGTTGACGAGGAAGCGGCGAAATGGAGGAAACAAACGCGAAATAAAAAAGGTGTATTATTTTTAAATCTGAGGGCTGAGTTCAAAGTTCTACGCGAGCTGAGAATTCGTCAGCGAATAAGCACCTGTTAATTTTATATTTGGCTGCATTTCAAAGGAGCGTGCTTTCAGTGTGATTGTGGGATGTATTTTCATGAATAATTAATGTTATATTTACAGCAGGTTCGTTGATTGGGTTGACAATTCAAGTTTTTCTCATTCTGATTATTTTTTATATGTGCACGTAAATAAGTAAAAAAATTCTGAATATCGAACTGTCGCAAAAATTTATGGTATTTCTTCGACAGTTTTACGTAAGTTATAGAATGAATCAGGAGATAACTCTAGGCTAATATTAAATAATATTAACAAATCGCAAGGTTCGCAGTAGTGAACGGTTTCGCCGGGAAATAGTGTATGTAGGAAAAAGATTTCGAAATTTATTTATATCAGTCGCGGTTAACAATTCACTTTTGCGAAGTATCTTCGCGTCACTGACATATATGACTATCGATAATATCTGTACGTGTTCGCCACCCATCGGTTTCTGTCGCTGGTTACCCGAGAGATTGTTCAATCATAATAATAAGCTATCGATATATAGCCCTAGCTTCTTTACAATCTTAGTGAACCGAAGTTCTTAAACCCATAAGCTTTTAAAGTATCTGCTGTTGTTGAATTCTTCTGGGTTTTCGGGCTGGAACCGCGTCACTGGTATAACTGCCGATGTTTCATTTTCAGGGCTCATCTACTGCTACTGTCTGTCGTACTGAAACTGTTTCTATGCGACAGACAGTAGCAGTAATTGTGTAATGAAGATGTCCCATAAGAAGATAGTATGGACCACGACCGTGAAAATCTACGTACCAGATTATCTGCTGTTACATCAAAAATTAAAAAAATTGTAAAAGCATCTTTTCAAAGGCAATTTAAACTTTTTTTTTGAAAATGTACAAGGTTTTTCATGTAAAATAACATTAAATTTCGAATTATATTGAAAACAGTTTAATTGTTTTTGTCAATTACGTACTGTCTAATCACTACAGCTTCTTTTAGGTTGTTGTTCAATTGAATAAGAACAATTTTAGGAATCGTCCTATTCCCCACTCTAGATATGGTCAGTCTTGCTGATCCATAATAGTAGAATGCTAGGTACGAGTTCGGTTGATATCAGGCAGGGCAATTTTATTTAGAGCTACATCCCTCAATTGTGTATTAGTTCCCTCGAGTCACTTTTAGAATAGTGCTAGACAGACGTTCCTTTTATAGATGCAGACATTCCCAGTCTGGTTCACGGGATCGAAATAAAACTATCGGTATAGGTACTGAATCAGAGTTTGGATGTTTAGAATCGAAAGAATATATCGGTATATGTATTGTGTGTGTTGACAATATATAGATCCGGGGTTTAATCCAATACGCGCTCTTGGAAGGAAATTTACAGCGTGCAAAACTTCATAATACAAGTGAACATCTTCGAATAAAGACATACACTGCATTACATACATACATATCAGCGACAAAATCCCTTCTATGTACTCGGTGGGCGCCTAAAGAAGTACCAACCGAATTTTCGCACTCTCCTGAGAAGCTACTAAGTCTACTGTCAATATTCGACCAGTTTTTGAAAAAATACGTTCGCAAGCAACAGAAGTAGTTTGAAAGCAAAATCTACTCTTCATAGTAGAATATAAATTTTTGTAGAAAAGTTTCTATCCTCTCACCATTTGAGAAGGTCTTCAATTCTGGCTAATGATAGTTCTTGAAGTTACTTTTCCACTTCAATTGTAGTTTCAATAGCTGGAAGCACTTTCAATTTTAAAATTACGTAGGCTTTCACATCCGGTGTCATTTGTAATACAATTTTCTTGCAGGTTTCGTCGTGTTGCTGTAGTTTCTATCGACGTTTCGCTGTTTATACTGCTAGCTTCTTTAAAATCTGCAATTAGACTGTCCAATAGCATATTTTGACGAAGTTGGTGGAGACGAAGATTGAACTACACTATAAAATTTCAAAATTATTCCAAATGTGACTCTTTTTAATCTTGTACGTCAGTTTCAGTACAGTAGTTCAGCTCTGAAGATGTCTCATACAAATGGGTACGAAACGTCGGCAGATTTACAAGTGACGCGGTTCCAGCGCGGAAGCTCAGAAGCAGTTAGTGTGACTCTTTTCACTTTGTATTCTACTTTCATCAATTCTATCCACCGGCGGAGTCGTTCTTTTGGGCCGAATCTAGATAGAACGACGCAGATCTATTTTAGAGAGTTTATCACTAATTTAGCCAACCGTACACAGGCGAAAGTAAACGTTACATCTAATCTCCAATGAAGATATGAAGCAAGCACTAATTAGTGCTTCACAAGGAAACCTCTTATAAGAATAAATGATGATGCTCTCAAACCAGTACTGTCAAGAAATTTGGAAATCATCTCGATGAAAATTGACTTTTTGCTCTTCATTCAAAGGGAGATTACATAAACCATTAAAGGAAATAGGTAAAGCTAGATGATTAGATTGTACCCTGTTCGATATTACATTGAAAGTTAGTGAACGCAAGATCTAGCATGCTACTATTAGATTTCCGTGCGTTATTAAATTGCTAAATATTTAATATACCGTGGCAGTTTCGTAAAATGAAAAACTTGTTTCGTGGATTTAGAATCCTTGTGGAATAATAAAAGTGGTTGGTATATCATTTTTCAAAAATTTCCATGTTTCTAAGTGGTTGTAATAAGTAAAACGCTATCCAAAGAGTCCCCCACTCCAAGAAAAACATTTTCCCTATTTTCGTCGAATATCTTTAATGCTGAATATGTCCGCGTCTTCGAGGAATTCGACTATTTACGGATGGTATTCATGTTATCGTGAATCATTTATTAAACTAAAAAAAGGTGACATTGGTTTCATGTTTTTAGCCAACATTTTTTTTCACGACAATAATTTAGAATCCATTCCTTGAAAAAAATATACGCAAAACACCTGCACTTCTTGTCTGTAGTCGACTTGTCACATTATTTAAATACGTTGAAATAAAACTCGAATTCACTTCGAAAAAATTTTATTCAGAATTTATTGTTATTTATAAACTGGAGTAGGTTTTATTAAAGGATGCGAATTGTGAAAATTACATTTCGTCCTAGCTTCTGACATACGAAAGGCGAACTGGACTTATTTTTGTACGTAGAGATTGCATACAGTGCGTCTATGGGTTTATGAAAAGTGTATTTATTTTATTTACCTTCCTCGATACTCCGAGGATTTGGAAAAACAGATCGCGAAATATTTACGCGATGATTAACGCGTGCGATTTATATATTTTCTTATTTCAATATTTTTTCCTTCGAAAAATCGACAAATTATTTAAATTTTATGGGTTATTTCCTTGAATTAATGGTTTTAAAGCCACATACATTACCGAAAAGTATAAATAGTCAATAAAGAAGTCTAATGGGCGGAAAAATAGAGATTTTAAATTTAAGTTCATTAGTAACATTTGGAAAGAGTTTTCTTTTTAAGAAATTAATATGGTTTGAATATTTCGTAAGAATGATTTATTGGGTAAACGAAAATTGTATATAAAATAGGGAGTTCGGGTCCAGAAATGGGCTAAGAAGGTGTTAACATCAGTTTTCTGGGATGCAAAAGGAATTTTGTTGGTGGAATACTTCCAAACTGGTAAAACAATAAACTCAGATTATAATTGTAACCCTTTGGATCAGCTGTATGTAAAAATTCATGAAGAAAGACCTGGTTTACAGAAGAAAATAATAATTTATCATTAAGACAACGCATCCTCTCCCAAAGCTAAAAAAAAACATCACAAAAATCAGAGCAGATGATGGACCAAGCAAAACATGGAGAAAAGCTGCGAGATCAAGCGAATGATGGTGAACAAAGACGAGTAGAAGAAGCAACATGGAGTAGGTAGAATCAAATTCCGCTAGCAAATCCGACATGGTAGGGCGGAAGAGGATCATCGATCATAAAAATCAGTGAATTAAAATATAAATTGTTACAACATCCACCCTGTTCGTCAAATTTAGCTTCCTCTAACTTCTGTCTGTTCTCACATCTCAAAAAATTCATGCGTGAAAAACAATGTCCATCGAGCGAAGAGGTAATAGTAGTCGTGAAAGGGTAGTTCAATAGTTTTCCGAATTCTCTCTTCGGGAATGGAATCCATAAATTAGAAGATCACTAGAGCAAGTGTATTGAAGTTCAGGGAGGCTATTCAATATAACCTCCTTAATAAAATGTATTTCAAACCATGAAACCGCGTTTTTCTTATCGAACGACAGAACTCTTTGAACAACCTGGGACATTGAATTTTCTATCAAAATTTGCCATTCTTGTATATATATATTACCATCACTAGTTACGTTGAGTTTTAGTTATTTAAACTACCTTACTTCTACTAATTGATTTAGCTACCTAAATATTGTTTTGCTCTTGTTCTCCTTAGTCTTCGTTGATTCTATTCAGCCCTACTATGTCGTATTTGCTGGAATTTGATTCTTCCTACTCCATGTTGCTTCTTCTATTCGTTTTTATTTACCATCATTCACTCGATCTCGTAGCTTTTCCTCTATATTTTCTCATTTGAACCATCGCGAAAATTGGAATAGATGGTGGACCGAGCAAAACATGTAGAAAGAAGGTAGTCCTAAATGTTTTGCTGGGTCCGCTATCTATTCCAATTTTTGCGACGGTTCTTTTAGCTTTGGGAGAGGGTGCGTTGTCTTGATGAAAAGTTATTATTTCCTTTTGTAAATCAAGTCTTTTCTCCCGAATTTTTACATCCGGCTGATCCAAAAGGTTACAATTATAATCTGAGTTTATTGTTTTACCAGTTTGGAAGTAATACACGAAGAAAATTCCTTTTGCATCCCAGAAAACTGGTGCTAACGCCTTCTCAGCCCATTTTTGGACCCCAACTTGCTTCGGAATAGAAGTATCGGGTTCACACAACTCAGCCTGTTGTTCTGGTTGAGGATCATGATGGTAAACCCAGGTCTTATCCATAGTGATGAAACTACGCACAAAATCGTCAAATTCGAATGTGTTTTTGTTCCATTGTTAACAAATGCTGCATCCATTAAGTACACAGCTTTCCGAAACCCCAAAACGTCAGCCAAAATATTGCTCACACTGCCTAATGAGATGTCTAGGGCTTCTACTAAATCTCTCTCGTTTAATCGACGGTCTTCCAAAATCATATCCTGTATTTTTCCTACGATTTCTGAGGTTGGTGGACTTTTTGGACGTCTTTCGTGTGGATCGTCTTCAATTTCGTTTAAGTGCATTTACGTATACTTTTTCTTAATGTATTATTTTTCCTTATCATAACAAAGTTCGAATATGAATTCAATACAACAGATTTATAAAAGGAATAAACTGGAGAAATTACATCTAAAATGGATCCTGCATAAATCAGTTTATAATAGCCTAGCATTTAATTATTGTGTTTTCTGGGTTTATTTAATTTAACAGTATTTTATTTATATGGGTACATATACGTACATGTTTTTATAGTTTATATTTGTGTTTATTTTTAAATATTATGATTATATTGGTAAGTTGAATGATAATCCTTTCTTTGTTTCCTACACATTTGTTAGACTATTTTGGATTTGTGTTAATCTTAAGAAAAGTAAGTAGTAATAGATAAAGTAATAAGTTTAAAGATCAATTGACTTACGAGTATTTAGGTCTATTACCAATCGCTCTTTTTATAGCAAATGTTGCACAATATTGCACAATACTGCATACCATTTCTGTAACGACGATGTTAAAACATCACTGCTAAAGATGACAATACTGTTATCGAAATATGCAATATAGTATTAATTTACACTGAGGAATAAATAGAACTAAGGAATAAATAAAACACCTAAATTTTACAACTTTTCATTTTCCTATATAAAGACGATTGTAATCTGTATTGTACTGGCTCGATAATGTTTGAACAGAAGAAACTAGTCACAGTTAATATATAAATAGTGCGAAATTTAGGCAGCGTTTTATTTATTCCCTAGTGTAAGGAATTTCACAAAGTAAAGACCTCGAGAATCAACTATTGGTATTTATTTGTGCGGTGTAGAGCACAAAGTAATATGATAATACTGTATGAGTAAAACATCGAATAATTATATAAACTATCCAATTTTAATTCGAGTTATTTGTGTGGAAGAAAAGGTTTTTCTTGACAGTTCCTCGCAATTTTCAATAGAATCTATTTCACCACATGAGAAAAAGTAGCTCTTACGTATACACATGGAGAGAATCATATTTCGAAGTAGCCATATAAACTGAGTTTATTTTCTCAAAGTTTCCAATTCTCGGTGTGAATTATATAAATATGCCGGACTCTTCTAAACATGCCTAATTATACGGTCATCTAATTTTAGATAAACTATCTCACACGTGTAACTGGTACATTTATATGTATTTCTGTTTATATACGAATTTCTTTTCGTAAGCAGGTGTTAGATTTTTCTTTCAGGAATCACAACCTCGGTGTATGTACGAAATATAAAGCTTATACGAGGGTAGCCGTTTATATTTCATAAACTGGCAGCACTGTTAGTATTGCTTCCGATCTGATGATTGCATCGTGAAGTTTATCATTTATGACAATATATTTACCTTAACAGTTTTGTTATCGGTCGCTATTTCTATTGTTGACAGTAACTTGAAAATTTTATGTCAACGAAAAAATGAGATTAACTCGCGAAACATTTTCGTGCAATTATTTTTCACAACGTTGGATTATCTCAACAAGAATGCATCGACGAGCTGAATTCTTCACATGGTGATGAAACACCATCGAAAACTACAGTATATCGTTGGTATAGTAAATTCAAACTTGGACAGCGTTCTTTCGACGATGGATTTCGCGGTTGTCCCACAAATGTTGTTGTATCGGAAAACATTAATGCAAATGACATACCGTGAGATCGGGGCATCTCTAGGTATTACTAACACCAGCGTGCCTAAGATTCTGCATGAACATTTAGGAGTTAAGAAGCTATGTTCATGTTGGGTACCACATAATTTGACAACCGCTCAAAAAAGGACTAGCGTCGATTGGTACCAAGAAATGCACAAAAAATACAATGGCGGTGCTTCGAAGAACATTTATAAAGTTGCCACAGGTGATCAATCTTGTATCTATACGTATGAGCCCAATAGTAAACAGAAGTCGACTGTACGGGTATTTCAAGATGAGCCAAAACCAACAAAAGTTGTTCGATCTCGAAACACATCTAAACAAATGGTCGCCTGTTTTTTCGGAAAAACCGGTCACATTGCAACCATGCCTTTAGAGAGTTGTAGAACGGTCAATTCGGAATGGTACATAAATATTTGTTTGCCAAAAGTTTTTGAAGAAATAAGGAAAACAAACAGAAAACGACACCACACTCCACCATGATAACACAGGTCGGTTCAAACAGTTGGACATTTGACCGGGCAAAACATTGAATTGATGAGCCATTCGCCGTACAGCGCTGATCTAGCACCCTGTGATTTCTTTTTGTTTTTCGTGTTCCCACACGTCAAGAATAAACTTCGTGGTCAACGGTTTTCTACGTCGGAAGAGATAGTTGAGGCATTCCAAACTCATACTTTGAAGATACCGCGTTCACAGTGGCAGCAATGCTTTTCGGATTGGTTTAAGCGAATGCAAAACTGCATTGATTTTCAAGCGGAATATTTTGGAAAGCAATACAAAATTCTAGCTTTCTCCCCGTACATAACGAACTTGTGATATGTAAAAAGATACTAAAATCTGTTAGGTGTACAGAATACAGCTTATCCTTGGAAATGTGTGAAAACGAGCTAAATTAAAGAAGTACAGAGATTCAAAAATATACTTGGGAACATTGTTCATGTACATTAACCTCAACAGAGTCTTGAAATTGAATTAATATTTGAAGAGAAAGCTGGGAGTAGTAAAGGCTACCCTAAAAAGCATGAAGAAAGGTTTCTTATTGACATGATTTGTATGAATAAGACGCCTTTCTTCTTGCTATTTAGTTACTGAACAATTAAGTCAATGAATGACGACTAGAAAAAGTCAAATTTTTAAATTATCTTAAAAGTGTTAAGCACTTAAAAAGTATTTCTCATAGAATAGAAGTAGCTCAGCTCATGACTTCTTCTAATCTAATAAGGTGTTAGGGTGCTCCGCTCCACTTTAATATTTCTTTAGCTTTACAGATTGGTGGGTTTGCTTGTATCGTACGTTAGTTTATTTAAAGCTTTTCTGTCGTATTTTTATATTCTGTCATTTATTTCCTGGCCTCCACATCAAATTTCTGGTATTCTTCTTTGTCTAAAGCAGAATTAGCGGAGAAATACGCAAAAATTAATTGAATTTAGTTTACAAAATATTGTACTTGGTTGTTTTCGCTCTGAAATTTTGGTAATTTTCAAATTTTCTGATCTGAAGAACCCAAAAGACGTGATATTTTTCAAAATCCAAGGTAACACCTGTCGGTGTTTTCGAAAAACATAATTATATCAGCCAAAAAATCGTTGAATGTTACATTCCATTACCAAGAGTTTTTTCAGAAGAAAAAGTTGCCAAGTTCAAAAGTCTAGGGAATATTCTCTAAAGATATTATATTTATTTATAAATAGTATGACATCATTATGAAGCATCGTCCATAAGCAAAAGTTTTGTCTGCAGAACTCGCAACATAGTTTTATGCACCATTCATGACATCTCGTCAGTTCTGAATCATTACAAACCGTTAAATTAGTCATCATTACTTCCTCTATGGGCGAACATATAACTTTGTGCGCGTAAAATTTAGGAAAAGTATGCAGCTGTGTAACACTGATGTCCATTTCAGACAGGACGTGGTAGCCATTAACGTTAATGCCTTTCATCTCGTGTTTGAAATGCATATACAAATGTAATGCAAGTAATGCGAACGAACATATACAGAGGAACATGGGCAGGGCTAAGTAGTATAAACACCCTTTTCTTGGTCTGCCCGTGTACAGTCCGGTGCCACGTTCCACCGATTAGCTTTGGTTAGATGAAACACGTGCGAGCAGGAATCATGGTTCTTAGTTACATACGGTCGAGGCGTCGGTCTTGGCGTTCTCGCTCGTTGAATGGATGCCTGCGTCGTTACTCAGGGCGTCTAATTTCGGAACATCGGAATGCGCCAAGACGATGCCTTGCGGCGTCTGAAACTCTTTGGCTCGGAGCCACCAACCACCTCTTGCTGCACTTCTACCTATCCTAACTCTCACCCACTGACTCATACGATCCACACTCGCCTGCTAGACGATTTCGTTTTATTCACTTATTATTATTTTATTGAACTCGCTTGCCGGTTGCTGTATCGTTACTGCAACTTTCGCAGACGACGAATTTCGTTTTTGGACGTTTTCTTCGACTGGAAATAGACCAGGCATACCTGATGATTGTTATGACACGAGATGATGTTCCATACGGCTTGTCAAATAATGTATTTTGTAGAATATCATTTTCCAAAAATACGGGTAACGATTGCTAAAGTAAATAAACTTTATTCTAGTATATTTTCTGAATACTATTAATATCCTACTTTATAATTGCTATAAATGAATTCGCAAAATATTTATCCAATGACTCAATCTGTACCCATATTTTTCTCGTTTTTTAAATACCACCAGCAAGTTTATAATTTTAATTTAATGACTACCTAACTATATATATATCTATGTTAAATCATTTAAAGGTCAATGTCTTTTAAGTACGTTAATGTGCATTGTACATATTTGTTTGGAAAAATTCCAAAGCCGCATACTTTAAATTTATTCTATAATAGCTATGGAGCTTTTCAGTAGCTCCAGTAACAATTTCAGCAACTTTTCGAACCCTGTTTTTTATATTAAACATTTCGTATATTTGGTGATGTTTGTTTAATAAACACTGTACAGGTCCTAATACACATTCCTGAGGCACCCCAGATTTTTTCATTTATAAATTTTATTATCCGTTTTCGCATTTAGCTCCGACTAATCTATCAAAAATGCAACAATTCGATGGATAGAACTAGTACTTCTATATGTACATGTGTGTACAAAAATATAATAATCTCTGAGGTTACGTAGGTAACAGAAGACTGCGGTTATTTAAATTAATCAAAAAAGGTAAATAGAACTTCTTGGCATATCAATGTTCGTATCTTGTATACGTATTTCAACAACCCGTAATTATATCAAGATTATATTGTAAATGAAAGATATCCCAATACCTGGTAGAGTGATAAACTTTTAAACTGTCCGCATAGATCCCTACAGGACATGACAGAGATTTTAAAAAATTATTGACGAAAAGTACAAACAACAGAGATCCCAAATAAGATCTCTGTAGAACTCCAGATGGCGAAGAACATTCGAATAACTTATAGCCATTGTAATATACATAGTTTGATCTGTTTGCAAGATATGAAATCACTACTTGAAGTTAATACCAATCAATTAAGGTCAATATAATCCCTTTCCACCATAATCTAGCGAAGCGTTGGAGGTTATGAAATAATATTGGCTACTGCTTCATCAAGTTTCTTGATTTCGATTATGTATTTTGATGGAGGTTGTGGATGATTAACTTAATCACTTAATGTTGATGTATAACCCTTTTTTACATTAATTTTCGTATTCTGTATACGTATTTCGACAACTAAGTTGTCATCATCAACCAATAGTTAAACAGTGTCGTACCTGAAAACCACGGAAAAATCCGCACCAAACAAATTCCGTACACGATTTGTACTGTTGTAAGTACACGAATGTGCGTTTCGGCTTTCAACGGTACAGAACGTGTTCTGTATAATGCAGTGTGCGTCTTCTTTCGGAGATACAGAATTTCGTTGCGGTTACGTAGATAGAAAAAAGGGCCATTATTTGTAAAGTAAATAAGTTTATTTGTGAATTTTAGGATTTAATGTACGGGGATAGTGAGCAGTACAAGAGAAAAACTTTTAAAAAACGATATAATGAGCAATTTTTATTCGATTTATGGTGATCACCAACGGTGTGAAATCAACCGTTTTGTTTAATAGATATGTCTCACTTTGGAATAAATACATGAACTTTAAATTACCTAGTTGAAGCAGATTTACAAATAATTTAGAACAATTATAAAGGAATAGTTGAAGCAATTGATGAATTTCAAAATCCTTCGTTGCCACACTACAAGTACCGGACATTACATACAAACATTACTACACGCTATCAGCGACGACAAACGCCTACCGAATTTTCGCACTCCTGTTATACGAGGGAGCGTTTTTATATTCGCGGAATGGGGGACAAGGGGTGGAAATAAAAAAACCAAATTATTTTTCTTTTTCAATATATTCACCTGCAAGACGGATACATTTTTCACATCTTTCAATTAATTTATTTATACCCTCATACAAAATGATTTCTCTTTATCTGCAAAATACGCCGAAACTGCCTCCTTGACTTCATCATCGGCAGTAAATTTTTTACCCCGCAGCTCTTTTTTCATTTTCGGAAACAGGTAATAATCACTCGGGGCCAGGTCTGGGCTGTAGGGTGGGTGATCACAATTTCGAAGCCCACCTTATGCAGGGCAGCTAACGCAACGCGGCTCTTGTGGACGGGATCGTTGTCGTGCAAAAGCAGAACGCCTTTTGTCAGTTTTCCCCGTCTTTTCTCTTTAATGGCTTCTTTTAGTCGCTCTAATATTGAAGCGTAATATTCTCCGGTTATAGAAACACCTTTATCTTTATAATCAATCAACAATATTCCTTCCGAGTCCCAAAATACCGTTGCCAAGAGTTTCCCAGCTGATTGTGACACTTTAAATTTCTTGGGAGGTGCTGTGCCCTTTTTATGCCACTGCATGGAGTCTTGTTTGGACTTAGGTTCATAATGATGAACCCAAGTTTCGTCTCCAGTAACAATTCCACTCAATACACCATCCTTGTCTTCATTACAGAGGTCCAAAAATGCACGCGAACACTCTACACGCTGTTGTTTTTGCGGCGGCGTGAGCATTCTCGGCACCCATCTTGCGCTGACCTTAGACATGCCGAGATGATCGTGTAGGATTTTAAAAATTGTTGTATCGGATACTCCAACCATTTCTGCGAGTTGTTTCTTCTTTAGTCGAGCATCTTCGAGTACAATTTGTTCAACTTTTTGGATAAGTGCTGGCGTGGTCACCTCAATGCTCCTGCCCGGCCTCGGGTCGTCTTCAAGGGATTCCCTTCCTTGTTTAAATAAACTATGCCACTTGTACACCATGGTTTTTCCTGGACAAGAGTCGCCGTAAACCAATGACATCTCATTCATTATGGTCGCGACTGATTTTCCTTGCCTGGTAAGGAACTTTATAATGGCACGATATTCGATTTTTTCCATATTTCACTTTTCACTCCTGATTATGTTACTTGGTTGACGATAGCTCAAAGACTAACTGTCTAATAACAATGAAACTTCGTATTTATACTAAACATGAGTCGCTGCACAGGCCACGCCCCCAATGCGCATACTCACCCCTCTACAACCCGCTCATTCCGCGAATATAAAAACGCTCCCTCGTATATGTGGAAGCCTAAGTTGTTCTCGCAGTGTGTAAGTGATGTACGCTGCATATTTCTAAAGACATAAATTGCTGTTAAAATTTAAAAACCTAAAATACAAAATTTATGAATTTAAAAAATATTGTATATAAAAATCGCATTGTTTAAGAAATAGTCACTTTTTAAAAACGACTTTTTTACGTAACGACGTTAAATATAATTTTCTTTGTACAAACGCTAGTTGACAAGTCTCTGTTCAGCAGCAGAGGGTGCTTGACATCCATTAATCACAAATTCTCATATACATTTTTTGCCAACCACTTTATTATATTTTCGCTACTTTTTTTTAATGAATACAGAACAAGTGTTTGGGTGATGACTAAATATTTACGATCTATGTCGGGCATTTCTGGTTAAAGTGGTGCCAGTTTTCCGCATGATAGTAAATTAAACTCAAGGTTTCCGCTTTTTGGCACAAAGTCTCTTTTTCATGTATGTATATGTGTATGTATGACCGTTGTAAACGTTTAATGATTCAACAATGGAATAAAAAAGATGTTATTTTGGTTAAACAATGAAACTATGGGTAACATTAGTCACATACGTAGTTGTATTTGTGTTTTAGATTAGTTTTTGCCTCTGTGCATTGTATTTTAAAACAAACAACGTAAAAATAAAATCGTTTTGTTGTAAATTGACAATATTATTGGATTATGTTCATATATGTATATATCCTGTTACAAAGATGTCCCAAAATTAACGCCAGATTTGAATTAAATAGAAAGCACAGTTTTTAGTCATTTGATTATTATCTTTTTATTGAATCATAAAGTACATAGGATAGGGTTACTTATGGAATAACACATCGGGCAAATGGCCTCCATGGCTTTGCATGCACATACGCACTCGTTTGTCGAAATTGTCCATGGCCATTATACATAAATGTGGCTGAATTTCGTTGATGCAGCGTTGAATCTCCTCCTTTAATGCACGGGTGGTTGTGGGCTTGTTCACATAGACCTGTGATTTCAAATAACCCCATAAAAAGAAATCTAATGGTGTTAAATCACACGATCTAGGGGGATTCTTATAACCGAAATGAGAGAGTAAACGACCTGGAAATGTCTCATGCAGTAATTGAATTGTTTCACGGGCTGTATGGCATGTGGCACCGTCTTGTTGAAACCACATATTGGCCACATCAATATCATCCAATGTCGGTAGAAAGAACTGTGTTATTATGTCGCGATATCGAGCACCAGTAACAGTCACTGCTTGACCAGCCTCATTTTCAAAAAAGTATGGTCCAATTATGACACCAGCCAAAAATCCACACCAAACAGTGACACGTTGTAGATACATTTGTTCTTCGACAATCACATGTGGGTTTTCGGAACCCAAAAAGCGACAATTTTGGCGATTAACAAAGCCATCAAGGTGAAAATGTGCTTCATTGCTTAGGATGATTTTGCTCGAAAAATCAGCATCCATTTGTTGATGTTCAATAATCCATTCAACGAACTTTCTTTACTGTGCATGGTCATTAGGCTTCAGTTACTGTGTTAATTGAATTTTGTAAGCATGGTGACACAGATCTTTAGTGAGTATACGCTGTAGAGAGCTTCTTGAAATTTGCAATTCTTGTCCACGAGGCCGAATTGAGGTTCCTGGATTGTCACCGACACTCTCACGCACTGCTTCGATATTGACATTTGAACGGCTTGTTTTTGGACGACCAGTGTGCTTGGCGTCTCCAATGGATCCAGTCATCCTGAATTTTTCAATTAATGTCTTCACAGTTGACGAAGTTAAAATACTATTCCGACCATATTTTGTATGAAATTTTCGAACTGCGAATGCCAAGCTTTCATTACTTTTGAAATATTGTTCAATAATGAATACACGTTGTTCTATCGTGTAACGCTCCATTTTTACTAACCCTAAACTGTCGGCTGTCGAATTGTTTTTTTTTAGGGTTGCCAACACTTTACTGCACAAATGGCGAAAAATTCAATCTTGCGTTAATTTTGGAACACCCATTATAGAGCATTTTATTATGACAGTAATTGCTGTGGAAAAATTATAGAAGTTATCATTAGAGCAGTCACATTTGTCAGCATGTCAGTTCGTAATAAGTACGGACCGAATATTGCCAGGACCATTCGATTGTATTCGCTCTGCTCAGTAAGTTATATGCTACATTCGTTGCTACATATGTAATTACTAAAACAGGTCCTATCATGTTGCATTGGTACAAAATTTACCTCTCCAATTATTTACAGAAGCATATTTTCCTAAATATTTTTGATATTTTGGTATTTTATTTAGAATTTGCTTGCTACTATCTTCTTTCTAGCTGAAACTAAATACTGCTAAACTTGAGCTTAGACTTCACTTCGGTATGAACTTCACCATAAAGAACAACATAAAACGTCTCACTACACTATCTCAGGTGTGAGTAGTCTAGACAAGTATGAATCTGTCGTCATTCACTTCAACCAATTGGAGAGCGCTAGAGTACTAGTGCTTGCTAGAACCCACGCTCGAGCCAGCATAGTGTGGTGACATTAATATAAGCTGTAAAGAAAAAACTTGAGGCGATAGAAGAAGTGTTAAAGTAATAAACTTAAATAAATTATCCGCTTAGGTCAGAAAAAAACATGACAGAAGTGATAACAAATTATTGATGAACACAACAAACAACAGCGGTCCCAAATGAGATCCCTATGGAACCTCAGATGACGGAGAATATTCTAATGTCTTACAGCCATAATTTGTTTTGTTTTCAAGATACGTCATCAAAAGCTGAAGAAGGGAAGAACCAAATGCCGACAATTTAGCAAGTAGAATTTCATGGTCTATTGTATCAATAGGACTACTTAATCAGTGTAAATGGTATTTACTTGGCTACGTGCATTAAGTTGTTCACTGATAAATTACCATATGGTCACAAGATGTTTTACTTATAGGCAAAAGCGTTCACTATACTCTTGCGAGATTCAGGAAAGGTGTCATTATAAAATAAGGACTTACGTAGACGCGTAATACCTTGCTTGGTATCAATATATTAGATGAATATGCTTGCGCAATTATGTTCTATATAATGGGTGATTTATTAAGACGTACTTTCTTCAATAGCGATTTTTTGACAGATAAAGCATGAGTCGTGTCGAACTTTCACGCTTTTTTTAGTTAAGTATTGTGTGACATTTTATTAATGAATAACTCAGCCCGGCACAGCGTCTATAAATTATTCAGCTGTATTGCGAATATCAGTGTTCTACGAGAAATGTGTTTCGTGCGCTTAAAGCAATTTATGGTCTAAGTAATCGGTACCCCGAACGCACATTTGAAACGCAATTTTCAGACCACATTCAGCAAGTGGAGTCATAGGTTCATATTTCTTCAAAAATGAAGACGGTCGCAACGTAACTGTGAATAGTGCCCGTTATTGCGCCTTGATAACGGACTATTTGCTGTCTGAAATTGAAGCCCGTGATCTCGACGACATTTTATCCAACAAGTCAGCTGTACTTGCCACACAGCTGAATGCATGGCTTTTTTGCAAAAACAATTTGATGAATATTTAATTTCAGGTAATGGACCTGTGCAATGGCCATCTAGCTCATGTGATATCACACCTTTAGACTTTTTCATTTAGAGCTACGTAAAGTCCGAAGTTTACATGGATAGCCAGTTATGATTGAGGAATTGGAAGCCAACATTACTCGCGTTATTCGCCAAATACCACTTGAAATGCTCGAACGCGTCATCGAAAATTGGAACAGAATGGACCACGTTAGGCGCAGTTACAGCCAACATTTGAAGGAAATAATTTTTAAACAGTAAACGTCGAATAGTTCTTTTGTATAATAATAAAGAATACCTGATAAAATTGAAGTTTTTATTGTTTCTTTATTTTAAAAAAGGTACCTCCAAATGAATCACCCCTTACAAACTAAAATTAAATGTTAGTACATCAAGAAGATTAATTTTAATGCTTCTCTCTATTCTATAAAAACTCGCGAGGCATTATGGTGCTTCACTTTACTTGGCCCATTCGACTTTCGACTAAGTTTCGCTCCACATATTAACGTTTGTGTTTTAGCATTAAAAATCTTGGGTTATGTGTTGCATACTTGTAAACTTTTAAGAAGTTTAACTTTGAATAGAATCATCTTTTCTTGTAGTTTGTAAACTCGAAGAATTCACGACAAAGAGGCAACATTACTCTAGAATGCAATACTATGAAGAATTTCTAAGCAGCAATCCCTACGACGTCCTTGAAAAGCTCATGGTATATGGCTTGTGCATAGTTTTATCGATTTACCTCACCTTTATTACCAAATAAAATACAAAGGAAACTAGAAAGTCATCATAAGAAACATTACTTGCACTTTGATCAATTTCTATCAGCTTTATTCGCCAATATTCGGAGAATATTTTTAGCAAAATATAATAAAATTTTGGAAATGAAATATTTTGTTTTATGCTTACAATTTCAAGATAAAGGCACAACATTTCCCTGGAATGCAACATTATGAAGAATACTAAGCAGCAATTCCTACGTTCATGGTATATGGCTTGTATATGATTTAATCGAATTCTCTCATCTTTATTCCGAAATAAAGTACAAGGGAAACTAGAAAGTTATCATAAGAAACGTTACTTGCACTTTGATCGACATCTCTCATCTTTATGCCCCAATAGACTTTTGCATTCGGAGAACATTTTTAGCAAAATCTAATCAAATTTTGGAAATGAAATATTCTGTTTTATGCTCTCAGTTTCAACGTAAACAACAGTAAGCAACAGTTCCCTAGAATGCAATATTATGAATAATTACTAAGCAGCTATGGCTTGCAATCCCTACAACGTTCTTGAAAAGTTCATGGTATATGGCTTGTACATGGTTTTATCGATTTCTCTCATCTTTATTCCCAAATAAAAATGCAAGGGAAACTAGAAAATCATCATAAGAAATATTAATTAGGCTTTGATCGATTACTCTCCCCTTCCTTTACCAATAGACTTTTACATTCGCCGAATATTTTTAGCAAAATCTAATAAAATTTTGGCAATGAAATATTGTGTTTTATGCTCTCGATTTCAACGTATAGAAAAGAACCTTTGTTTATTAATTTCCTGCAGTTTGATCCAATACAATATGTGCGGATTTCTAACGAATTTATGACGTTTAATTCGTTTTCATCAGATACTCTTCATCTTGTTAATCGAACGAACGATGCTTCTATTAAGATTTGTATTTATTTGTGCCGCTACGCATTCCAGCTTCCTAACTACTGATTTAAAATAGTAAATTGTGAATAAACAAATTAAAGATTTCCATTATTGCCCCATGAAATTTCCATTAGCCTTAGACAAATATCTGAAACAAGCCGATCATTTTACAATACCACTGCGTCGATTTCAGCATTTTCTTTGTTCTTCGCTTCGCCAGATTTATTTTGGCGATGAAATAGACACAAAGAAAATCTTTTGCACTCCCAGATTTTGACAGCGTCCGAGATCGAATCCTTTTAGTATTATTTATTCGTCAATTTATTTATACATCCAAACGATAGAAACGATCACTTGACGAAACATTTTAATTCGAAAATTTATAATTTTACTGCATTCCTGACGTCGCTATAACGCACGTTAATTCTTTTTCAATGGCACTCATAAGACAAGCCGGATTAATGGAATATAAATATAAAATCTATTTCAGTCATCACCACCACATCCGTTCGAAAAGCGCTCGGTCCCGTAGAACATAGGACTTCGTTCTGCCGAGATTCTCTCGGTGCATTAATATTGAACGTGGTTTAGAAATTCGTTTTCTTCCCTCGTGTGCTTCTAGTTTGTGCATGTGCCTATCTGAAGTTTCGAAAATAAATTTAATTGTCGCGTTTGCATTTATTATCGACGCTTTCGCCATCAGCTTGGACGAACTTAGCGCCAAAGTCATTGTTCGTTGTGTAATAACATTGGTTCGTCATTTACATGACGACTTCATGGTTGATCGTAGATCAAAGGTTGTCAAATTCAAGCGAGAAATTATGGCTCTTGTTTGCCAAATTCTTTATTATTGTTTTTGTAGTGTTTCAAAAATGAATATTTTGTGTATATTATAATACGAATGCAGATTAAATATAAAATTATGACTTAAGACTAGATCTTCGCAAAGATAGTTAAAAATTTTAAAATTCGAATATTTTTTGTAGGTTGGTACTAGCAAAGTTATATAAACCGATTTCCGGTAATAAAATTAATAACTTTTATTGCTCAATACACAAAATCCAATGACAGGACAAATATAAAATAAGCAAATAATACGAGGGCTGTACGATAACTACATGGATTAGAAAAGTTTCTTAGACTGACAACATTTTATTTTTAAATAATTGATTGTCAAGGCCGTTGCTTTGTGAAATTCCGTTACCCTAAGGAATAAATAAAACACTAAGAAATAAGTAAAACACTAAATTTCACACTATACACCGTCTGTCGCAGAGAAAATCGAACTTTTTTAAAGCAAAAGTTTACTATCTTGGTAAAAATAGTAAGCTTCGGCTTCAATACAACGTTTTGCACAGTCAATTAAGATGTTGAATGAATCTTCAATTTCATCTTTAGAGATATCCTTCAAGATTGCTGTTGACACCTTTGTAATGGCTTCGATGTCGCCATAACGCTGTCCTTTCATCGGCAAATGTAGTATGGCGAATAGACAGAAATCACGGAGGGCCAAATCCGGTGAATACATTGAATGGTTGATGGTTAATATGTCAATTGTAGTTAGAAAATCAGTAATAAGCGTCGAGCGATGAGATGGTGTATTATCATTTATCAAACGCCTGCTACCATTTTCATGATATTGAGGGCACACACGACGAATACGCGCCAAAAGACGCTTCATAACGCCAAGATAATATAGAGCATTGATTGTTTGACTACTTGGTACAAACTCTTTGTCCACTATGCCTTTCGAATCATAAAAACAAATCAACGTTGTCTTCACTTTTAACTTCTCCGAAAGGCTTTTTTTGGTCTTTCTTCGCTTGGATGCTTTCATGCAGAGTTTTGACGCTTGGCATCTGAATCATATTAAAAACACCACGTCTCATCGTCTGTTACAATAGAATACCTGAAGTTTTCGTCCTTTTTTGAGTCTTTAATCACGTCTGCACAATGTTGAATTCAGTTAGTTTTTGTGGTACAAATCTTTCTCATCTCCAAATGCTGTATCGAAATGCAATGAATTGAATCTTTGTAAATATTTAATTCCATTCCCACGTATTGCAATGAGGTTTTCAGCTCATTTCTGATAAATTTGCGCATACGTTCGACGTTACTTTCCGTAACTACGGATTTTTTTGCACCAGGATGTTCGTCGTCATTTAAGTCCGTACGACCATCTTTAAATCGTTTATACCACTCACACAAACGCTCGTACGTGATAAACACGCATCACCATATACTTGTTTCATCGAATTAAACGTTTCAGTAAATGATTTATTGAGTATAAAGCAGAACTTGATATTTGCTCTTTGTTCAAAATTCGTTTTTCGACCAATGCCAAATGCATACTCTTACTTTATGCGCAATTTCTCTGCTTCTAATTATGCAAATGTCATGATGTTTTGACATAACGTTGGCGAAAGATCTACCTTACTGACGCATATTTTTTTAATAGATGGCACCACTAAGAATTTCTATTTTAAGCAGTTCGATTTTCTCTGCTACAGACTGTGTATAGTGTGAAGTTTAGTTAAACGTTATTCTGCGATCTGCACGTTTTAAAACTTGAATCTGGTTTTTCGAAGGCCCGCTGCAAGTCGAACGAACAAAGTTCTTCTATAGATCACATGAAATTTCCTTCTCTGGAATCAGTTTTCTTTTACACACTGTACATTGTTTAGCTAATAAAATGATAAAAATATCCACAAAAAAAATAGAAACGTTTTGCAGAAATTATTATTTCTAACAAAATCAATAACTGTTTCATTTAGTACTACTCCACTACTTCACCATAATTAATGTCATAAAGGTATTCGCTACAAATATGTAATTTGACATTGATATTTTGCATATGGTGCTAGTTTGTTTAAAACTAGGGTCTATGTTTCGAAAAATAACGTGAAAATGAAGATTCGTAATCGGTTTCGTATACATTGTTATAATAATAAACAGTTAAATCACACGTACAGCGTGGCATATACATTAAGAATAGGCATACAAATATCGCAAGTCTATTATTGCAACACTTGGAAGCGATCTATGAAGTTTTAAATCCAATTTATTATATTAGGAGTTGATTGAAGGCCTTTTATCCTACTGGCATTATCATACGTCAAATATATTTTGATACGAGAACTTAAAAAGTCGAATATTAAATTAATGTCTGCCATAATATTACGCGAACCGAGTTCGTAATATGCATAAATAAGATTTTAGGAAAATATCGGGATCCGTACCCTATTTATAATGTTTTATACAAATAAATTGATGAGAAATTTCATAAAATAGGAAAATTTGTACCAAGCGAGGGATGTAATAAAATAATAATCCGTGCTTTCACATCCCCTAACAGTTTAACGCTGAAAAGACTTTAAAAGACTACGAGGTGCTATCTTCGATGCTATTAAAACGTTGGCCTTTTAGCTGCTGTTTCATTTTCGGGAAGAGTAAAGTCGCAATGAGATACATCTGGTGAATAGTGGAGGGAGAGTAGGGAAGCGGTAATCGTCGATGCTTTCTTGAAAAACGAACAGTGAGACGGCCCATTGTTGTGATGCAGTGACAAATTTCTTGCACTCCAAAGTTCGGCCCATTTGCGTCTGACATCCTAATGGAGCTGTCTCAAAACACTTCAACTCACTCGTAGACTTCCGCGGTCGTTGTCCATATTTTCTTCGTCGTGGCTTCCGCGCTAGAACCCTGTTTTCGACAATTCTGCTACCAATGTTTCGTCACCACTTGTATGGGACATATTCGGAGCTTAACTGTCGCACGGAGACTTGTATAAGTCTGTGGTGGTTGGGTTTATACAGGGATACTTCTCATGGGTTAATGGAGGGTTACGGTTACGGTTAAGGAGATCGGAGATATAGAATTGCCAGACGTTGTGTAGGGGTTAACCATGATCACGTGGTGTTTAGAAATCTTTAAATACTAGCTGAATTTATAAAGATTTCCTAACACCCCAATAAGGTAAACCTTCTACACAACGCCTGGCAATCCTGTATCTCCAAACTTCTTATCCGCTACTGTAACACTTCGTTAACCCATGATCAATCTGCCTATATAATTTCATCCATCACAGAAACCAGTCTCAGTATGACCGTTAAGCCCTAAAGATGTCCCATATAATAGGTGATGAAATGTCCGTAGGTACCAGAAATGTTCCAGCACGGAAGTCAAGATGAAGAATGCAATTATATAACTAAATAATTTTACAGAGTTGAAGGGAAGTCATGGAGTACTTGTAAATAATAACTATTGAATAACATCAATTAATTAATCAAATTTTTCGATTGAATTTCAAATCTTCATCAGACATTCAAATTATACTCTCACTATACATCTATACACATGATAAAGCATAAAGTTGTAATAAAAAATAAAGGTATATTACAGCAAGGATATAATTGTATCATGTTTCAAGAATAATAATAATAATCTGGACCATCACTTTCCTTAATAGCTCGACGCCAATTAGAGAGGGTTTTTGCTGACCACGAGTTATTATTAAGATCAAGGTCTGCCAGCATTTGCTTGAAGGGAAGGGGTATCGAAGAAAAATCTTCCCGAATAGCAGGCCACGAAGTTGAACTCAAAATCCTCAGAGTGATGGACTTGTGATGCTCTGTTAGCTTATTATATCCGTCCTGTAATGTACTTACGAACTTACATACGTTTAATTGTAAAAACAATCAAATAAACCTAGAAAATAGATGTCAGGATATCGACAAACTCGACCCTAAAAATAACGTTTTTTAACTGCTGTAATTTTTATTTAAAAAATGTAATTCAATTCGAGGTGATTTTTAAGCATATCCGGATAAGAAGTACCGGTTACTGTCGCTTCTCTATCCATGTAATATTCCAAAATTACTCCCTTTGCATCCCAGAAGAGAGTGAGCATTACTTTTCCAGCAGATGATTGAATGTGGAATTTTTTCGATTTCGACGATGAGCTGTGGCGCCATTCCTTGCTTGACCCTTTGGTTTCTGGTTGGTGATAGTCACCCGGCTGTCATCACATGTATCAATTTTTGCCAAGAAATGCATCAGTTTCGACGTGGAAAGGAAGCAGGAGTTATTCACAGGCATGGATACGACGGTCTTTCAATTCGGCAGTCAACTGACGTGGCGCCCATCTTTCAGACACTTTTTTGAATTTCAATACAACGTGAACAATATTCTGCGTTGAACCGTATCTATTCTTCAAAATTGTAGCTGTTTATTTCGGAGTTATACGCCTGTTTTCCTTTATAGGGTTTCCCACAATGCATTGCTTTCATCCGTCATTATGCGGTGAGCCTGCTAGGGCTTGGAGCATCCTCCACAGAAGATACGCCGCTCCTAAATTGTCTACACCACTCGTACACTTGCTGTAGTGTTAAACACGAATCACCATACTCGGCTATTATACTGCGATGAATTTCAATAGGTTTGATACCTTCAGTACTCGAGAAAAAACGCATAAGAGATCAATGCTCTAACGCTATGCATATGTAGGGCAGCCATCTTTTATAGGTGCTGCCCTCTTTTGTGTTTTAGCCTCATTCTGTTACCCGTCGGCTACTTTGTGAAACTCAATACTGGTACGTACGAAGTCAATCATACGACTTTTTACAATTTTATTGCACTTTTAAAGTTCTAATTTGATTCCTCCACGTATACACGACTCGCGTTATTGTTACAATGCATTATTTGTATTTATTGGACGCAGTTATTCGCACATATTCGTTGGCACTTCTGGGCAGGAGAAGTGTGGTATTTCTATTCATAGTTTTAATAATTTGGTAAAAGTTTGATAAATCTTTTAAAACAACCAATATTAGAAGCTCAATTAAATCAACGATAGATTTGAGATTTCGTGAAATCCGCTTTTTAAATTGTTCTGTAACAGCAGTAAATAATTTTAAACATATACATACATGAAAGCTATCTTTGTAAAAGTCTATTAAAAAGATTATACGGACTTTATTGCAATTACTCTAATATACTAGAAAATTATTCTCTTTATAAAAAATCTGGTCAATTTGATAATAACGGGTGGGCCATTTATCGGTTTAAATTTGAACCACCGGTTATTTCGAATCTGGCAATACTTATGTCATTCTATTCTGTCACAAAATTCAGTATATTATCTCCATTGAACGAAATGAATCGATTTACGCTTGAGCAATGTTGGGATTTATTGGAAATTTATTTCCAAAACAAAGACAATTGGTCGGAAATTGCACGAAAATGTCGTACAAAATTTGGCCGCAGAGAAGGACCAACAGTGCCCGGTATACGCAAGTTTATTGCTAAAATTTGTGAAACTGGTTTCATTGTTGATGTGCCAAGACGTGAACGTGCTCGTGCAGTGCGTACACCCGAAAATATCGAATCTGTGGCTGAGAGTGTGCGTGAGAATCCATCAACATCAATTCGTCATCGTTCTCAAGAATTGAACATTTCAGGCACCAGTTTACGTCGAATTTTGCGAAAAGATCATGGTATGACACCTGACAAAGTTCAATTGGTTCAAGAGTTGAAGCCGCATGACGATCCGCTTTGTTTTGGCTTCGCTAGATGGGCCAACGAGAAACCGCACCATGATGTCGATTTTGCCAAAGAAAATCGTCTTTTCGGATGGAGCTCATTTTCATCTTGGTGGATACGTTAACAAGCAAAATTCCCGTATTTGGGATACAGAAAACTCACACGTGATCTTACAGAAGCCAATGCACCCATTACGAGTGACTGTTTGGTGCGGCTTGTGGAGCGGAGGCATCATTGTCTCATATTTCTTTGAGGACGGCGCAACCATTACGGTCAGTGGAGACACCTATCGTACCATGATAACCGATTTTTTTGTGTCCACTCTTCATGGTATTGATGTGAACGATGTTTGGTTTCAACAGGATGATGCAACTTGCCACATATCTCACACCACAATCGATTTATTGCGTTTAATTAGCCGAAATGGTGGAGACAATTGAGCATTTGAAGGCCAACATTCGTGATGCCATTGCCGAGATACGACCCCATACACTCGAAAATTGGTCCGATCGAACGGGGTACTGTGAGGCCAGCCGCGGCAGCCATATGACTGAAATAATATCCATCTATAACCGGAACATTTGTACTTCACAACAAAAAAATAAATTTGGCAAAATTTCAAACCGTTTTTGTTTTATTGCATTTTTAAAGTTGAACTTTAAATGGTCCACCCGTTACAATGCAATTAATAACACTTAAAATGTGCAATCGGTTTTTGTTCTAATCGACAAAGCTTGTTTTCCGTTAATACATTAAATATAGTTTGAAGTAAATGATGTCATGCACTAATCTATATTTAGAAATGTAAATTTACCACAATCTACTCTTAGGGTACACGCATGCATAACTACACAAGGAAGCACCAGGTGTTCCTGCAGTAGGAACTGCAAGGAACTACTAGACATTTTACAGACACCATTTAAACAAATCTATTAGACGCCGTTGGTTGTTTTGCTTAAACCACCTACTACTCCGTCTTATATGTATATCTAATAATTAGGGGCGAAACTATTTACGAGGGGCGCATATCGGAAGTCAGAGGTCCCACTAGACAGGCATCCAGACGGGCCAGGTGAATTTTAAACCCCACCAGTACTTTAACAGAACTATGCGAGCGAGTAGGAAATATCGGAAATTTAAGAACATATTGACAATGGCCATTCGGAAGACGACTCGTGCCTGATGACCTTTTAAATATGTATCACCCCAAATACTACGACCTTGTGGCCTACACATGTTCAGGGATCACCAACCCTTGTTTGCGGCTGTCAAGCGATCACACTTTGGAATGTTCTTGTGGCTATTTTAATAGTCCTTAATGATTACTTTTGTTTATTTTATGATTTTTATGATGGCCACATAAATTGGTGAAGTTTCTATTCAGATCTAGTATTTAACAGATTTCATTATAAAAGTAGGGATTTTCCTTATCAACTATGATGCGATCGTACCTGAATAATAGGGTTAATTATGTTTTATATAATGGCTACTCGTCCGATGTTTTTATATCTGCCTCCGGAGTTCCACAAGGTTCTCATCTCGGCCCACTATTATTCTTACCTTTTATATATGACTTACTCATTGGTTTTTCTTCTAATGCCTTAGGTTATGCTAATGATATTCAAATTTTGTTTGTGTTTATTGTCTAATACGGATGTCATGGCACTCACAGGGCAGTATTAATTTTATCATCGAATAATCGTCTCTTGTTAAGTATTTATTAATGTTTTGTTCTATCTTTTACTAGAAAGTTAACACATGTGTTAATAGATTTTTTAACTGTTTTTCGACAATAGAATACATTGGGACCATTATTAAATGTATTGTTTGCAACATTGACATTTTACCGTACAGTATTTTTGTGTGTAAAAGACATGTTAATATCAAACAACATCAGTTAAATGCGCAACGTGATCTACCATATTATAAATTTCTATATGACTTTATTTTTATGTTAAGTGTGTGCAACGTTCCACAAAATATTGTAGACAATGAAGAATTTCGAAAGTTTTGGGGGAAATACATTTCGGAATGGAGATTACCAACAATTATATTATATATATATATTATATATATTAGGAATATCGCTCGTAGTAAAGACTTTATTAAAAATTACACGTACTGCTATCAGCTTCTGGGTTTCCGGGCTGGAACCGCGTCACTTGTATATCTGCCGACGTATCGTACCCATTTGTATGGGACATCTTCAGGGTTGAACTACTGCACTGAAACTGGTGTAAGTCGATGGTGGACGGGTTTATATATGGGTAATGGGTCATGGGTCAATAGAGCGTTACGGTTTCGGTTGGGTAGTTTGGAGATGCAGGATTGCTAGGCGTTGTGTAGGGGGTAGCCATCATCGCGGTTAAGGTTATTGGGATGCTTAGAGATCTCTATAGTTTCACGGATTTTGCGATGATGATAGTAATGGTAGGTGCGGGATAGGATCTTGGTCGAATTAAGCTAAATATGGTGCCCGGTTTCCAGCCTATGCTCGGCAAGTGTGGAACCGGCTATGCACAGCAACCTAGTACAACGCTCATGTTCAGAAACACGAGTGCCGACAGACCGTTTTGTTTCACCAAAATATGCCCTGCCGCATGAGCAAGGAATCCTGTACACACCAGGTGATTCTAAAGAAACATGGTCTTTCACGGAAAAAGGGTCAGATAATTTGGAATGGGGTTTTGATGTTGTTTTTGAGAAGAACCCTACTGATGCGGTCAGTGGGGTGTCAGTTGGGGTGTATAGAGTAGGTGGGCTTTAGAGAGGGGGAGAGATGATGTAAACTGTGTATTAAGTTGTGGGATTTTGGGATTAAGATGTCGCTCTATCGTTCGTTGAATATTATGGTTGGAGAAATTATTATTTATAAGAGCTTTGGTAACATGACTTAATTCCCGGGATATAGAATGCTGGTCAGATATGTTGACAGCTCTTTGGACTAAGGAATTGATAACGACCTGTTTCTGGGCGGGATGATGATGAGAGAGGGCATTAAGATACCGTCTGTGTGGGTTTGCGATACACTGAATGTCCTAGTGAACCATCCAGATGATGAGTTACCAAGACGTCCAGGAAAGGCATCGAATTAATTATAAGCCTTCTTAACAGTACCACAATGTAAGAATTACAAAAATGACGAATACTGACAGCAGACTGTGAATTTGTATGTGTAGGAGTAATAGTCAATAAGCAAGTAATACATGGTGCCTATATACGAACTGAGTTACAAAATAATCCATAATAACTTAGAATTAATACAAAAAACATTTAAGAATATACATATTAATAAAGGAATTTAAATTTTAAAAACCTTGTTTGACTGTTTGAAAAACAATACATCGATAATCTAATAATGTCTATCAACGACTACATTAATTCATGACATTTTATTTATCTATTCATGAAATATTCTGATTAGTAACAGCTTGTCAATTCGACGTAAGAGAAAATCATATAGTATAAACATATTTCGCGGCAAATATAAATATAACCTCAAAAAAGTCATGCATTTAGTATCTTGAGGTATTAAAAATCGAAACAGAAGCGAAAAATAAACAAAGTGTAAAATTCAAGCGTATTATATATCAAAAGTTGCGAAATAATTTAATTTTTAAGTGGAAATAACAATTTTTACCACTTAACAAGTATTAATTGGAAAATCGTTGAATATAATAATATAAATAAGTTTGTCACGTCTAAAAATAAGAAAACTATTCTCAAATTTGAGAAAAATCTGTTTCCAGAGACGAACTCAAAAATTTATACTAAGAAAATATCAAGAAAACTACTTAAGAAAACTGGTTATCAAAATATTTCAACATGACTTATATAAATAAATAACATACTTCCAAGCTCGAGTAATATGCAAAATGCATATAAAACGCATTCATATATTGTATATTCGGGCATAAGTATATGTAAAATAAAATGAAACAACCGAAAAGTTTCAGTGCGACAGACAGTAGCAGTAGTAGAGTAGTAGTAGTAGTAGTAGAGCCCTGAAGATGTCTCATACAAGTAGCTACGAAACGTCGGCAGTTATACCAGTGACGCGGTTACAGTCCGGCAGCCCAGAAGAAGATAGTACGGACCACGACTGCGGAAGTCTACTTGCCAGATTAAAATTTGGCATATTTCGAAATATTTTGGTAATAAGCAGAGTTGGGATATTTTGCTCGAGGGCCAGGATCGTAACAAGGCGAGTGTACGAAGAAACAGGCGACCTTGCGATGCATACGTTATTTATATCATTTATGCTTTGTTTTTATACATAACACACATTATTCACAACTGTTGTTACGTAGCGTGAAATGGTTAAGACTGACGAAATATCTGCAGTATGATGTAAGTTTCCACATTTATCTTGCGTGTGAGAATTGGCTTTGGTAATCATTACCACAAAAAGGTTTACGATCTACATCGCAATTGTTGCTCTATATTTTTAGATAGAGCCGTAGCGATATCAAACTAGAAAGGGAGCTCTCGTATGTTTCATTAAAATAATAACGAACAATGGTGTACATAGCGTACAATTCAAATAGCATTCAAATAGTTTGTTTATATTTTCGACCTGATAACGAAAAGCTTTAATAATACTGTATTCTCTCTCTCTCTCTCTCTCTCTCTCTCTCTCTCTATCGTTCCTCTCCGCTTCTATTCTTGACAATATATGGGAATCTTGTCATCTATTTAGAAAAATCGATATATTTTTTGAATTAATATATTTATAGATATATTCTTTGCTTTTGATATGTAACCACTACTATTAATGTTTGAGTTTTACATGTATCTTAATATTATTTCTTTTTTTTATTTAGAATATAGTATATATCATCGTATACTTTATATTACTTTATTTCTAGACAATATTTTATTTATTAGTTTATCATCATAGGTTTCTTGCATATTTGGCATAGTTTAGTTCGTGGAATTTTCCTAAAACATATAATTATTTCTAAAATTATTTTATTGTCAAATTCAGATCGACATTTTATTACGACAGGCTGAGATTATGCACTGTAAATCTTGTATTGTAATCTTTTTATGTTTTTTTATTCAATAGTTTTGTCACATTGTTAAGTATAGTTGTCAGAATACCTGGTTGCTCAATATTTTCGGATTATGAACATGAAATATCAATTTAATGTATCATCAGCATAGGGTCATAAAACAACTGAAATATACAAGCGGTTAGATTTCCCGTCAATTACTTGGGTATTTGCATCATACCAGACATCACTTTATAACATAATTTAGGAAGCCGCTGTAAGTGTTTCAATTTATAACCAATTGTACATGCTTTTAAGTTTTAAATTCCACATTCTTTTTTCTTATGCTTATGCAATATTATAAAAGAAATGAATTATTCGTATTCAGCTTAGCCAGTATCTTCTAAAAATAATGTAGCTTTTGTACTATTGTCTATGAGAATATGTTATGAATTACAGACAGGCTCTAAGTTTTGTTTGCATACTAAATACAGACCATCCTACATGAATTCGGCAGATATATTTTCTTGTACATACATCGTAAATTTTTTTGTGGTCCCTACTACACTTTATGTTTGTTTTTTTTTTTAAATTTATTGATATGTTTTCTTTTGTTAAGCATAAATGCATGTATGGTATAAGTGCATATTTTGATGGCACTTAGTGCATATTTTGTCGCTTTTTTACTGTATATTTTTTAAGTTCATATATACTCTATTCCCCATGTTGATCCATCTTACGCAATTTTTGAATCTTTCATATTATTTCCTGCACATAAGAATCTAAAGTCTTCCAACTTCCGTCAGAGCACGGGACATCAGACATGTATTCAAGGCAGCTGATCTTATTGTATACTCGTATATTAGTATGTCCATATTGTTAAATTAGTATATTCATAATCTGCTGTTTCTGTGCAGCAACGAAAGCAGTAATAACAGTTAATTCCTGAAGATGTCCCACACAATTGATGAATTGGTGACGAAACGTCTGTACCAGAATTATCGAAGACGCGGTTCGAGTCCGAAAGCCAAAATGAAGGAAGAACGAGTAGTGAATTTATAGTTTCAAATTTTAAACAATATTTAATTAATAAAATTCTTTTGCGCCCTTTTGTGTGTATCAAACAACTTCGATGTCTTGTGTTTCATTCTGATAATTTTATTATGTTAACATGAACTTCTAACATTTCTTAGGCAATTGACTCAGTGCAGCAACGAAAGCAGTAGCAACAGTTAAGTCCTGAAGATGTCCCATACAATTGGTGACGAAACGTCCGCACCAGAATAATCAAAGACACGGTTCGAGCCCGGAAGCCAAAATGAAGGAAGCAATACATTTATAGCTTCAACTTTTAAACAATATTTAATTAACAAAATTTTTTTGCACCCTTTTGTGTGTATCAAACGTCTTCGACGTCTTGTGTTTTATTCTGATATTTTTATAATCTGAACATAAACATTTAACATTTCTTAGGCAACAATGCTCAATGTAATATATTCACTGGAGTATTTCGTATTTGTTTATTGTAAAAGTCAATCAACGAAAGAAAAGGTATTTTTTAAATGATCGTCTGCTATCTCACAGTACTTGTATTCACGACGTAAAGTAATGAAAAGAAAATAACATTTGACGGATTGTGAATTCGCCAAAATTTAAATATTATTTTCATTGTTATTAATAGACGAATGTTGTTGATAGAATATATATCATTTTCAACTTCGATCAATAGAAGATTATTCATCATGTCATCGGCTACTATTTATAGGCCGTAACGTTTTTTCTTTTCCGAAGAAAAATTAGACAATCCAACTGAAAGACCGTGCACAATTTATTATAGTCTGCGTGTGCAATTCAAGCAGTGATTGATGTATGGATTAAGACAAAAAACATCCAATATTTAACATATACACATGTATGAAGTATAAATGTATATATATATATATATATATATAGATAATACATAAACAAATTTTCTCTTTTAAAACAATCCAACATCGTAAACTTTAAAACCTCAACTCTAAAATTTATGAATGTATATACATATCAATAGAGCCCAGGCGAAAACATGAACATGTGTTAATTTCGCTGACACATTTTCATTAATGAAGGCGAGAGAGATCACCAGATCTGGGCAGATTTTGCCGAGCGGTTTTAACCCATTCATTTTTACGCACTCGTAAGTATACACATTTATAAGTGTTGTTATATGGACGTATGTGTGTGAGCGGCTCTAAATAAGTTCCACAACGGAAGTGAAGAAAAACAAACGGAAAGCACGTGTTGCGGTTATTGCAGTAATGCTTTTTCCTTTATGTACGACGGTGACGCTGGCGAACTGAATATGGGATCCGGAGGAGGGTGGAAGACGGAGAAGCAGGATGTTCACGAATGAGTTTTATTTTTGTTATCTTCTTGTATTGCTTTACTAACACAGTCATGTTCTTTTAACTATCGAAAATTATGTTCTGCAACAATTTTTGACTTTTCATTTCTTTCTTTTAACGTTATATTCTCATTGGTAATTCAATTTATAAAAAAAGAAATAAAAATGAATAAGAGAATTAAAGAGGAATGGGTATAATGTCTTCTGCAGGAAGTTGTATGGTAGGATTCACAAATCAAAGGAGTGCAAAATGCTAAGAAATTAGAAGAAAAAAACAGATAATGTATTTATTCTATGACAACTAGTACAGAAAAGTTTGGAAAATTACTTACAAAAGAATTTGTAATTAAGCGCATCTATATAAATAACCATATCATTGTTAACACTTCAAAACTCTTTATATCCTTCTTCTTATTAAATAAATTAATATCCAATGCTACCTCTTCCAGTCTTTATTTCAACATTAATTGCTTGAGGCATAGTAACCACGAGTTTATAACAAATTTCTATCGAAATAGACTCTTTCTCGAAACACTATCCGTTTGAGAGTTTCTTTGGAGGTGTGGTCGCGTTTAGGTTCTCTGTGGGCGTATGGTCAAGGGGCTCTGGAGACCATTCCTAAAGCTTCGATCCAAAAGCTTTACAAGATTCTCATCAAATCGTCTAATTACAGGTCGATCTTTGTGACAATGTTGAAAGTAATAATCGCCTGAATCGATATTGTAAAATCGTACAATACATGCTTCAAAAACATATAGATATGGCGCACCCAATTCATGTGCTCCTCACATAAGTGCATTTCTCCGACACCTTGTGCAATCATACACTCCCAAATCATAATACTTCCACCACCCATTGACAGTGGATGAAATACATTGAGGTAGAAATGCCTCCCTTGATCTCCAGCCAGGAAAAGAATCAGAAAGGCATATATCTACAGTGAATAAACGGAGAGCTTTAGATAGTTCCATTTCGGTGGAAAATTAACAACTCTGCGATCTGTTGTGCTTATTACGAAGATTATAGATTCATCGGATCAAATTACTTTGATCCAGTCAACCATATTCCAGCGTCGATATTTTTTGGCCATGTAAGGCGCAGTTTAGGGTGGTACTTGGTGAGCAAAATCTTGCATCGCGATTTTCGGCCATATAAATCGCTGTAATTGACCACCTTAAGAAATTCGAGCATTGTGTTGGACACAGAGCTCAGCAGAAATCGCTATAACGGTTTGCATCTATCCCGGAGTACGATTCGCTGTATTAGTTGATCATCCCGAACAGCCATTAATTTAGTACCAGCTAATTATGTTTTGCACTGCACGACGCGAACACTTTATTGTCTTAGCAATTTTTACTTGGGACAACCTCTGTTTATGTAATAAAATTATTTGGCCTCGTAAAGCTGCAGATTATTGAGGCTTTTTTGGCATTATGTTTATATACATGTATACATAAACTCACAAAAAAACCGCACTCCAAAATAATTTTCAAAGTAGACAAACGATTTTTTCTTCTGTACGTATAGTACACTACTAAATGTAGAAATTCGAATTTATATCTTACATACCCGCCACTGTTATTAACGGTTACGTGTACTTCTCCAGTTTTTATGATTTAACACATAAATATTGGAAGAATAAAACGTCTACGCCTTTGTGTGAAGCGTTTAGAGATAAGTCAGTCCTTCATAATCAGATTTGAAGATCAAATCGAACGCCGAAAGGTTGCCGGGATTTTTTGTACTACGTCGACATTATTTATCCGATTTTTACACAACACACACTACGAGAATGGTTGAATCGAGATCCTCATAGAATACCCATATTCTGTGACGCGTCGAAAACACAAATTACTTTGATTGTGCTTTGATAGAATCAGAATCCAAATATACACGTTGATTCAAATTACTTGTCTACACTTCTGTATTTTCAGCAGAAGCGTATGCTATTCTGCTATTCCCAGATCAAGTAAAATATGCTACAATAAAATTGGCCTAGTGTTGTTTGTATCATAGATTGCCGTCTTGAAGCGCCATAGGCATGAAAAGTGTATGTATTTATCCTCAGTCATGTGTTCAATAATTGTTAGTGTCCTACATGGATAATTTTCGCAATGCCATAACAAACAAAAAAAGATACAAAAAAGTCCTTAACTGACTACTTGGCCATTTCCTCCTTGGGTTTCAATACAACAGTTTGCAGGGTCAATTGAGATGTCCAATGAATTTTTAAGTTCATCTTTAGAGATGTCCTTCAAGATCGCTGTCGACGCCTTTTTAATGGCTTCGACGTCGGCATAACGCTGTCCTGTCATTGGCAAATGCAGTTTGGAGAATAGATAGAAATCACAGGGGACCGAATTCGGTGAATACGGTGAATGGTTGATGGTTAAAATGCCATTTGTAGTTAGAAAATCAGTGATAAGCGTCGAGCGATGAGATGGTCCATTTTCGTGTAACAAACGCCAGCTACCATTTTTACGATATTGAAGGCGCACACGACGAATACGCGCCAAGAGACGCTTCGTAACACCAAGATAATATACAGCATTGACTGTTTGAGTAGTTGGTACAAACTCTTTGTGAACTACGCCTTTCGAATCATAAAAACAAATCAACATTGTCTTCACTTTTGACTTCTCAAAACGACTTTTTTTCGGTTTTTCTTCACTTTGATGCTTCCATTCAGAGTTTTGACGCTCGGTCTGTGTATCATATTGAAAACACCACGTCTCATCGCCAGTTATAATAGAATACTTAAAGTTTTCGCCCTTTTTTGAGTCTTCAATCAAGTCTATACAATGTTGAATTCAGTTATCTTGTCTGGTAGAAACCTTGCACAAATCTTTCTCAGTCCCAAATACTGTATTAAAATGTGATGAATTGAATCTTTGGAAACATTTCCATTCCCACATGTCGCAATGAGGATTTCGGCTCATTTTGATAAATTCACGCACAAGTGCGATGTTACTTTCTGTAACCACAGATTTTTTTGCACCAGGATGTTCGTCATCATTTACATCCGTAAGGCTGTCTTTAAATCGTTTAAACCACTCATACACATTCGTACGTGATAAACACGTATCACCATACACTTGTTTCATCAAATTATACGTTTCAGTAAACGATTTACGCAAACGATTTAGAGTTTAAAACAGAACTGTATATTTCCTTTTTGTTCAACATTAATTTTTCGGCCAATGCCAAATACACACTGTTATTTTATGAGCAATTTCTCTGCTTCTAATGACGCAAATGTCATGATATTTTGACATAACAAAGATCCACCTTACCGACGCATATTTTTTTTAAAGATGGCAGTACTAGGTATTACTATTTTAAAAAAGTTCGGTTTTCTCCGCGACGATCTGTGTAAAAAAAAGTGTTACGTGTGTTATATCTTGAAAAATTAAGTGTGCTATGCGTTTTTTATTGAAATTATTAAATCATGACGCCATTTTTAGTTTCTTTTTATCTTCAGTGGTTAGGAGGATATGTAAGGCTGAACATTTCAGCAAGTTTCAATTTTTTTAAATATTTTAAGTTGACAATAAATGACAAATTTGAAAAATGTTCTCAAATGATTCTAATTCTTTTCTAATTTAAGAGATTCTATATTTTCAATACTAAAAAGATTATCTATATACGAAGACAGAAAATGGACAACCCTGTATATTTAACTTGAGAAACACGAGCAATTAAACGCTGACTCATACTGCTATATGGGAAAATTTAAAGAAATGAACCGGGCAGAAATGTCTAAATAATCAAAAATTTAATATATTATGTTTACATAGATATAGACGAGTCGTTTCGTGTAAAAAAAAACTAATAAAAAGAAAAATATTGCGTATTTAAATTAATTTTTGAAATTACCAACTCGCCAATATTTACGTCTCCCGAACGTTGAAAACATGATGATTACCAAAAATGCGATAATAAATATTAGCTTTCTCAAACGACTTCACCGAAAATTATAAATTTTCCTTGTTTCCTCAGCAAATATACACAAAGTCGTACCGATCAAAAGAACTAGACATTCACCAGCGCAACACATTGCACTCTCGAAAAAAAAAGTGTGGATAGTAAAACGTGCTTTATTACAAACACTATGATGAACGTCGAAAATAGCCACCTCAGGTACCCAAACATTTTGTACATCGTTCGTACGTGCATTAATGGAAGTTCAACAATAATAATCTGGTGATGGCTTGTGATGCGATTTATCGGAAACGAGAACGGGAACATCCCGCATTTGAGTCGCCTTACTTTGATTTGTTTATGTAAGAGTGCAGCTGGTCTGGCGTAGAATCTCCGAGATTTACGGAAACCGACGGTGCTATGGAGTGTGGAGCAGCAGGACGTCGGAATATGCGGTGGTGATGTCCAGAAATAGAACGGAACGTGGTGGTGAATGGCGTAAGAGGGCGTACGCGACGCCCTCCCACGTCATGACAATAACCCATTAGGTGTTTTAATTTATTTCACGAATTTTCTTCTTTTCTACGTGGTACTATATAAGCTAAAGACATTTGAGTCGTTTAGAAGGAATAAAAGTTTTAACGTCTTTTAAAAAATATATTTTACTTGTATTGAATTTTAAGTACCTTAAAGAACTATATTTTTTTACACTTAAGTGGTTATATAAAATTCGACTAACCTATTTCGCGTCGATGGTCAAGAACGACCGAGTTACAGTATTTGTAACAATGCGATTTGCTATTATCATTTCTTGTACATGCTACTTTCTATTGCTTTTGATGTCATTGATTCATTTTCATAATATTCAACAGTTAGATTACTGTGACCAAGTTTGAATTCTCGATACTAAGGAAAAGCAGATACTTTTAATAGCGCCATATCACCAAAACCCAGAAATATCAGTAGCAACTCTACACCAGCTCAAAAACATTTGTTAGCTCATGAAATATGTTTTCCGGTTGTAACTAGAGCTGCGATTTCATAGCGGTGTATCAAAGTCACCGAGTGTCGGGACGTCTTCGTTAAGTTAATTCTCAGAGTGAGTTTAGTACATCGTGTCAGCTCGGTGAGAACAGTTGTGGTTTTTGTAATTTTTTGCACAGTCTTTTTTAGAATAAAAACAAAATCTTCCTATTCATTCATTTATATTATTCAAAGTAGTCGCCATCGGCTTCAACACAACGTTTTGCACGGTCATTTAACATGTCGAATAAATTCTTAAGTTTACCTTTAGAGATGTCCTTCAAGATCGCTGTCGACGCTTTTTTAATGGCTTAGACGTCGGCATAACGCTGTCCTTTCATCGGCAAATGTAGTAGTAGGAGAATAGATAGAAATCACAAGGGGCGAATACGTTGAATGGTTGATGGGTAAAATGCCATTTGTAGTTAGAAAATCAGTGATAAACGCATTTATAGCGGTTTTACTTACATAGATGTCATTTTGAAGTTGAATATTAAACATAACACCGAATGTAAATGATATTTTCTTGACTTTTGAAAAACACAAGCGTAACTTGTACGATTTCGTTAAGCGATTAAATACAATTTCCGGCGATTAAATTCTCGTTTGGAAAAGAAAACAGGAACACCTTAACTTTCTTAGATACCCTAGTAATTAGAAATAATCATAAAATAGAAATCCATATTTTTCGAAAATAAGCTAATGTTTAATAGTCAACGTACCAGACTTCCGCGGTCGTGGGCCATACCATCTGCTTCTGGGCTTCCGGGCTGGAACCGTGTCACGGGTATAATTGACGACGTTTCGTACCTACTCATATGGGACATCTTCAGTGACATCTTCAGAAACTGTTTCAGGGCTCACACTGATATCTTCAGGGCTCAACTACCGCTACTGTTTGTGGCACTGAAACTGTTTTAGTGCGACAGACAGTAGCAGTAGTTGAGCCCTGAAGATCTCCCATATGAGTGGGTACGAAACTTCGGCAGTTATACCAGTGACGCGGTTCTAGCCCGGAAGCCCAGAAGCAAATAATGTTTAATATATTTATCGCGGTGTATTCAAATCATAGCATGCAACAGGAAGGATTTTTTCAAATTTTCCTTCAACCGTTTGCTCAGTTTCCCATTAACAAAAGTGAGATATGAAACAGAATTAATTTTGATTAAGAACATTGCGAAATACAATGGTTTCGATTCCAAAATAATAATTAGTTTGATTAGGAAAGCAAATTTAAAAGAGACAATCCAGGCTATCACTTATTTGCATATCTTGCACATTAAGTGTAATCAACCTGAGAAATGCAGTTTAGCGAAACACGCGCTAGAAAATACTCATAGTATAACCGCAGATTGTCCAAATTTAATCAAAAATATAAACAATTATCGCGAATTATATAGTTACGAGAGCATATTTATTGCTAAAAATAAAACCATAGTTAAACATAAACAAAGGTTCGGTACCATGTTCTGGTTTCTACGAGTTCTTGGAAGGTACGACTGTTAAACAATAAAAAAAAGGTCTGTAAGTGAAAGCGGAGGCGCACTTTAGTATAAGGATTAGTGTTAAGCTAAGAACTATATCAAATTTGTGTGAAATAAAGCAGTGTGTATTTGGTTGTTAGCAGGGGAAGTTGTGTGGAATTTTCTGTGCGAGTTTTAGAACGGATCCAAGTGTGACACTGTTATTAATTATCTGCTGATGATGACAACTTAGTTGTCGAAATACGTATACGAAATACGAACATGAATGTGGCGATGCTCGTTACGGGTGGCTAAGGAGGAAGAGGAGGAGATGATAATTGTATTTTTTGTCAAATTGTTCTTTTAACAATGGGGTCTTCATAAATAGGTATTCACTTTAATATAAATTTTTATTTTCTGAAGTTTTTTCGAACTATTCTTCCATTATGTTTTAATTTAAGAACGTTAAAAAATTAGTATAAAAATTACTTTGGTGACTAACATAACTTTCCAACACCAGACGCGTGCGGACACGTATCACCGCAATAATTTTCTGTATACCATTTCACCTGCTTTTGCTCACATTAAAACCGTAAAAAATACACACATATGCATACAAGACCGTAGCAATAGTCCTGCGTAAGGGTCCGGAATCTCAGCGCATTTTTCACGACTGAAATTACATTCACGACCATATATTTATGTCGTTTGCTGTTTCGCGTGCGGTTTTAACGCCACGCGCCAATCCCATAAACCAAAGCCGTATATGTGTGCGTGTGTGTGTGCGTGCTTGCAGAGGAATGGAGAGTAAAAGGATTCAAGAATCATGCGCGCCATGTGCTAGCCATTCGCGGCAGACAAAACACACGTTGCTGCCCGCACCAACCGTGATATTTCTTTCCTTTTCATGTGATGGCTTTGCCTTTTCTCTTTTTTTTTTGCTTTTGCGGTCTTCTCCCGTTGATGTGCAGTTGTTGCGACTATTTGCGCGCCACCCCAACAATGCGATCTTTACGCGTCTAGAAAGCGTCGTTTAAATTTAGGTTTGTTATAGGTGTTCGACGCGAGTTCTTTCTTGTAATTAAGAAGTTTTAAATATTCAAAGAAAACAACATTTAGCACCGGTAAAATAACAGTTTTGAAGATATGATTTAACGACTTTCAACGTATGGTTTCAGCATCTCTCTACAATATAATACATCAAATAATACGTGGGCTGTCCTTTAAGTTGTACACATAAAACTATAATAAAACAGTAGATAGTTTTGTTTTGTCTTTCGAAGTATTCTCCATGAAGATTAATACACTTTGGCATGCCATCGAACCAACTCTGGAAGCAGTTGTTCCTCTCGTTTGTTAGTACAGTCAAAACTGCGTTTTTGAAGGGACTGTTCCTTCTGACGATTGGAACCTTTGATCACGCACTTCAGTCTTGATTTTCGGAAAGATAAAGAAATCGTTGGGATTTAGGTCCGGACTGTACGGAGGATGATAAAACAATTCGACTTATTGTTGCGTTAAAAATTCAATTGTTTTGAGTGCTGTGTGCGAAATTACATTGTCTTGGTGGAGGATCATTCGTCGTTCAGGATTGGTTTTTCGAAGCTCAGCGATGACTTGCGGCAAAAATGGTTGTATACCAATCGGCAGTAACAGTTCTTTGATCTTGTAGAGGAATTGTTGCTACATGACCTGAATTTTGTCAATTTTTCTTCACCTTGAAACACCGAACAAATGAGTAAATTCAAGGTCCATCACCACTGGCAATGTTGTACATATTTTTAGAATTTCCGGCTTTAAAGTGATCTAGAGTTTTTCACACCAATTCTCTCTAGCTATTCTCCGGTCAATTGTTTCCCACAGGGAAACTAATTTTTTAAATACAATTCTTTATGCAAGATTTTTTTAATTGAGGTCTTTAAAATCCTCAATCTGGCGATATGTCACATATCGATCGTTGATGATCTTGCGCATAACATCGACGTCTTCCTGAGTGACTGCCGTTTTTGGTGAACCTGCTTTTGGATCGTCATTAAGATTAACCCGTCCACATTTGAATTCTTCATACCAACGAGAAACTGCTAACTGATATGCTGCTTTATTACCGAAAGCAGAAACCAACTCGGTCAGGCATTCTTGTTGAGATAGTTGTCTTCGAAAATAAAAAAATATTCCGCGAAAATATTCTCGGTTCAATTCCACTTTTCAACTAACTTGTCAACTTTAAGAGTTCGTTGTAGCCACAACACTACACGTATCGCACTGAAACTTTGGACTTAAGTTAACTAAACATGGAGGTTAATTTTTAGTACTGACATTTAATTGGTGGTGCCCTTTATGTCCCACTATGTAAAACTTAAGAGACATCCCACGTATAAAAATTAGGTGTCCATATTCCACAAAGAAACAAATGTTTAAAATTACTTAGTTTTTAGGAAACACGTATTTTATTAATTAGAATAATTCCTGTTTCTATAATGCAATTTATGTCATGTTAGAAGACTCGAACATCACCATACTCCGACGTCGAAGGGTAAGATACATGCCCGGTAAGCCTGAGATCGTGAACTCGAGTCTTCCAGGAGAGGAGGAATGTTTTTCAAAAACTTCTGCATTATATACGATACAAAAAGCGATGAAAATGAGAATTTTTCATTAAACGGACTGTACAAGTACTTAAACTTACGTAAATCTGACAAAGAGAGTGTTTTTTATACTTTGTATGCATTTTGTTTTTTTTAGTTTAATATTGAATGATTCCTTAAGAATGTCATCTAGGATAAATTAATTTTGAATTGCGATTATTATATACAGGGAGGTATTTATCGAAAATATTATACAAATGTAGTGTAAAAGAGGCCGCACGCTTCGCCAATATCAATCTTGGTAATAAGTTTGGAGAAATCATTTTTTGCTCCTTGTTCAAAGGGAAATGTACCTGAACTATATACAAGCCATTGAAGGAAGTAGTTAAATCTGGATGAAAGGTCATATGCTCTTAATACCCCGTTCGATATTACATTGAAAATTACTATTAGAATTCCGTACGTTATTAAATTGGTAAATGTTTGATATTCGTGGCAGTTTTGCAAAATGTGATATACACGCGATTAAAGTTAAAATGTTTATAATAATTTCTATTCGCTTAAGTACATTTCTGTTACAACTAACAAAGGTGTACATTTAAAAATTAAAAAATCCAAACCTCTGGAGCTGCCGAAGACCTAGATGAAAACTTTAACCTCTTTCTTCTATTCTTTATTATGAAATGATTTTCTCTATTAAGAAATAGCCTCCAGATATTTACGAAACTAATTCAAGATAAATCTGATGAATATGATAACTGTAGCTTGTCAGATAAATGTTTGCTTGTCGATTAATCATTTATAGCGTGTGTTCGACGTTAAACTGTTATCATAACTTTACAAATTCTCTGTGGATGGAGTGCAGAAGATGGAAGAGTATATATAGACTTGTTGCTCATCAAGACGAAGTATTTTCCTGCAATTGTTACATATTATGTCACTATGTGTTTTATGTAGAAAGCGATGAGCAACGGATGTATAAGATCTGATTGTAATATTGTTTAATTTTACTTTCGTATACTCCTGACAATGCTGAAGGCCAAATGTATAGACAGTAAATAATAACTTTAATTTTGCAAAATAATCTGGGAAAAATAATAAATAACATTTAAGTTTTCTTTTTATTTCGTAATATATTCTTCTTTAAAAACAACTTAGATCAGTGATGTTCTGAAGCATCAACCACTACTAAAACGCCATTTCATGACTCGTTTTTAAATTTCCACACCGATTCTAAATCCCCGTGTTGCAATAAATATTGGTTTTTGAACTAACACATTACCAGCAGGACACCGAACGTGTGGAAACTTATGGTAATATTTTAAGAAGTTTTAACTGTCTTCATTAAAGACGATATCGCTATATCTAGAACTATTATAATTTTATTGTTTACATTTTTGCACTAGAAGAAGTCTGTTTAATGTTATTTTTCAGGTGCAACAACAAACTAATAGAAATCAGCGCAAGCAGGAGTCGCTTTTGATGCAAGCCGCGGCCACGTGTCGGATGACAGCAGTGATGGCAGGAAGGGTTCTTCATTTCCCCTTTCCTAACATCCTTTCCTCTCGACCGTACGGAGCAGTACGGTGTTTGAGGAAGTATGGCACTTTTGTATATTATCATAATGATGTTGGGAACACAAGGAACGATGTCGGTGACACGTCTATAATATATACAATTCCTCTTTTTCCGTCAGTCCTTTCTAAAAACAGTCGAAAGAATACATACATAAAGTTATCGATTGAGTCAAAATTGCTTTGTCTGCTACACAAACACGTATATTACACATTCATAGCTACGTGTGAAAGTGTGATAGTTCATTCAGAACGTAGGTTGTAGATTGTGAAATTTTCATTCATTCATATTTATATAATAGAGTGGTGACTATTTAATTGTAATACAATGTGACACTATGTAACTATTTATTAATTTTAATTTTCATCTGTTATTCATCTCATTGGAATTAAACAACAAACATATTATTAAAAACAATAAAACCTTTTAATACCGTCATATACTGCAGAGTACGGAGAGTGTTCGAATTAAACTCGCCCGCGAAAGAATTCAATTCGAGCGAGTTATATTTTCTGTATTAAAAAGAACTATTTTTACGAGTTGAGTTTGTGCTCGCGAGTTAAATAATAAAACCCGCGAGCACAAATTTTAAAGCGAACGAATTAAATAAAATTGTGCTCGCGAGCAGAATTTTTTCCTACTCTGATATACTGTCCTCTGACATGATTGTCACTGCTTAATAATGTCTTACTGAAGTAATTTCAAGTTAAAAATGTCTAATGAATATATGCCCAAAACTCTATTGTAATGCAGGTACTACGAACCGCAGTAAAAAAGATTCAATGAAGATCATTTAAAAAGAAGTTATTGAATTAGTTGTTAAAAATATCTACACAGTTGCTGTATACATAGTCTAGCATATTGTAGTAAGAACATGCTGTGAAAATTGGATTCGGTTATATTTACGTTTCAAGACCATGCTGATGTATTTCTTGGATTAGAAGCGACTAATATAAGAACTTGTTCAAGGGAAGCTAGAAAAATCCAAATTATGGTCAGACAAGTGGATTATTTAAGATGACAATGAGCCAAGTTCCATTCGATGTCTAAAAACTTTCATGTCTTTAGATAAAACACTTTCTAGTACTGCCAAACAATCGTTCATAGCAGCTATTACATTTTCGACTTCAAAAAAGAGATTCTCCGTAAGTGTTTCTTCGAATCAGTAAAGAAAATAATTGGTGGTGAGCAAATTTGAAACAAAGAGAAGTGGTTAAAAAATCTTGAAACCAGCATTGTAAATGGCATTATTGAATTGCAACTCTTGTAAGTTTAGGCGATATCATAGTGAAACGAGTGCCTCGGTTAACTTTTCCACGAAATTTCTATATAAAGTCTACGTAATAAAGGTTTAAGATGATTTAGATATATCAAAAGTAACCGCTACAAAATACCAAAAAATACCACCAAGATCTTGACGGGTGGAAAAAGTGATCCAATATCTTCTAGAAAACAAGTTGGCCTTAAAGCAACCATTTCACAATTTTATTCTTATGTATGAAAATTATGTATTTGTATTTCATCCATTGTTACGAACCTTTCCAAACAGAACTTGATGGATATTTAATCAACAGACGGAGAATGTCTAAATAATCTCCGTTTTGCAGAAAGTATAGTCTCAATAGTAGAAGATCTGGGAGAAATATTCCAACAATGGCGATTGAACTTGATGCTTTCTGTAGGAGAGTTTGTTTAGAAATAAACGCCGGTAAAACAAAACTTGCAAAAAATTTGGTAGCAAGTGAAAAAGCAAAACTGAAGAATATAGTCCTAGAGATAACCAAAAAATTTACATATTTTAGCCACTAGATTGCGATGTCACTCAATAATCAAACTCTCGAAATACAAAAGCAAATAAATCTGAACTGGGCAAGGTATGGACCCTTAAGAGACATAATTAAAAGTAACGTCCCCACACATCTAAAGAACACAGTATTCAATCAATACATGCTCTCAAAGACAATGTATGGTGTAGAAACCTTAAGACTGACTCAAAGTTTCACTATAGCAATGCCAAAATGAACAAAAGTTACAATTGAAAATGCTGATTCCAAAATTTTTGAACTACTTCATTATTTTTCAAATATGCTTACCACCAAGTATTCTTTTCTCTGATCTGAAGAAACATTTGCTGAGAATCTCTTCTCTGACGTTGAAAATGTAATACCTACTATAAATAAGTATCTGGTAAAAGCAGAAAGCCTTTTCTAAAGACACAAAAGTTTTTGGACATCGAACGGAACTTAGCTTTTTGTCATCATAAATGATTCACTTGTCTGCCCATAATTTGGGGTTTTCTAGCTTCCCTTCAACAAGTTCTTGGTGAAATAGTTCATTTTAATTCAAGAAATATTATTAAATGGTATGGTCCCAGATCGTGAATATAATAAACATTTTTAGGGAACGCTGAATTTGAGATTTTCCATAGTCCATTTCCATGTTCTGAAGTTTCGTTTCAAAGTCGTGATGGAACTACCAAATTATAGCGTTTATAATTACTTTCGGAGACTTTTTTATCCACTGAGATCGTTTTCATATGCAACATTTGGATAAAATTAGCCCAATTATTTAGAAATTAATTTTTTATTGCTTTTAGATGTTCATTTCTAAAGTTATGTGCCATACTTTCTCATTTGTATTTGAATCTTCCTCTCTCTCAAACTCTCGTAACTTTTACAAGCGTTCTCATTCTTATTTCCAATTGAAAACTGTACATATATTGACTCGAGCGTGTTGAAACAGAAAATAATGAAGAACATTGTACTGTACATCTCATGTAGCGACAAGAGAACTGGCTGAACGCGAGCTTTTCTCTAATTCTTTGTATATTCTTTCGATCAATAGTTGGGTTAATTGGGTTTGTCGACAAAAGCAGATGGACTGATGAGTGTCGGGTTACACGAAACGCGTCTCTATTTTTGCTTTTGTCGACAAACCTTTGTTGATTTCAATACGGATGAACACAGATGATACTGGAATGGAGGCTAAGAGCTGTTAAATAAAATATCGGAGGACTAGCCATCTTCTGGAAAAAAGTATTTCATCAATATATGCTCTCAAATATAACGTATGTGCTGCAAACTGAAGATCGACTCAAAATAATAGCAAAAAACCTACGAATAATACAAAGCAAAACAGAAAGAGCAATTATTGGCGTAATAATCATGGATAAAATGAAAAATTAAGATTTAAGAAGAAGAACATAAATCGCACGCGTTATTGAGTAAATAAGTAGGGCAGAAAATATAGATAAGATGAAGGATGGAAGGTGAATAGGAATGATTCTGGAATGGAGGTCAAAAGCTGTTAAATTAAGTACAGGGAGATCATCCATGTGTTGAACAGACATAAAAAAAATGACTGGATGAATGAAGCACAATATGCTAGGACATGGAAAATTAACGGGGAGACGATGAACGGAAAAGAGGCTGATTGATGTTTAATCTGTCATATATGTAGTAGATATGAAATGAGTAAAGATTTTGTAAGAAAGACCCAACTGAAAAGTCTTATTTTTTGCTGTAAGTTTCACCGCATTTCTTTGAGTACTGAGTATCAACAACCACCTAGTGCAATCATCGTTCTATTATGAAATTTTTGAGGCTATTAACGCATTGCAAATATACAGGGTGCTTCAAAAAGAATATACGTATTTCAGATGTATATATAAATGAAGCTTTACATGCATATTTACGAACCTCTCAAGTTCATATTACAGATGTTCAATATGTCCTCCATCAGCGGCACGCACAATATCACATGGATACTCAAATTCCTCCCATACTCGGGTAAGCATGTCCTTCGTTACTGATGTTATGGCAGTACGGATCCGGTTCTTCAACTCTTCCAGGTTCTGTGGGAGTGGTGGTACGTAAACGTTTTCTTTAACGAAACCCCGCAGGGAGAAGTCACAGGGTGTAAAATCCGCTGACATGGGAGCCCAGCTGAGACATGTTAAGTCGCCACCTCGGAAACAACCAGTTTTGTAAGATAGCGAGATACTGATGACCGTTAATCGTGCTTTCATCAAAGAAGAATGAGCCGTAAACAGATAATCGAGACATCGCACAAAACACATTGATTTTAGGCGAATCTCGTACATGTTCAATGGCTGCATGTGGGTTCTGTAGACCCCAAATTCGAACATTGTGTTTGTTTACCAGACTACTAACATGGAAAGTCGCTTCATCACTGAACATCATGAATCTCGTTACAAAATGCCGCACGTTTTTGTTTGTCACCAGGACGCAGAGCTTGGAACAACTGTAACTTGTACGACTTCGTAACCAACCGACGTCTCAAAATACGCCAAATTGTTGTTGTAGACAGTTGTAACTCTCGACTGGCACGACGAGTTGATTTTGAATTCCTGCAATATTTTCTTCAGAAACACGACGGCGGCCAGGACTCTTTCCTTTACATACACATCCTGTATCTACAAACTGTCGATACCATCTGCGATTGTTCCATCCATTCGGAGGATCAACTTGGTAGCTCAACCTAAAACGTCTTTGTACTGTAATCATGGAATTACACTTCGCAAACTCGAGAACACAGAATGATTTCTGCTGCGGAGTAGCCATTTTAAACATATGATGGTTACCAAGAAAAACAGAAGACTACTCAGATCTAGCGGCTATTAAATAAACTAGACTATGTATTCGTTTCTCCAATAGCTGAGCCGAGGCGCAGAGATCGATAGTTTGGACAAAATAATACTTTGTAATACGTATATTCTTTTTTGAAACAAGCTGTTTTTTGTGACGGCACGCATTTCATTTTTATTTTTAAATGAATGAGCATAACCCTAGATTATAGTTAATAAATATTGAAACAGAAGATACTACGTTATAGCCATCTTTCCTTGGAACATCTAATCTTATTAAAACTAAATTACTGAATTTGACAAAATAAATCGATTCATTTATAATCAAATTTAGAGATCGTAATGACATCAAAATTAAAGCAGTTTAGAGAAAAGCAAATTGAAACACTAAATGCTACATAAAAACCTGGAAAATGTTATTTAACTTCTTAGAAAATATGACTCACACTAAAACAATCATCATTCCCTTATATCTTTTTTATGTATTTCCAATCCGTCACTGACAATTCGCTGACTTTTTAACACACCAAGAAGTCGTCAAATTTTATAACGACTTTCTGAATAAGTCGTTCGAGTTCGATATCGGTAAATATTTCCAACAGTTTGTAAACATAATTTTCCGGAAACCATAACAAATTCCGAAAACGTGTTCAGTTTTTCGTCCAGTCTATTGCTAAAGCGGCTATAAATAAAGTAAACAAGAACTCTTGCAATAATAATAATAATAGACATTTGTTTATGTTTTTGTAACGCTTACTCCCCGTCTTAGTAATATCGTTGGAATATCGTTGAAAATATGTTTAATAAAGTGGTTAATCTATTTGCGTTACATGCATAATTAACGATATAGACACGTGCCCCGAGGTTTTTAGAAAAATTCGTTATTTGAAGCTACATAGGATTTCATAATATTGCTTCTTACTTAATGAGATATTTCAATTTGAGAAAAAAAATTGCCTAGTCATGATAGAAACAATTAACTGTGCGTTGTCAAGTAACGCTTAATATTGACCACATTTTTGTTCTTTTGTTTCAAATTTGACTTCAATTAATTCATTATTTTGGGCTTTATAAGTTAAAACACCTTAGATGATAGAAAAACGACACGATTCTTTTTTCAAGCGACTGATAATTGGTTATGCGAAGTGTGGTGCGAAGATGGTCTTTGTTCTGACACGAAGATTCGTCTTAAAAACAGATCTTCATCACAGATAGTCTTTAGTGTGGTAGAGTTTTAAATGTATCGCGTTTTTCCAGCTTCTATCAAGGAACAGAACCCAAGCGTTATTGCCGATAAGTGGATACTTCAAATGAATATTCCAGAAAAGTCCAGAACTCGTTAATCGTAGAGAAGTGGTATTTCCAGACGACAATGCGAGACCACATACAAATTTGGTCGTCCGTCAAAAGAATGTATTATCACAACTAGTTTACTCCACGTAACTTCCTTTTCTTCAGTCTTCACTTGTTTCGTTTTTTTTCAAAAGTCCCTAAGTGGTGTAACGTTCGGTTCAGATGAGGTTTGAATCGACAGCGAAAAAGCTCGGTTTTGATTTACGGAGATATAACGATGCTCCAGAAAGATGGCAAAAGGTTTTCGTAGGAAACGGGCAATATATAAGTATATAGATTTCTTTGTATTTATTATATAAAACAATAAATGTCATGAAAAACAGAAAAAAATACGTGCTGTTGAATGTCTCATTTCATATCTGAATAACAAATGTCATAAATTTTAATATCTAAAAAGAATTTAAAAGTATAGTCGATATTAAATTTCATTGAAACTAAACATTTTTACAATTGTTGTTGAATTCGATGAAGCCTGTGGTTGATATATAACCCCTTTCGACATTAACTTTCGTAATTCTGTATGCGCATTTAGACAACAAAGTTGTCATCATCAGCAGATAAATGCAAAGTATCGCACCTAGTAAACCACGGCGAAAAATACCCGTACGAAAACAAACTCCGTACGCGATCCGTACCGTTGAGAACCGCCGTGGTTTACCAGGTGCGACACTTTGCAAACGAAAGTGAGATATGAAAGAGAATTAATTTTTATTAAGAACATTGCGAAATACAATGGTTTTGATTCCAAAATAATGATTAGTTTGATTAGGAAAGCTAATTTAAAAGAGACAATCCGGGCTACCACCTATTTGCATATCTTGCACATTAATTTTAATCAACCCGAGAAATGCAGTTTAGCGAAACACGCCCTAGGAGATACTCATAGTATAACCGCAGATTGTCTAAATTTAATCAAAAATATAAACAATTATCGCGAATTAGATAGTTACGAGAGCATATTTATTGCGAAAAATAAAACCATATGTTAAACATAAACAAAGGTTCGGTACCATGTTCTGGTCTCTACGAGTAGTTCTTGGAAGGTACGACTGTTAAACAATAAAAAAAAGGTCTGTAAGTGAAAGCGGAGGTGCACTTTAGTATAAGGATTAGTTTTAAGCTAAGAACTATATCAAATTTGTGTGAAATAAAGCAGTGTGTATTTGGTTGTTAGCAGGGAAAGTTGTGTGGAATTTTCTGTGCGTGTTTTAGCGCGGATTCAAGTGTGACACTGTTATTAATTATCTGATGATGATGACAACTTAGTTGTCGAAATGCGTATACAGAATTACGAAAGTTAATGTGGAAAGGAGTTATATATCAACCTTAGTGATTAAATTTTTACAATTACTGACAGAAATAGGATATATTATTACGCCATATTTAAAAAATGCAAAAACAAATACATGATTTCATAACGAATAACTTCTACAATTAGAGCAAGATATACCTAACACATTCTCCCAATTATTATTTGCTACAAGTCAATGACAGGTCCAAATTTGAAGTAGTATTTTAAATATAGACAATTCCATAAAAGCGACGAGGAAACGGATGTTACATCTGGCCTATGTTTTACATTTTAAGGGCAACAAACCTGTAGGAAGCGGATGATATACATAGTCTTTTTTTTGAGAAATAATCAAGTCAAGTGTACTGGATAAAAGGAGGATGCCGTAGAAGATGACGTAATTGGAAAAAATATCGAAAGCTTATTGTTAAAGTAAACGATTATGGGAAAGGAAAGAGTAAAATTCTGTGTATAATAATAGCAATACTAATAATTCAAGTTTATTTCATACATTTCTAGTGAATACACGAAAAAGTCAACAGAAATAATGTTCATATTATCGTACACAGAATAATACAAATTTAAAGAATAATTTAGTGAATGTCGTTGAAGATTAACAAGAAAAGAATACGTTATACCTTTCAGTGAAGTAGCTGTACTAGTACGTGTGGATTTAAAAACTATGGTAATTTATTATCTAAATTAGAATAATGCAGGTTTGTCTCTGTAAGAGTGAGTTTGTAAATGGGGAAGGAATAATTTATGTTTCTTAAACGTGTGTTGTACTGATGTGCAGTTTTAAAGTTCGTAAATATTGTTCGTTTTTTATACGAAAAATTATACATTCATAGACATAAACACTATGCACAGAACATTTTTCTTAAAAATAGTTCGACGACGAAAATTTGGACCAAAAATCAACCTAATAATTCTTTTTTGTGTCATATATTATAACAATGCCATAGTTCATTCTAATATAAAAAAGGAGCGTATAATAAATGTTCATCAGAGTGGAGGAATCTAAAGGGTGTTTCAAATAGCGCGGTTTTTTTATGAATAAATAAAATATAGATGGCGCACTGAATTCGTCTGGGTATGTGGGCATTTAAAAAATGTGATGTATGACATTTATAAAAATGTCTTCGTACACGGTACAACAACGTGTTCAAATTGTTGAATTATTTTAAGAAAATCAGCGTTCTGTGAAAAGAGTTTTTAGAGAATTACGTGAATTTTAAGGTTTACACAATCGTCCATCTGAAAGCATTATTGGTCGAATTATTAAAAAATTTCAAGAGGCCGGTTCCGTGGAAGATCAAAAAAGTGAAAAATAGAGTCGTAGTGATCGTTCACAAGAAAATATTGGTTTGGTTCGTGAAAGTGTTGCTGAAGATCCTGAAATGTCTATTAGACGACGTTCACAACAACTTGGACTTAGTGGATCAACAACATGGCGTATTTTACACAAGGATTTGTCTCTGAAGGCATATAAGGTTCAAATAACACAGGAACTGAAGCCATTAGATCATTTAAAACGTCGTTCATTTGTCAATTTCATCAATAAACAACCAGCTGATTTTTCTCAAAAAATAATGTTTTCAGGTGAGGCACATTTTGAACTTGGTGTCCATGTTAATAAACAAAATTGGCGTATCTGGGGGTGAGGAAAATCCACGACATTTATTTCGTACGGATACTTTTCCGTAGTTTTCCAGGTGCAACACTGTTTAATTGTCTGCTCATGATGACAACTTAGTTGTCGAAACACGTGTATAGAATACGAAAAGTAATATGGAAGGGGGTTATATATCAACCTTCAGTGATCAAAAAATGACAGTCTAAAATTAAAAATTTTGGATCTTTGTTTGTAGGTAATAAATCATACATTACAGATAGGAATTACTTGTTACGCAAGACATTTTATAAAATAAATTTTAAATTCTTGCCTTTCAAACTGGATATCATAGTCAGTCATTTTTTTAAATGTATTCTTGTACCTTTATGGACGAATAGACATTATATTTGTTCATATGCACTGTTAAATGTATAGTGAACACAACGTATCGTATTATACAATGAGAGTCCGTTGCCTGTTTGCATGTTAACACTTGTTAGAAGTGTACTATATGTAGGACATTAGTCATATCTGGGTTAATAAAGATTTTTGACAATTATATTTCTTTTTCCTTCATACTTTCGTTATATATTTCTATGGAAAGATATGACAACAATGTACTATAGTTCTACAAGAACTGTACTGCTTTTTGAAGTGCGAACGTGCACAGAAGTGATTCTAAAATATGAAGGGGTGCATTTCAGTTAAAGAAAATTATATCGACGAAGGATAGAATTATTTTCTTTGAAAATACTGTAGTTTTGTCGTATAGAAAGAGTTCCATTTGTTTAAATATAATTTTAAAATTATCCAAATCGAATTTTAATCATGAGATATCGTAATTTCATAACGTACATAATATTCCTTTAATATACATCTCCGTCAAATCGATATCCTTTAACGCAACTATCACATCACATTAGATTCTGTTTATTTACACGACAATTAGACATACTTTAAGATCACATGTTTGGACGCATGCATCTTCCTCGACGTCCGGATGTTTACAGACAAATAAGAATCTCTTTAATACACTCACCTTACACCGTTCAGAGGAAGTCTTCGTCTTCTTCGGTTTCGTCTTTCACGGTGGTGCGCCGTCGTTTCGGGGATGACTTAATTTATTGCTTGACTTCGCTATTTTCGGTTTGTGCAGAAACGGCGTCGTTGCATTTTATAAATGCTAGTCGTTATTTAGATAACTTGAGACTCGTTTCTTTCCCTCATTGTACTGCCGGGGTGTTACAGCATTATTACAGACTTGGTAATTAATGATCAACATTAATATTTCTAAAGTTTTAACTGTGCATAAAAGAACACCACGTTTATCGTTATTTTTTAAAAATGATAGGCACATTTATTTTTGCTATTTTATCTACAAGCTTGGTTATCGTAAAGTATTCAGCAATAAAACCATGCTGCTGTGCACTAATGATGTATTTTATAAAAGTCCGATTCATATGCTCTTTGCATTTGATTTAGTTGCAACCGAATATTTTATTTTTGTATGATACCAGATCTGATCTGTTGAGAACAGGTTTTTATTGAAACAATCTGTGTATTTTGAGGTTAATTAAATCTATATTCATTTTCAAATTTATTGTTTTATGAGAATTATAGACTTTGAATTCTTTCATTTTAAATAAAAGTTTGAGAATTAATTTTTGAATTTGGGATTATAAAAGGTAATACATATCAAACTTGAGTAGGCGATACGATATCCCCAACCTTTGGTGCAATCAACTTGCATTTAATTATATTGTAACACTCAAGAATCAGAGTTAAGAAATTTCGAATATATTTGTTATATAGGTTGAGCTTTAAATTACAGCGGACGGGATAGTATCCCCAGAGTTTGTATCAGGTTGTTACAAATGTAATGTCCGTTTTTTCCTTCAGTCTGAACTGAATCGCAACTGTGTGAAGACGTGCATGTTTTTGGTGAAAATTATTATTTTATTTGTAGAAAAGGGTATTTATTTATTTTACCTGTCCTTGTCTCGCCTATGGAAATGCTGTCGGCAAGAGATATTCTGGCAATTTACCTCTTTCAATTCAAAAAGGGATTAAATGCAGCTGCAGCAATGCGAGAAATTAATCAGACGTTCGGTGAAACCACGTGTAATGAACGCACATTACGGCGATGGTTTAAAAAATTCAGCGAGGGAAATTTTTATTTGAAAAATGAGCCTCGCGGATATGCGCGTAACACCGTTAATGACGACGAGCTGCGTGTAGAAGTTGAAAGTAATCCGTCGGCAACAGCGTGTAGCCTTGCAGAAACATTTCAAGTGTCCATTGCCACCATTAGTCGTCACCTTTCTTCGATTGGCAAAGTGAAGAAACTCGATCGATGGGTGCCGCACCAATTAACGGAAGCCAATAAGCTCCGTCGATTAGAGGTGGCTCCCTCTTTGACTAATCGACAGAAAGTTGAACCGTTTCTTCATCGAGTGGTAACGTGTGACGAAAAGTGGTACTTTATGATAATCGGAGACGGTCAGGACAATGGTTAGATCGAGGTGAAGCACCAAGACAGCATGCACGAGCATCACTTCACCCCCGAAAGATTATGGTGACTGTATGGTGGACCAGTAAGTGTATTATTCACTATTCATTTTTGCAACCTGGTGAAACCATCACGGCAGCGTCTTATTGTGCCGAACTGGAAACTATGCAAAAATTGAGCCGCTTGCAGCCCTCACTAGTCAATAGACATGGACCCATTCTTTTTCATGATAATGCAAGACCTCATGTTGCACGACAGACAATCCAAAAACTTTCGGAATTTGGTTACGAAATTCTCCCTCACTCACCTTATTCACCTGACCTTTCGCCAACTGATTTTCATTTTTTCCGAAGTTTAGACAATTACTTAAAAAATAGGGACTTTTCTGACCGGGAGTCTGTAATAGCAGTGTTTGAGCAATACGTGAGCAGTCAAAACCTAGATTTCTTTTCAAAGGGAATTTTTCAGCTTCCAGGCCGTTGGCAACAAACTATTGATGTAAATGGAGACTATTTTGCAGAATAAATATTTATATTTTTTTAAATTTAGACTTTTTTTTATTCCTTACAAAATCGGACATTTCATATGTAACAACCTGATATTTTCAATCAGTATGTATTTTGTCTATAAGGTGTATTCTCGTATTAACTGAACTTTGAATGTCTTAAAACCTAAGTCTTTATGCAAAATACGGTGTAATCTTGTTTGTGGAATGCCCAGTTCCAAAGATCGACGAGCAATGGACAAACCTGGACTTTCCTTAACACTATGAGCTACAACAGCAATATTCTCACTTGTTCTTGAGCGACGTGCACGTGTTCGGTTCTTCACATCTCTAACTTGTCTCAACAGCTCAAATTTTTCCACCAGTTTCATAATTGCTGGCCGAAAAGATGCTTCACGACGACCCAAAAATGCTTTAGTTTTGCGAACGGCGACCGCGAAATTTCCACCATTTTTGTAGTGAATTTTAATAATTTCGATGCGTTATTGAAGCGTATATCGTTCCATTTTTATTAATGGCGTAGTTTTTACTTGTCATCTGTTAAGTAGTTACAGGTTGAGTCATGACAACTATTAAAATGGCGGGCTATTGAAAATGAAATGTCTTATTGCAAATTGCATATGCATTTAATAATAATAAAGCCTATTGAGGGCTTTTAATTAAAGGCCTGTTCCCATAATGAAATTTATGGCGCGTTATAGGAATCGAAACTGACGGTCCTTGGCAACTTGATGATAGAGCCCGGTAATCAATGGACTGGGCTTCGATTTCCCTCCGAAGTTATGATTTTTTCATTAATTTCTCCTTTAATTAAAACGGTGTAATAAGCAAGACGTATTTTCATTGTTGAAACGACGAAACAATAGACACAAGTAAGCATAAATGTTAAAAAAATTAATTTAGCAGGGCTGTCACTTAAAAAAATCACAATTTATAAATCCATCGTCCCTAATGGAAAACGCCTCACAACCTATTTGTAACAACATTATAAGTAAATTCAAAGAAACATATTTTAAAAGAAATATGTGAATGTAATTGCATATTACGAAGTTTATAGTAAAGTGTAAATGTATAAATATGTACTTTACTAGTTCGCGAAAGTATTTCCGTTTATCAACCAAACATTTAATACTACCTCCGTGTTGCATTACTATACCCATCATCATATATTACTTGCAGTATCATATGTCTAACATGTGTGCAAGACCACTTGCCACTGTTGAGGTGGCTTAAAATTATCAGGCCAACTCACAGCTGTATTGAAAAAAAAAGCCGAAGAGACAAGGCAGTAGGATGGAAAGAAATGAGAGGAACGCGTTAGAGAATACAATCCCCCAAGACACTTTAAATCTGGCTCGGAACTAAATTAAAACGGCGTAAATATAAAATAATTGCGTCTGTCTATTCCTCGCTGCTACGGTTTTCTATCTTTACCTCAACAAGACATTCAACACGGCAACTTATAATTAAATATATGGTCCTACTACGAGATGGTGGAGTCGAACAAGAACAAACTCTCGAATAAACAAAAATAGTGTTCTTGTCGACATAAAATGGCTTTATTTTTAATTCTGTTTTTGAATGGTGTTGACTTAATTAGTCATAGAGGTACTAACGTTCAATGTGAAAGTAAATATTTAAGTATGTCATAGTGTAATTACGTGATACTATAATTAGTATTGGATAAAGTGTATAACTTCTATTTCTACATTTCTTCTGGAATTACTCGTAAATTTATATTATGGTTCTCAATTAAAAAAGAGTAGCTATTATTAAAGAAATGAAATTGAGCTGCACGCCATAGGCGTGCGCGTGATGGTAAGTACATAAAATAAAATAAATAGTAAATAGTAATTTATAAAACGTGGTGAAATACCATTTGAAATATCTTCCGCGAAGTTACAAACTAAATAGGATCTAGGTAGGTTATGATGGAGACTGCGGATGAATAAATTAATCGATTAAAGTTAATATTACCGCTTCCCACAATAACTTTCGTATTCTGTATACGTATTTCGACAACTAAGTTGTCATCGTCAGCAGATAATTAATCGCATTGTCACACCTTATTATCTTAAAATAGAAATTGACATGTTCCAAAAATAAACTAACGTTAATAGATTTATTAAGGCCGATTCAAATCACAGCATGGAACAAAAGATGGCTTCTTTCAGTTTTTTCTATCAATCGTTTGCTTAGTTTCCCACTAATAAACGTGAGGTATGAAAAAGAGTTGAATACCACTAAGAATATTGTGAGACACGAGAGTAGTATGACAAGCAGTGAGAACGGAAAAGAAGAATTTTTTAAATACAAAATAATTTTCATTTTTCAATATATTCTCCTAAAAAAGCAATACAATGCCCTTATGCCATCTCTAAAATGCGATTCCTGAAGGCTTGCAAAATACTCATTTACGAAGATGATAACCTCGTCGTTAGACGAAATTTTCTTTCCAAATAGTGCCGTTTTCAATTTTGGAAAAAGGTGGAAGTCGGAAGAGGCTAGATCCGGCGAAAAAGGCGCATGCGGTACTAATTGGGAATGCAACTCGTGGATTTTGGACATCGCAACTGTGCTGGTATGCGAGGAAGCGTTGTCTTGGTGAAACAGAATCATTTTCTTTGCCGTTCCTGGCCGTTTAGCACGAATCTCAACATTTAACTATTGTAGAAGTTCTGCATAATATTATCCGTTTATTGTGGCACCTTTCTGAAGGTAATCAATGAGCAAAATGCCCTTTGAATCCCAAAAAATTGATGCCTTTACCTTGTTTGCCGATAAAGTGATTTTCGCTTTCTTTGGAGGTGTAGAATCACGTTCTATCAATTGTTTCGACTGTTGTTTAGTTTCGGCTGTACTGTAGTGTATCCAAGTTTCATCGCAAGTAACAAATCGCCTACAAAAATCAACCGGATTCCGCTTATAAAGGTCCAAACACTCATTGGAAATGCGCAAACGAGTGAACTTTTGATCAGTCGGAAGCAATCGCGGCACCCATCTTGCCGAAAGTTTGGAAAGGCCCAATTCTTTCTTTAAAATGTGGTGTACGCGTTCTGTTGAAATGTTCACTATGTCTGCTATCTCTTTCGCTTTGAGTCGTCGATCTTGCGTAATAATATTATGGATGCTTTTTCCATTTCAACAAAACGACATGTTGCTTCTTTTTCAATCAGCTGTCAAAAATAAACTAATCAACCGATTTATCTAGATATCGGAATGCAAACATCATATGAATAGGCAACCTAAATTACAGTGCATTTGTTTTATCAATTAGAGCGCCACCTATGTGTCATTCTCACTACTTGTCAAACTATCCTCGTACAATAGTTTTGACTTTATTAATTCTCTCTTGGGAAATGTGGAAGACAAAATTAAGGCCAACAAGAAATCGGGGATTTACGAAATAAAATGTCTAGTTCGCAATAAATAATAGGTGGGCTAGATAAAACGATCGATAGAAACCAGATATGAAGAACACGTGGAGCACTTCAATCGACCTGAGAAATCTAATTTAGCTAACCAATAATTAGAGAGTAATCATAACGTAAGCGCCAATTGTTTACGTTTGGTTAAGAATGTGAATGTGAATTATCTATGAAAGCATATATAAAAACAGAAACCGTAAATCATATGTTAAACGCCGACGAGGGACCCATCAATAACTTAAGCGTGTTTGACCTTATTCAAAAGTAATATACGACGGCCAAAAAGGTTACATATGCGCAAGCAAGTACTTTAGGAGTTTAGTGTTTATTTTGTGACTATAATGCGATTTGAATTATGAGACTGTGTAAGTCTAGTACGGAGTTTGCGTTTGTGCGGATTTTGCCGTGGTTACAGGTGTGACACTGCGATTAATTATCTACTAATGATGACATCTTGTTGTCGAAATACGTATACAGAATACAAAAATTATTTTGGAAGGATAATATTAACCTTAACCGTTGAATTAAATCTACGTTATAAGAATCATTCAAATGTTAATAGGAATACCCTATTTAATAATAATAATAATAATCTTTAATGCCCAACAGTTACATAGACCATTTACAGTACATAATGCATCAATAAAATTAAAATTGAAACAAAAATAAGTGCAGTTAATGTACTACAAATAAAAATAAGAATTCAATTAACAAAAAAAAAATATATACACACTTATAGTAATGTAATCCAAGTCATACAAAAAAGAAAAAACTGAACTGATAATAATAGATTCGAATCAGTGAAAGGGATCCTCGTATAATTCATTGGCATTTCTGGACATATGTACCAATGGAGCCTTGCAGAGAATATTGGTTCTTGCCTTAACTATTGAGAAGGTTGCCGATGATCTAGTGTCAAAACTAGGCACGAGAAAATCAACCTGGGACAACAGCACAGAAGAATCGATAAAATTATTTCTTAATTTAAAAAGCAAGAGAATCAAAATTGCGCTTAGCAAGCAGACCCTCATACGTCGGCCCAAAGGCAGGATAATGAACATCAATCTTGTAGGATAAATATTTGAGGAACCTCTTTTGAACATGCTCCAGGAGTAAGTGCTGGTAATGGTAAAGAGGGTACTACACAACTGAAGCATATTCCAATTTGGAATGGACAAGAGAACCGTAAAGCACCTTCAAAGTGTGCAAGCTACTAAAACCCCTGCAAGAACGAATAGATGCGTTCCGAGTACATTAACTATCTTCAGGTAAACTCTGATGTTATTAGCGAACACTTCCTTGTGGGTTTATCGCCCCTTTTCGGTGCAGTAAAATGACGAAGAAACAATACCGCCCTCTCTTCTCCATACGAATGTCCGAACGAAAGAATGAAGGCGTGTTGTCTCGCCAAATGATGGACATCCATGGAACAATACAGGAGCAGTAGATCTTGCGAAAAATGCAACTTTTCATTATAATCTATATTGGAAACTAATAATTGAAGGAAATCAACTAAGGTGTTTGGGGACGTAAAGAGGATAGATGATAAAAGTTAACACCCAAGATATATAGCGTTATCGACAAAAAGAATCCCACTACAGGTCCAAGTGGTGTTACGACTATTACGAGCATCCGCAATTGGTTTAAGAAATTTAGAACTGACAACGTTGACTTGAAAGACGAAGACCGCAGCGGCCGCCCAACAACGACATATACGAACAATATCAAAGCCATGCTCGCTGAGAATCCGCGATATAGTATGGGCAAGATAGAGGATGGTACTAACATTCCCAGAATAACGGTACGTAATCACCTGATCAGAATAGGATATGTCAATCGATGACATTTAGATTCCACATCTATTGACGGAGATGGTCTTATGAACCGCGTCTCTATGCGCGATTTGCTTCTCCAGCGATATACAAAAGATCATTTCTTACAGAGGCTTGTCGGTGGAGACGAGACTGGAATTTTGCATTAAAACCTGTATCGAAAACGCACTTAGTCTATGGACGATGGTCGGGCTTCGTCCGAAGAAGGTTTTGTCCATCTGATGGGACTGGAGTGATGTAGTCTTCTACGAGTTCCTTCCTCAAGGTGAAACCACCAATTATGCCAAATATTGCAATGTGCTTCATAAATTGAAAGCCGTTGTAGTGCAAATTTGGCCAGAATTGGGAAACCGACGAGCCATCGTTTTTCATCACGATAATGCAAAACCGTACATTGCGTTGGCTGTAAGGAAAAAGCTGTTACTGTTTGGTTGGGACATTCTATCGCATCCTCTACCTCCCCGACTATTACTTACTTCAATCATTAAAAAATTGTCACCGTGACGAACGGTTCTAATCCGAAAGCGAAGTAAAAACACATCTTGACGAATATTTTGGGACGATTTTGAAAAGAGGAAATAACGACGTTTCTTGAGAGACTGAAGAAGATAATTGAGAAGAACGATTCATATATAACGCAATAAATCAACTTTAAACAACAAATGTCGTGTATTTATTTCGTACCAAAAAAAAATGAAAGAATTTTATGCGACCCCTAATACAATATTAAAACTTAATAACTAAATGACACTAAAAGATAGAATTTTTTAAAGTTTATCATTTTCATTTGTAAAATCGTAAATCGATCTCAACAATATTTAATATTTAGGTCAAGAAGTACCGGCACTAGTATTGTAACGAAGGTACGAATCTGGCTTTTATGTCCATGCTGCGAAGGAATAACTCTCTTTCGCTACATGGAACGTAAAAGCCAGTTTTGTACCTTCGTTCCAATACCAGCACTCATTCGTAAATTACCAATTTTCTCGGTCAATATAATTTTGTAATTCCAACTGTATAATATACAATATAGTGGTGCCATATAAAAGTTTTAAGTGTATAAATACTTATAAGTGTGAGATCAAAGACAAAAGAAATGTCTTATGTTGCTTTTATGTTTTAAAAATTTCATAAAATTAAGAATTAATACATCGTGGTGTAGAATTTAATATTAACTGCATAGTTTTTAAACTAAGGGAAAAAATTATATTGAAAATGACTAGATGATTTAGAAGCAAAATTATAGAGGGGTCGATGGCAACCTAATATACTTTATATTTTAAATGTTCAATGTTTTCGACTAGATATCTGAAGTTTCCTATAAAATATAGTCATTGAAGCACGTTTGTATTTTCCTGTAACCTTTTTCTTTCAAGTTCAACTCAAAAAAATTATATTCGCTGAGGTACGTTTGAAGTTTGGTTGGCTTGTGAACTCGTGCATTTTTATGAAGAAATAGGACTTGTTCGTGAAGAAATCAAGATCAGAGATTTTGATCAATAGCCTTATGTAATTTTGTCAACGTGTTATCTCTTATTGTAGCCCTCCCAGGCATCTATTCAACAAGACTAACTCCTGTTTGATCTCAAAAGACAATGGCTCATCTTCATTGGATTCACCGACCTCACCGAAACTGTTTTGACTAATATCTCCCTTTAAAATATGAGGTAGCGTCCTCCTCAAACGTTGCAATCATTCGTGATGAATAGTTTTAGGAGAATTATGTTCCTTTGTCAAAAATTTGATCTCAGAAGACAGTGGCTCGTCTTCAATGGATTCGCCGACCTCACCGAAACTGTTTTGACCAATATCTCCCTTCAAAATATGACGAAGCGTACTCTTCAAGCATTGTAATCATTCGTGATGAATAGTTTTACGAGACTTCTGTTCCTTTGTCAAAAATTTGATCTCAGAAGACAGTGGCTCGTCTTCAATGGATTCACCGACCACCCCGAATCTGTTTTGACCAATATCTTCCTTTAAGATATGACCAAGCGTTCTCTTCAAGCATTGTAATCATTCGGGATGAATAGTTTTAGGAGAATTCTGTTCCTTTGTCAAAAAGTTGTGGTTTTAATAGAGCAAATTTCAACTTAACAAGTTCGGATCTTTTTAACACAAACTGGTCCTGCTTGGAATACTTTTCGGATGCCAATGAATCTGTTGATAAATTTTATAGTATTTTTTAATCAATTTTTGAATATCAAAGAATAATATGAAACAAAACCCTTGCGATATATGGAAATTTTTAAGTGTCAAACGTGGCTCGATAGGAATACCTGAAAGACTTTTTCTGACGAGGAGTTAAATATCCCACCTGATATAGTGAATGGGTTTGCTGTCATTTTAATAATAATTGCTCTATGACTTCTGCATGTTAATAAAATATGATCTATGTTTCGTTATATCTCTTGTGAATGAGAATGATCTAACGAATGTGGACACACTATCGATGAAATCTACAACTGGAGATGATATAATTCCTAGTTTCCTGCTCGAAGGCATAGGTATGCTTTAGCTACTCGTAAACCATTATCGATAGTTGTCAATTATATAATAAAAACAGTTACATTTCTTGATTGTTGGAAGCGTATTGGAGTTTGTTAGGTTCATAAAAAGGATGACGCAGTGGTACTACCCAATAATCAGGTTATTTCAATTTTGTATAATTTTGCAAATTGGTTATATACTCTGTTCTTTTTTGACTCCCCAACAGCATGGTTTTGTACCAGGTAGATCAACTGTTCCAATATTACTTGTTTTTCCTAATGTACTTGTGTAGTTTTGGACAAACAGGGAAAAATAGATGCTATATGTACAAATTTTTTCCGCGGTATCTTACTCTGCCCATTCTCTTCTCTTTTTCGCCCCTTTTTATAAATTTAATCGAATCTTATTTAAGTAATAGGAGATGTTATGTTTACTACAATGGTTTTAGTTCAGAGGAATCCATTGCTACTTCTGGGGTTCCTCAGGGCTCTAACTTGGCTCCGCTTCTATGCATCTTCTATTCGATTTACTTTGTTCTCTGACTTGTCCTGTATTGATTTACGCCGATGACATAAAGCATTCTGAAGTCAATAATGCCGATGAAGGTGCTGGCTTACAACGTAACTTGAATGTTTTGATTGCCTGGTGTACTACCTTTAAATTAAATATTAACGTATCTAAATGTTACTCTGTTACGTACTAATCGTCCCTATTCTCCCACATCCACGCAGTACATTTATATTTTCCTTTATTTTGTAACGTTCTTTCTATTAACTTGTTATTTTTGTTGATTGCAGTAAATTGTTTATTTTGTTACTTTAGAATCTTGTAAAAGGTTATCTGTTAAACTCGATGAAAGGATGAACGAATTGATATCCAATTTGATACATAAATAGCAAAATGTTGTCACCATTGAACATTACTGGGTAACCCTTCATTAATTGTTTCTATCGTGGCTACGTGGATTTCTTTATAAGTTTCCCTTCGCGTATGTGGTAAGTACTGTGGTTAATAATGTATGCCTGTTTTCCTTTACATACTTTTGTGATGCAAAGTTTGTGTAGTTTTGCGACCTATTGGTGACAGTTTACTGTACAGGGTGTTTCAAAAAGAATACACGTATTTCGAATGCATATATTTATTAAACTTTAAGACGTACGAATATGAAATTTTGCACACATATTTACGAACTTCGTTCAGATTACAGATGCTCAATATGTCCTCCATCAGCGACACGAACAATATCACATCGATACTCAAATTTCTCCCATACTCAGGCAAGCATATCCTTCGTCGCTGATGTTATGGCAGTACGGATCCAGTTCTTCAACTGTTCCAGGTTCTGTGGGAGTGGTGGTACATAAACGTTTTCTTTAACGAAACCCTACAGGAAGAAGTCACAGGGTGTCAAATCCGGTGACAGTGGAGCCCAACTGAGACATGCTAAGTCGCCAGATCCTTGATGACCAATCCACCGGTTCGGTAGAGTTTCATTCAGATATTTACGCACTTGGCGATTCCAGTGATAGGGTGCCCCGTCTTGTTGAAAAATGAAGTTGTCTTCGTGCAGCCTCGGAAACAACCAGTTTTGTAACATAGCGAGATACTGTTGACCGTTAACTGTGTTTCCATCAAAGAAGAATGCGCCGTGAACAGATAATCGGAACATCGCAAAAAACACATTGATTTTAGGCGAATCTCGTGCATGTTCAATGACTGCATGTGGGTTCTGTAGACCCCAAATTCGAACATTGTGTTTGTTTACCAGACTACTAACATGGAAAGTCGCTTCATCACTGAACATGATGCGTTGTGCGAAAATGTTATCATTGTCAATAGCATCATGAATCTCGTTACAAAATGCCGCACGTTTTCGTTTGTCATCGGGACGCAGAGCTTATAACAACTGTAACTTGAACGGCTTCATAACCAACCGACGTCTCAAAACACGCCAAATTGTTGTTGTAGGCAGTCGTGACTCCCGACAGGTACGACGAGTTGATTTTGAAGGATTACGTTGGAAAGCAGTTTGAGTTCGTGCAACATTTTCTTCAGAAACACGAGGGCGGCCAGGACTCTTTCCTTTACATACACATCCTATATCTACAAACTGTCGATACCATCTGCGAACGTTCCATCCATTCGGAGGATCAATTTGGTAGCTCAACCTGAAACATCTTTGCACTGTAATCGCGAAATTACACTTCGCAAACTCGAGAACACAAAATGATTTCTGCTGCGGAGTAGCCATTTTAAACATATGACGGTTGCCAAGTAAAACAAAAGACAACTGACATCTAGCAGCTATTAAATAAACTAGACTATGTATTCGTTTCTCCTATAGCCGAACCGAGGCGCAGCGATCGATAGTTTGAACAAAATAATACTTCGTAATACGTATATTCTTTTTGAAACACGCTGTATTTCTTGTTTAAAATATCTGTGATTAATACGCTCAATCGCTTCATTTGCAAAAATTTGTCAGCTCTTCAAGTAATACACTTCGAAAATACGTGTATACTTACTTTTGTATTTAACTGTATGAATATACCTACCCAGTGGACATTTATCACGACCGCGACTGTACCAAAATACATAAAAGTCTATAATAACAAATTGAACAGTGGAAGAAAATGAATAAATCGAAACGTGAAAATAAAGTCAGGTGCGGGCATGTCTAATTTTAAACACACATCTATATATCCCGGAGATCACGACCAAAGGTAAGCTGTATGTAGGTACTTTCATTGCGTGCGGTGTTTTCATGGAGTTGATAGAAACCAGAAACCGTACAGGGGCCAGCTGCATGCACCTCGTGGCGGCACATAGACCTTTATTAGATTGAATTTTTACCGCATGGAAAAGCGCACCAACACTTGCTTATTTAATAAAGGCAGTTGTCACACGTTTTTCTCTGGTAATTGCCGAGCATAAATGTCGCTGCCGTTTCGGCGTCAATGTTTCATTAATATAAACATAATTTAACTTGGCGGTCGTATATTTCGCGATGTTTTCGCATCTTTCTAGACTAATCAGTTTCAGTGCGCTCTATTTAAAAATATGGCCACCTTTTGTAGTACCAACATTTACATTCAAGGACATGTTTTCGAATTAAAAAAAATACAAATATACAGTGTTTGTGAAGATTGCGTGGAGTTGATTTATTATAATAAATCGACTTATAAAACTTATCGAATACTGCAAATCCGTTAAAAGATAGGGAATAGAACATCTGATGATGATATGTGTGTTAGATTTCAATTAATGTCAAAAGAATAATATATAGCAAATAGTACCACAGTATTATGGGTTGATGAAATCGTATCCGGAGCAATACAAACATGTAATTCTCTTTGGATCTAGCATTGGATTTCTCAGGCTGAATGTCTCATAATAATAATTACTTACCTTGTCTTAGATGTATGAATATGGTATGAAGGTATAAGGAACTGTGAAAAGAAACAGAACCAAAAACGTGCTAGGCAGCAATATGATATGGTGTAGCGGAGTACACAAAATTTTTTCAATAAAACATACTACAGCAGAGTAAATAAAAAGATTTTTATATACCGTGCATTCATTTATCCTCGCTACGAAAACTGTACCACATTATATTCGGGTCTAGCTGCCGAGTACCGATCAGAATGTAAAGGGGTGGGGCGCGAGTCATTTGAATCACGACTATAACTGACTACTGATCGTACTAGCTGCAGCCCCACCACTAATTTGACTGTAGGCGTATCGATATCATATTAACGGTCATTTGTGGTTTGCATTTGGGAGAGTGTGTTACGGTAAGACCTTTAAATTTAAATATTTTTTTAATTATATTACTTTGATGATGTATACATTGGAAGAAAAAATTCAAATGATAACATGGGCTTTGAAAGGTAATTCTCTACGGCGTATCCAGCGCCTTTTCTCTGAAAAGTATGTAGATCGTCCCTTTCCTGCTTTAACAACAATATCATTAGTAGTTAAAAAGTTTAAATCAAAAGGTTGCACTTTTGGGATGTAAATGTCATAAAATATGGAGAATAAATAACTATAAAGAAAAGCATCAAGTCATGGTGTGCGCAATGGTCGAAGAAAATTCCAATATTACTGTATCTAAAATATCAGAAGAGATAGGTATTAGCGTGGGTAAAGTTCATAAGATATTAAAGAAAAATAACTGCACATCCTATAAATACCAAACTCATCAGGAAATTTTTCATGCTGATCAACACCGCAGAATGGAATTTTGTGAAACTGTAATAGAACGTGTAAATGCGAATGAACACTTCATTGAGACTATCGTGTTTACCGATGAATTGCCAAAACTTATAAAATACTATCTGCTTCTGGGTTTCCGGGCTGGAACCGCGTCACTAGTATATCTGCCGACGTTTCGTACCCATTTGTATGGGACATCTTCAGGGCTGAACTACTGCACTGAAACTGTTTCAACACTGAAACAGTTTCAGTGCAGTAGCATGGACCACGACCGCGGAAGTCTACGTACCAAACTTATAAAATACTTTTTAAATATAGAAAATAAATTCAATTAATTAAATTCTCAAATGTCCCTCCTGCTTGCGCTAAACAGTACCCCAATCTATTATAAAATTCATTTCGAACATTGGCCAGTACAAAAGGATTAATAATTTGGAATTGGTGTTCGATATTAACCCGTAATTCTTCCAAATTATTAGCCCTTTCGTCTTGATGCCCATATAACTTTGATTATATGTAACCCCATAAAAAAACTCCTTAGGGGCTAAGTCTGGTGACCTTGGTGGCCAGCGAATTGTACCACTATTAGATATAACTCTTTGGGGGAATATATTATTTAAATATTTATTCACAATTCTAGTTCCATGGGCCGGACAACCATCATGCTGGAACTATACGTTCTCTAAATTGGGATTAATAGTTCTCAAAGCAGGGACAATGTCGTTTCGAAGAAGATTCAAATATATTTCCCCATTTAAATTTCCTTCGATAAAGAATGGACCAATAATGTTATTCCCATAAATACTAGCCCAAACATTCAATTTTTCAGGATACTGTGTCCCCGTATTCAATTGTCGATACTCGTTTTCAATAGACCAATATCGAAGATTCGACGGATTGTGTTTACCGTGCAACGGAAACGTGGATTCATCGGTAAACACGACAGTCTCAATGAAGTGTTCATTCGCATTTACGCATTCTATTACAGTTTCAAAAATTCCATTCTGCGCTGTTGATCAGCATAAAAAATTTCCTGATGAGTTTGGTATTTATAGGATGTGTATTTATTTTTCTTTAATATCTTATGAACTTTACCCACGCTAATACCTATCTCTTCTGATATTTTAGATATAGTAATATTGGAATTTTCTTCGACCATTGCGTACACCATGACTTCCTGCATTTCTTTATCGTTATTTATTTTCCGCATTTTATGACATTTTCATCCCAAAATGCAACCTTCTGATTTAAACTTTTTAACTACTAATGATATTGTTGCTAATGCAGGAAAGGGACAATCTACATACTTTTCAGAGAAAAGGTGCTGGATACGCCGTAAAGAATTACCTTTCAAAGCACATGTTATCATTTGAATTTTTTCTTCCAATGTATACATTATCAAAGTAATATAATTAAAAAAATATTTAAATTTAAAGGTCTTACCGTAACACACTCTCCCAAATGCAAACCACGAATGACCGTTAATAGGATATCGATACGCCTACAGTCAAATTAGTGGTGGGGCTGCAGCTAGTACGATCAGTAGTCAGTTATAGTCGTGATTCAAATGACTCGCGCCCCACGACTTTACATTCTGATCGGTATTCGGCAGCTAGACTCGAATATAATGTGGTACAGTTTTCGCAGCGAGGTAAAATGAATGCACGGTATAACTAATACTGTTGCGGAGCAAACAAAAATCCTTTCATAGGCTTTATACTGCAGCGAAACAAACAAAAAGATTCTTATTTAGCTAATACTGATCCGAAGCAAACAAAAATTCTTTCGTCCCCTAAATACTGGAGCGAAATAAACAAAAAGATTTTTTTAGAACTAATACTGACGCTGGTCAAACAAAAATTCTTTCATAGGCGTAACACTGCAGCGAAATAAACAAAATGATTTTTATAGAGATAATATTAACGCGGAGGAAATAAAAATTTTCTCTTGCGCTTAATACTAGAGCGTATTACACTCTCTATATATAATAATTTCTTATATCGTCTATAAATTAAATTATTTAATTTAAAATACAATTCGATCTTGAATTCTTAAATTATTATACTGTCATTATTTGTCCGGTCCTCGTATATATTCAGATGCAGAGTGCTTTTGTGTTAATCACGTACAGACAGTCAAAGCTGCAATAAAAAAAAACTGTCGTTGTTTTTTAGGAACAACTTTCGAACCTTTTCTTGGAATAGTAACTTTCCATTGACTAACACGTTTAATTTTAATTCCGCATATTGATATCTAAATGCAATAGAGATCCAAATATTAATCCCTCTATTTCTCACACAGAATAGGCGTCCATTTCTCTGTCTCGATATCTATCTGCTAGGTGCTATTATTTAAATTAATATCACAATTTTAATTTATGAAAATATCTGAGAGCGCCAATTTCTAGCTCGCCTATTCTCGTTTGCTATTGGTTAATTCAAACATGACCAGTATCTTAACCCCTCAGCCTAGGAGTTCCTTTAAAAAGCCACAGCTTGTAAGAGAACAGCTCTCTTCGCTTTCTGCGATGACCCAGGCTACAGCAGCCCTTCCACGTGTGCGTGTCGCTAACACTTATTCGCGCCTTTGGTGACCACGTGTTTAAGTTCGCGTCTGCGGAATATACATAGCATCCTGACCCAGGATATACACACACAAACACGCAAGTAACTCACCTATCGTTCGATACACATTTTAATATAATCCTTTTTATATTTTATTAGCAGCTTTCATACATCCAGACTTACCATTTATTTCAGCTTTGTCATTACGCTTATCTTGTTTTATTTGTTGCTCTCGATCTTATTAATTATGTTTATTTAATTTACTCAAGCTTTAAGAATTAAATTAACTTAGTGAATCAAATTGTAAGGGCAATCCTGTTGTTTTATTTCCACTAATAATTTTTCTTTCAGCTTGGCACACGTCCTGGCCTTTTAATGCTCATTTTACACAAATGCTAATTATTAACTCCTTACATTACATTCAATTACATTACTTTCTTTTGTAAGTGCATTTATTACAGCGCTTCATCTAGCCGGACACGCGCTCGTAATAAATTTTATAATAATAATAAGGTAATAAATTGCCACATTCACAAAGAAGGAGGTAATAAGCAGAATTAACAAAACAAATGTTGTGAAAATAATACTGAGGCGAAGCAAATAAAAATGTTCACATGTGCCTAATACTGTAGTGGAGATAGCAAAAAAATGTTATGGAACTGCTGGCAAGCAAACAAAATCTTTTCATAGGACTAATATTGCTGCCAAGCAAATACAAATTTTTTCGCATGCCTAACACTGCAGCAGGTCAAACAAAAAGGTATTTTGGAACTAACACTGCTGCGGAGAAAAAATATTATGATACAGTGGAGTAAAGAACAGTTTGTTCAAAGGCCTAGCGCTACTGAGGAGTAAAACAAAAACAAATGTCGTGAACTGCGGAGCAACAAAAGCTTGCTTACTAAAGCCAATACTACTGCAAAATAAACAAACACTTTTTCATAGACAGAATTTTTGCATAGGTCTAATAATATAGCAGAGCAAATAAGAGAAATGTTATGGAATTGCGGAAAAATCAAAAGTTTGCTTTATAGGACTGAAACTGCTGCAGAGCAAATGAAATTTTTTTTAAGTCTAATATTGAAACGGAACAACAGAAAAGAATATTTAACTGCGGAGCTAGCAAAATTTTTTTTATTTGCTCCGCTACAGCATTAGGCCTATGAAAAAATTTGTATTCGCTTCGCAGCGATATTAATTCCACGAGCAAACTTTTGTCAGCTGCGCAGTCCCATAATATTTTTACTGTCTATTCCTCTACAGTATTAGTCACGAAAAATGATTGCCTCGTTACAGTACAAGGTAGTTTGACGAGTAGTGAGAATGACATATAGGTGGCGCTCTAATTGGTAAAACAAACGCACTGTAATTTAGGTTGCCTATTTATATGTTTACATTCCGATATTTAGCTAAATCGGTTGATTAGTTTATTTTTGACAGCTGATTGAGAAAAAAGCAATACGTCGTTTTGTTAAAATGGAAAAAGCAGAGTATCGTGCGGTCATTAAATACTTCATAATTAAGGGTATAAAAGCTACCGAAATAAAAGATGAGTTACGGGAAACATTAGGTGAATCTGCTCCATCATCCGTCACAATAAGTAGATGGGTAAATAAATTTAAACGTGGTAGAACAAGCTGTGCTGATGAAACGCGCTCTGGAGCACCCAAAATCGTGACTTCTAAGGAAATGATTATAAAAATCCATAATATCATTACGCAAGATCGACGACTCAAAGTGAGAGAGATAGTAGACATGGTAAACATTTCAACAGAACGTGTACACCACATTTTAACGAAAGAATTGGGCCTTTCCAAGCTTTCGGCAAGATGGGTGCCGCGATTGCTTACTACTGATCAAAAGTTCACTCGTTTGCGCATTTCCAATGAGTGTTTGTACCTTAATAAGCGGAATCCAGTTGATTTTTGTAGTCGATTTGTTACTTGCGATGAAACTTGGATACACTACAGTATACCTGAAACTAAACAGTCGAAACAATAGTTAGAACGTGGTTCTGCACCTCCAAAGAAAGCGAAAACCACTATATCGGCAAACAAGGAGATGACATCAATTTTTTGGGATTCAAAGGGCATTTTGCTCATTGATTACCTTCAGAAAGGTGCCACAATAAACGGACAATATTATACAGAGTTTCTACTAAAATTAAATGTTGAGATTCGTGCTAAACGGCCAGGAATGGCAAAGAAAAAGATTCTGTTTCACCAAGACAACGCTCCCTCGCATACCAGCACAGTTGCGATGTCCAAAATCCACGAGTTGCGTTTCCAATTAGTACCTCATGCGCCTTATTCGCCGGATCTAGCCCCTTCCGACTTCCATCTTTTTCCAAAATTGAAAACGGCACTAGGTGGAAAGAAATTTTCGTCTAACGACGAGCTTATCATCTTCGTAAATGAGTATTTTGCAAGCTTTCCGGAATCGCATTTTAGAGATGGCATAAGGGCATTCGAGCACCGTTGGAATAAATGTATTGCTCTTTCAGGAGAATATATTGAAAAATAAAAATTATTTTGTATTTAAAAAATTCGTTTTCCTTTTCCATTCTCACTACGTGTCAAACTACCCTTGTATGTATTATGAATACGAGAAAATTCTTATTTGTTTTGCTGCAGAATTAATCCTATGCGCGTTTTTGGTAGCTCCAAGACTGTAGTAGTCCTATGAAGAAGCTTCTGTTTGCTCTGCTTCGGTATTTATCCTATTAATCGACTTTTGTCTGCTCCGCAGCTTCATAACGATTTTTTCGTGTTCTCCACTACGGTATTATTCCTTCCAAATCCTATTGGCTTTGGTTAGCATTAGTCCTATGAACAAACTCTTCTGTTTTGCAGTTCCATAAAAATATTTTTGTTTGCTTCGTTGTAGTATTAGTCCTACGACAAAAATTTTGTTTGCTTCGCTGCAGCATTAGTCATAAACTTTTATTTTCTGAGAAGCAGTATTGGCTTTCCAGTTCCATAACATTTTTTTCTGGAAGTTGAATTTGATGTAGCCTGTGGTTGATTAACTTAATCACTAAGGTTGATATATAACCCCTTTCCACATTAACTTTTGTAATTCTGTATACGCATTTCAACAACTAAGTTGTCATCATTAGCAGACAATTGCAAAGTGTTAGATCACGTACGGAGTTTGTTTTCGTAAAGGTGTTTTTCGCCGTGTTTTACCAGGTGCGACACTTTGTAATTGTCTGCTGATGATGACAACTTAGTTGTCAATATGCGTATACAGAATTACGAAAGTTAATGTGGAAAGGGGTTATATATCAACCACAGGCTTCATCGAATTCAACAACAATTGTAAAAATGTTTAGTTTCAATGAAATTTAATATCGACTATACTTTTAAATTCTTTTTAGATATTAAAATTTATGACATTATATATCAACCTTAGTGATTAAAAAAATATTTTTTTCTGTTTGTTCCGCTGCAGTATTAATCCTACGACAAAAAAGAATGTTTGTCCCGCTACAGTATTTTAGTAAAATGCTCTATTTTTTTATAAAAATCTAATTTAATATCAACTATATTCGAGAGCGTGTTAAAGGTAATTTTGTATTTGAAATCTAATTTACGAGTATATTAATTTACTGTTAATCTAAATAATGATCGATTTTCGAACAGCACTAAATGGAATTTAGATAAAATATGACTGCCAAACGAATTAATAATATTAATGGAAATTTACGCATTTATATTTTCTGTATTTAATTTATTTAAAAAGGTTATCTTGGAGCAGTAACGCAGGGCCACCTATTAAGTAAATGAACTTATGTTATTTTGGATATAATTTACAGAAAGCTGTAATTGCCTTTTACTCGGATTTATTTGAAACATATTTTAGCTATTGGCATAAAGGTGGTGCTAAATTCAACTAGCATTTCTCTCTCTTAAAGAAAATCATTTATCTTGTTTGATTTATTATTTAACGTTACCTTTATCATAAACCGTATAATGTAATATTAATATTTTCATTATGGAATAGAACATAGCATATAACTTGGTGTACATCATATTACAGGAACCTGTACGGCAGTATCAAATAATTAATGTAACAATTTATTGTCAGATGGCAGAACATCTTTAATTAAAATAGATACATTTATAAATTTCAATTTAAAAATGCACGCCCCTTGTTTTCAAAATTTAGGTATTTTTTTTATTTTGTGAGTTTTTTGAATCTCAAGCTATGATATTTAAAAATACGAACAAACGAAGTGTCGATTTTGGACGCTTTAATGCCTCTATTTTATGTATTCGGATCCGCTAATTACGAAAAACGTAACAGAAATGCGCTAGATCTTTGGATTCTCGAGACATTCGCGGAAAAATTGAGTTGGTGAAAATGAAAAAAATAAAATGACGATTTTCGCCGTAACTATGATCCCATCTTATGTATCTTGATCTCCCGATTAAGAAAATATCACTACTTCGAATCGTATCACTTTCCGTTTCCGAGATATTCGCAAAGAACCGTTTCGAAACCCGAAATCGTCAAAAACGCACGCAGAAAAGGCGATCTCTCATCGAAGAATGATACGCACAGTCTTCTGAGCATGTCTGAAAAACTCTGGGTAGTTTCCGGGTCGAAATTCGAGAAAAAAAAATTTCCAATCGGTTAGCTCTACAGCGACGAACATTTCTCATTTTAATCCTTGTGAAGAGTACTTTCATTGCTGAAAAGTTTGTCATTGTTATGATCGGAAAACCGAAAATTTTTGCGAAAATTCAAACTGCCACTGCGGCCAAACGGTTCGCTCTACAGCGATGCGCTTGTGCTCATTTTAATCCCTGTGAAGAGTACATTCATTGGTGAAAATTTTGTGGCGATGGGACGAAAAATGTGGAAGCTATGGCCGTTTGACGATTTTTGCGATTTTTTTGAACCTCAAGTGATGAAATTTAAAAAACGGAAAAATCAAAGTGTGGATTTTCGACGTTTTGATGACTCTATTTTATGTATTCGAACCCGCTGATTACGAAAAACATCGGGAATGCGCTAGCTCTTTCGGTTCTCGAGATATTCGCGAAAAACTAAATTTGGTGAAGTCGAAAAAATTAAAATTGCGATTTTCGCCGTTTCGATGGTCCTATCGTACGTATTTTGATCTCCTGATTCAGAAACAACCCCTACTTGGCATCGTATCTCTTACGGTTCTCGAAAAAAATAAAGTTGCGATTTTCGCCGATTCGATGGTTCTATCTTATGTATTTTGATCTGCTGATTCAGAAAATGTACCTATTTGGCATCGTATCTCTTTCGGTTCTCGAGATATTCGCAAAAAACACTTTTGCAAGTTGCGAAAATCGCGAAAATTTTGGATTTTCGTTCAAATCGGCATGCTATCTCGCGAACCAAGGGCCTCTCGGCGACGGCGCGGACACTGCCGGATGCGTATTGACGTCCGGAATCGACTGCTTCAAACCGGAACCTGCTACGACGTCGCGTTCTCGAGTTATGACCGGAAAACCGAAAATTTTTGCGAAAATTCAAACTGCCACTGCGGCCAAACGGTTCGCTCTACAGCGATGCGCTTGTGCTCATTTTAATCCCTGTGAAGAGTACATTCATTGGTGAAAATTTTGTGGCGATGGGACGAAAAATGTGGAAGCTATGGCCGTTTGACGATTTTTGCGATTTTTTTGAACCTCAAGTGATGAAATTTAAAAAACGGAAAAATCAAAGTGTGGATTTTCGACGTTTTGATGACTCTATTTTATGTATTCGAACCCGCTGATTACGAAAAACGCATCGGGAATGCGCTAGCTCTTTCGGTTCTCGAGATATTCGCGAAAAACTAAATTTGGTGAAGTCGAAAAAATTAAAATTGCGATTTTCGCCGTTTCGATGGTCCTATCGTACGTATTTTGATCTCCTGATTCAGAAACAACCCCTACTTGGCATCGTATCTCTTACGGTTCTCGAAAAAAATAAAGTTGCGATTTTCGCCGATTCGATGGTTCTATCTTATGTATTTTGATCTGCTGATTCAGAAAATGTACCTATTTGGCATCGTATCTCTTTCGGTTCTCGAGATATTCGCAAAAAACACTTTTGCAAGTTGCGAAAATCGCGAAAATTTTGGATTTTCGTTCAAATCGGCATGCTATCTCGCGAACCAAGGGCCTCTCGGCGACGGCGCGGACACTGCCGGATGCGTATTGACGTCCGGAATCGACTGCTTCAAACCGGAACCTGCTACGACGTCGCGTTCTCGAGTTATGACCGGAAAACCGAAAATTTTTGCGAAAATTCAAACTGCCACTGCGGCCAAACGGTTCGCTCTACAGCGATGCGCTTGTGCTCATTTTAATCCCTGTGAAGAGTACATTCATTGGTGAAAATTTTGTGGCGATGGGACGAAAAATGTGGAAGCTATGGCCGTTTGACGATTTTTGCGATTTTTTTGAACCTCAAGTGATGAAATTTAAAAAACGGAAAAATCAAAGTGTGGATTTTCGACGTTTTGATGACTCTATTTTATGTATTCGAACCCGCTGATTACGAAAAACGCATCGGGAATGCGCTAGCTCTTTCGGTTCTCGAGATATTCGCGAAAAACTAAATTTGGTGAAGTCGAAAAAATTAAAATTGCGATTTTCGCCGTTTCGATGGTCCTATCGTACGTATTTTGATCTCCTGATTCAGAAACAACCCCTACTTGGCATCGTATCTCTTACGGTTCTCGAAAAAAATAAAGTTGCGATTTTCGCCGATTCGATGGTTCTATCTTATGTATTTTGATCTGCTGATTCAGAAAATGTACCTATTTGGCATCGTATCTCTTTCGGTTCTCGAGATATTCGCAAAAAATACTTTTGCAAGTTGCGAAAATCGCGAAAATTTTGGATTTTCGTTCAAATCGGCATGCTATCTCGCGAACCAAGGGCCTCTCGGCGACGGCGCGGACACTGCCGGATGCGTATTGACGTCCGGAATCGACTGCTTCAAACCGGAACCTGCTACGACGTCGCGTTCTCGAGTTATGACCGGAAAACCGAAAATTTTTGCGAAAATTCAAACTGCCACTGCGGCCAAACGGTTCGCTCTACAGCGATGCGCTTGTGCTCATTTTAATCCCTGTGAAGAGTACATTCATTGGTGAAAATTTTGTGGCGATGGGACGAAAAATGTGGAAGCTATGGCCGTTTGACGATTTTTGCGATTTTTTTGAACCTCAAGTGATGAAATTTAAAAAACGGAAAAATCAAAGTGTGGATTTTCGACGTTTTGATGACTCTATTTTATGTATTCGAACCCGCTGATTACGAACAACACATCGGGAATGCGCTAGCTCTTTCGGTTCTCGAGATATTCGCGAAAAACTAAATTTGGTGAAGTCGAAAAAATTAAAATTGCGATTTTCGCCGTTTCGATGGTCCTATCGTACGTATTTTGATCTCCTGATTCAGAAACAACCCCTACTTGGCATCGTATCTCTTACGGTTCTCGAAAAAAATAAAGTTGCGATTTTCGCCGATTCGATGGTTCTATCTTATGTATTTTGATCTGCTGATTCAGAAAATGTACCTATTTGGCATCGTATCTCTTTCGGTTCTCGAGATATTCGCAAAAAACACTTTTGCAAGTTGCGAAAATCGCGAAAATTTTGGATTTTCGTTCAAATCGGCATGCTATCTCGCGAACCAAGGGCCTCTCGGCGACGGCGCGGACACTGCCGGATGCGTATTGACGTCCGGAATCGACTGCTTCAAACCGGAACCTGCTACGACGTCGCGTTCTCGAGTTATGACCGGAAAACCGAAAATTTTTGCGAAAATTCAAACTGCCACTGCGGCCAAACGGTTCGCTCTACAGCGATGCGCTTGTGCTCATTTTAATCCCTGTGAAGAGTACATTCATTGGTGAAAATTTTGTGGCGATGGGACGAAAAATGTGGAAGCTATGGCCGTTTGACGATTTTTGCGATTTTTTTGAACCTCAAGTGATGAAATTTAAAAAACGGAAAAATCAAAGTGTGGATTTTCGACGTTTTGATGACTCTATTTTATGTATTCGAACCCGCTGATTACGAAAAACGCATCGGGAATGCGCTAGCTCTTTCGGTTCTCGAGATATTCGCGAAAAACTAAATTTGGTGAAGTCGAAAAAATTAAAATTGCGATTTTCGCCGTTTCGATGGTCCTATCGTACGTATTTTGATCTCCTGATTCAGAAACAACCCCTACTTGGCATCGTATCTCTTACGGTTCTCGAAAAAAATAAAGTTGCGATTTTCGCCGATTCGATGGTTCTATCTTATGTATTTTGATCTGCTGATTCAGAAAATGTACCTATTTGGCATCGTATCTCTTTCGGTTCTCGAGATATTCGCAAAAAACACTTTTGCAAGTTGCGAAAATCGCGAAAATTTTGGATTTTCGTTCAAATCGGCATGCTATCTCGCGAACCAAGGGCCTCTCGGCGACGGCGCGGACACTGCCGGATGCGTATTGACGTCCGGAATCGACTGCTTCAAACCGGAACCTGCTACGACGTCGCGTTCTCGAGTTATGACCGGAAAACCGAAAATTTTTGCGAAAATTCAAACTGCCACTGCGGCCAAACGGTTCGCTCTACAGCGATGCGCTTGTGCTCATTTTAATCCCTGTGAAGAGTACATTCATTGGTGAAAATTTTGTGGCGATGGGACGAAAAATGTGGAAGCTATGGCCGTTTGACGATTTTTGCGATTTTTTTGAACCTCAAGTGATGAAATTTAAAAAACGGAAAAATCAAAGTGTGGATTTTCGACGTTTTGATGACTCTATTTTATGTATTCGAACCCGCTGATTACGAACAACACATCGGGAATGCGCTAGCTCTTTCGGTTCTCGAGATATTCGCGAAAAACTAAATTTGGTGAAGTCGAAAAAATTAAAATTGCGATTTTCGCCGTTTCGATGGTCCTATCGTACGTATTTTGATCTCCTGATTCAGAAACAACCCCTACTTGGCATCGTATCTCTTACGGTTCTCGAAAAAAATAAAGTTGCGATTTTCGCCGATTCGATGGTTCTATCTTATGTATTTTGATCTGCTGATTCAGAAAATGTACCTATTTGGCATCGTATCTCTTTCGGTTCTCGAGATATTCGCAAAAAACACTTTTGCAAGTTGCGAAAATCGCGAAAATTTTGGATTTTCGTTCAAATCGGCATGCTATCTCGCGAACCAAGGGCCTCTCGGCGACGGCGCGGACACTGCCGGATGCGTATTGACGTCCGGAATCGACTGCTTCAAACCGGAACCTGCTACGACGTCGCGTTCTCGAGTTATGACCGGAAAACCGAAAATTTTTGCGAAAATTCAAACTGCCACTGCGGCCAAACGGTTCGCTCTACAGCGATGCGCTTGTGCTCATTTTAATCCCTGTGAAGAGTACATTCACTATTAATGCTATACCAAAAATCGTTATTCGAAGTGTATGGAACTAAGTTATCTTCAGATTTTATTGATACCATTTGTGTTCTTTTGATTAACTCAAAATGCCTAATAGAAATAAAAATGCTCTGGCAGTTTTGCGTCATTACTGGAACGCTTTTGACGTCGCCCATGTACTCCAATGGTGTTGAAGGCAAAATGTTAACTCAGCTCGATCTGCATAAAACCGATATAAAGAGTCAGAAATGATCAAACAGATATTCGAGAAGAGCGACCTTTCACAAGACCTGCCATCGTTGTCCAAGAGGCTCGTCAACAAAGAATTGGAACTATTCCCGCTTCCTGTAGGCGACAATTGTCAAACGAGCTTGGTCCTTCGCGGTGGGCAGTGGGTCGTTCTCTTAATAAACTGGGAAAGATAAACGGACGATGCAGAGGAATACATAAATTGGTTACAGACCAGACACAGCGACGAATTCCAATCTATTGGGTTGGCAACTAAGTACTCTCGTTTTTGTAGTATGAAATAAAACACTTTTTTTTAAACAAAGAATAGTTTTTAATCAATTATATATTTTCCATTTTGCTCAATGACCTTTTGCCATCTTTCTTTCAGCTGCATGATTCCGCGCTCATAAAATTTCTGGTCCTTATCAGCAAAAAACTGAACCAGGTGCGAGTGAAGGTCATCGTCATTTGTGAAAGTTTTACCATTCAAAGAATTCTGCAAACTTCGAAATAAGTGGTAATCAGATGGTGCTAGATCAGGGCTGTATGGGGGATGTGGCATCACTTCCCAGCCAAGTTCCAATAGTTTCCCACGAGTTGCCAAAGATGTGTGAGGCCTTGCATTATCTTGGTGGAAAACTACGCCTTTCCGATTTAACAATTCTGGCCGTTTTTCTTTGATTGCTTCATCCAGTTTTATTAATTGTTGACAGTTAATATCAGAATTGATCGTTTGGTTCCTTGGAAGCAGCTCAAAAAACACAACACCTTTGTAATCCCACCAAACTGACAGCATGATCTTTTTTGGATGCAATTCAGCTTTCGATGTGGTTTGAGCTGGTTTATCGTGTTTACTCCATGATTGTTTTCGAACTATGTTACTGTACAGGACCCATTTTTAATCACCAGTGATGATTCTTTTTATGAAAGGGTCGGTTTCATTTCGTCTAAGGTGCATATCGCAAAAGTCGATTCTTTGTATTAAATAAATTTCTTTCAATTCGTGAGGTACCCAAATATCAAGCTCCTTAACTAGCCCAATACATTTTAAATGTTTTTCAATTGTTTGTGCGATACATGTAGCCTCTCCGCAACCTCTCGAACAGTTATATGACGATCCTCTTCAATTATGACTTTGATTTGGTCATCATCAACTTCAGTAGGCCGACCAGAACGTTGCTCATCTTTGACGGAAAAATCTCCAGAACGGAATTTTTTATACCAATTCTGACACATGCACTCTGTTAAGCAATTAGCACCATAAACTTCAAATACCTTTTTGTGAGCCGCAGCAGCTTTCTTTCCTTTACCGAAATAAAATAGTAAAATATGTCGAAAATGTTCGTCTCTGCACTCCATTTAAAATTAACCCACAACTAATAGCTTTAATAAAAATCACGCACTACTTGCTTCTGAAGTTACCTCAATGTGACTAGTATCACGCGACAAACGGTAAAGTACAGCACTAACATACGTTATACAAAAAATAAAGCAACGCTCTCTATCAGTAAAAACCGAAAGTACTTAGTTGCCAACACATTATAATCAATTTCTTGTCATCCACAGAATATCCATTTGTATATCGACGAATCGAAACGTGTAATGAAAACTAGATTTACTTTCATAATCTAAATAAATCAAATCAGTGGTTAACCCGTAGAGCCTATAGTGAACCGCAAAAACTTTGAAGCAAAAGTGATATGTATTTAGTCGAATTACGAAGATGTTATCCATTTTAAATTGGAATTAGTACAGCGCTAAACTTCGAACTATAATGCGAGCAATTGGATTGATTGTATATAGTTTTAAGAGAAAGAAACCTGGCATAAGTCAACACCAAGATAATGCTAGCCTTATACTGCCCAAAGAACTCTCCAGAAACTGGAAGAATTGGATGTGGTGGAATTGCTATCAGATTCATTACAGTCCCGATCAATCAATTACCGCGTTTTTAGGACCATAGTACACTTTCTTGTTGGGTGTACTATTTTGCCAATTTCGTGGAGATAGAAAAAAGATGCCGTTAATTCTTCACTGTTAAACCAGCGAGACGGCATAGGAGTGAATCAAAAACCTTATCAGATTATGAAAAAAAGGTAAGGTCTGAAGATTGATATACATACAGGTAGGTAGAAAAGTTTTGAAAGCAAAGATGAAACAATGTGAATTTTTAAATGAAATTAGCTTTTTATTCAATGTAACCTCCCTCAACTTCAATACATTTATTCCAATGATCCTCCAATAATTTTATACCATCTCTGGAATGATTTTCTGGAAGCTCTGCAAAATACTGTTCCGCGGCTGAAATAGCCTCTTCATTCGATAAAAAACGCTTTCCACGAACGAATTGTTTAAAGTTTCTGAAGAGGTAGTAATCACTAGGAACCAAATCTGGTGAATACGGTGGTTGTTCAAGCAATTCGTACTTTAATTCATTCAATTTAGCCATTGTCAAAACACTTTCGTGTGAAGGCGCATTGTCTTGATGAAAAATTATTTTGCATCCAGTTGATCTAAAAGGCTACAATAATACTCTGAGTTAATTGTTTTAGCTTATTCAAGATAATCAATCAATAAAATTCCTTTTGCATCCCAAAACACTGATGCCATAACCTTTTTTGCCGATCGTCCTGACTTCACCTCTTTTGGAGTTGAACAACCAACCGTAGTTCACTGTAATCGTTCTTGCTTCAATTTATGCTTTTTCATATGTAATTCTTCATGTAAAATATGGAGTACTCGTTCGTCTGAGACCTCTATGGTATTAGCAATTTCACGCTTAGTCAAATTCGGATCTTCACTAACCATATTATGTACTTGCTCAATGATTTCTGCTGTTGTTGCAGTTTTTGGTCGTCCACTACGTGGTTCATCTCCAACGCTTGTACGACCACGTTTAAACTCTAAAACCCATCGATGTACTGTTGGAAATGAAGGAGCACATTCCTTTAATACGTTTGCTATTTTTGTATGAATCTCTGTTGCTGATAAACCTTCCAAAACAAAGAATTTTATCACAGCGCGATATTCAGTTTTTTCCATTGTTAAAAAATACACCGACACGTCTAATTCAAATGGATTGCTAACAATGAATGAATTGACAGATCGAGATAAAATTTTTAGTGTGTTCATAAGACACATGAAATATTAAAATGATGTATGAATTTTGATTCCTGTACTGCTTAATAGGTGCCGCTTTCAAAACTTTTTTACCAACCTGTATAACCCCTTCCCACATTAATTTTAATATGGATTGTGTTTGAGAAATACAATTTGTTTTATTTGTATCTGTCTTTATTGGTTATTTCAAAAATATTGTAATCTGCGTTTTTGTCGTTAGTAAAAATTTGCATTGTTATCATTAATGAAAATCTGCACTGTTTTCATTAATTAGGTATTCTAATTAACTATATTATATTTAAATATAGTATTCTATAGAGTCAAGTATTGGCTACCTGTTAATAGATGGCGCCATATTATTTAAAGAAATTGAAAGTTTTAATTTCTGATAATATATTTATTTTTCATTTCGATTACTAAAAACATAAATCTAAACTGGCAATAAAAAAAATGCCCGTCTTAATATAAATATTAAGAAACTTTAATATAATTATGCCAACTTTATTTAATAATACAAGAAATATATTTAACAATAAAGAGACCAGATTAAAATATATATAATATAATGAGATGTAGTGTAGAGTTTCGTTTGATGAGTATTAAAAAATTGAACACTTGAATGCATATATAATAAATAAGTAAAAATATCAACAATAGAGTAATTCTAATTTTGCCAGTGAGAATCAAAACCAGCTGCAGAATCGGAGTCTGAGTCTTGAGTGAAATTTCTTTGTGCCAGAGCTCTTGGGTAGTTATTTGGAGTTCCCGGGGTACTGTTGGTGCCAGATGTTTCCAGAGGGCGCTTGATTTTTCTTTTGGTTTTAATGCTACCTTCCTAAAATAAAATTAAAATAAGTAGTTTAATTATTGAGAATATTAGGGTGAAGCATAGGTTTTTTCCTTCTTTTGGTGAACAAAAATTAATTTAACGACGCAAAGATAATTAATATTCAATACATATCTGTATATATCCATTATGATAGATAGTTCTCTGCCATAGTCTGGTAAAGTTTTTGATACATTCCTATACAGTTTCATTGGTTTAATAGTGAAGAATAACGGCATCTTTCTTCTGCCTCCACGAAATTGGTAAAATAATGCAACCGACAAGAAAGTATGCCATGGTCCTAAAACCGTGGTAATTGGTTGATCGGGGCTGTAATGAATCTGGTAGCAATTCCACCACATCCAATTTTTCCAGTTTCTGGAGAGTTCTTTGGGCAGTATGAGCTAGCATTACGTTGGTGTTGACTTATGCGAGGTATCTTTCTCTCAAAACTATATACATTCAATCCAATTGCTCGCATTATAGTTCGAAGTTTAATGCTGTACTAGATCCTATTTAAAATGGATAACATCTTCGTAATTCGACTAAATACATATCACTTTTGCTTCAAAGCTTTTGCAGTTGACTACAGGCTCTGCGGGTTAACCACTGATTTGATTTGTTTAGATTATCAAAGTAAATCTATTGGGTTGGCAACTAAGTACTTTCGGTTTTTACTGATAGAGAGCGTTGCTTTATTTTTTGTATAACGTATGTTAGTGCTGTACTTTACCGTTTGTCGCGTGATACTAGTCACATTGACGTAACTTCAGAAGCAAGTAGTGCGTGATTTTTATTAAAGCTATTAGTTGTGGGTTAATTTTAAATGGACTGCAGAAACGAACATTTTCGACATATTTTACTATTTTATTTCCGTAAAGGAAAGAAGGCTGCTGCGGCTCACAAAAAGATACGTGAAGTTTATGGTGCTAATTGCTTAACAGAGCGCACGTGTCAGAATTGGTATAAAAAATTCCGTTCTGGAGATTTTTCCCTCAAAGATGAGCAACGTTCTGGTCGGCTTACTGAAGTTGATGATGACCAAATCAAAGTCATAATTGAAGAGGATCGTCATATAACTGTTCGAGAGGTTGCGGAGAGGCTACATTTATCGCACACAACAATTGAAAAACATTAAAATGTCTTGGGCTAGTTAAGAAGCTTGATATTTGGGTACCTCACGAATTGAAAGAAATTCATTTAATACAAAGAATCAACTTTTGCGATATGCACCTTGGACGAAATGAAACCGACTCTTTCTGAAAAAGAATCATCACTGGTGATGAAAAATGGGTCCTGTACAGTAACATAGTTCGAAAACGATCATGGAGCAAACACGATAAACCAGCTCAAACCACATCGAAAGCTCAATTGCATCCAAAAAAGATTATGCTGTCAGTTTGGTGGGATTACAAAGGTGTTGTGTTGTTTGAGCTGCTTCCAAGGAACCAAACGATCAATTCTGATGTTTACTGTCAACAATTAATAAAACTGGATGAAGCAATCAAAGGAAAACGGCCAGAATTGTCAAATCGGAAAGGTGTAGTTTTCCACCAAGATAATGCAAGGCCTCACACATTTTTGGCAACTCGTGGGAAACTATTGGAGCTTGGCTGGGAAGTGATGCCACATCCCCCATACAGCCCTGATCTAGCACCATCTGATTACCATTTATTTCGAAGTTTGCAGAATTCTTTGAATGGTAAAACTTTCACAAATGACGATGACCTTCACTCGCACCTGGTTCAGTTTTTTGCTGATAAGGACCAGAAATTTTATGAGCGCGGAAATTTTATGCAGCTGAAGGAAAGATGGCAAAAGGTCATTGAGCAAAATGGAAAATATATAATTGATTAAAAACTATTCTTTGTTTAAAAAAAAAGTGTTTTATTTTATACTACAAAACCGAAAGTACTTAGTTGCCAACCCAATAGCTTTCATTACACGTTTCAATTCGTCGATATACAAACGGATATTCTGTGGATGACAAGAAATTGATTATAGATTGGAATTCGTCGCTGTGTCTGGTCTGTAACCAATTTATGTATTCCTCTGCATCGTCCGTTTATCTTTCCCAGTTTATTAAGAGGACAAAGGACCAAGCTCGTGTGACAATTGTCGCCTACAGGAAGCGAGAATAGTTCCAATTCTGTGTTGACGAGTCGTTTGGTCAACGATGGCAGGTCTTGTGAAAGGTCGCTCTTCTCGAATATCTGTTTGATCATTTCTGATTCTTTATATCGGTTTTATGCGGATCGAGTTGAGTTAACATTTTGCCTTCAACACCATGGAGTACATGGGCGACGTCAATAGCGTACCAGTAATGACGCAAAACTGCCAGAGCATTTTTATTTATAATAGGCATTTTGAGTTAACAAAAAGTGCACAAATTGTATCAATAAAATCTGAAGATAACTTAGTTTCATACACTTCGAATAACGATTTGTGGTACAGCATTAATAATGACAACTATTGAACGTTTATTTTTGACAGTTCTATAAATCCTAAATCTACCAATCCAAAAGAACGAACGAAATTTTGCTCCACCCTATTAATATACTATTAACAAAATAGATATTAAATACATACGGTTTCAATTCTTCGAATGACGTGATTGCTGCATTATAATAGAAATACAAATTAATTTTACAAAGACGCAAATTGTTTTGCATGAATATATATAATATATACAAAGGGTACTAGGAAAGTTTTGTAATACAGGTTTGTTTATTTAATTTTTTCAAAGTAATTTCCTCTACACTCAATACACCTCTCCATCCTCCAAAACTAACCTTTAAACCAGTTCTACCAAGTTTCACTAAGGAGTAAAGCACACTCGTTGGCCCAAGCTCGCAGAAGGTCCTCATCACTGGAAAACCGCCTCCCTTTTAGCTTCATTTTCACATGCGGGAACAGTGCAAAGTCGCAGGGAGCAAGACTTGGGCTGTACGGAGGATGTTCGAGATATTTCAATCCTGTCGTGGTGAAATATTCTGTGCAGGCTTTGGCGCGGTGAGCTGGAGCATTGTCGTGATGGAGGAACCAGGTATCCATTCTTGACTTTAGCCGCAGGTTCTTCATAGGTTCAATGACTTTAGGCAGGCACTGTCCAGTATACCACTTAGCTGTGACTGTCTTTTGTGTGTCCAAAACGACGTGTTCCACAATTCCACTTGATTTGAAAAATACAGCTGTCATTTTCTTCTTTACAGATCGGGATTTTCGAACAACTACGAGTGTGTCCTCATCATCAAAGATCCAAACTTTATTTTGAGCTTTGGTCGGCACATGGTAATAGTACAGTCATGTCTCGTCACCTGTTCACATACCGAGATTGTCCCTTATTAAACCAAGTCACACGTCATGTTATCTGCTCTTCAGTCAGTCGATGCGGCACCCAGAGAGAACAAAGTTTCTTCACGTGCAAATGATCATGCAGACCAAACGAATTGATGGTGCATTTAAGCCTGAAGTACCCTCTATCTGTTGGTATGTCACTCCCCTGTCCTCGCCAAGCATTTTCCTCATAGTAGTAACGTTTTCCTCCGTAACTGACGTTCGTAGTCTCCCCGGCCTCCCGGCATCCTCCATAGTTAAATTTCCCCTTTGGAATTCTCTATACCACCTGAATATCGTTGTGCGATGTGGACAAACATCACCTAGTGCATGAGTCATTTCTTCGAAGCACTGGTCTATGTTTAAACCACGCACGAAATTGTAACGCAAAACTGCCCTTATCTCATTTCGTGACCACGATGCCATCGCAAGCACTTTACACTCTCACTGCTAATGAATAACTGAGCCCATCGACATGGCGCGGCGGCTACTATGCACGTATGAGCTCATGTCTCCACATGCAGCAACAAGCAGTTTCCTACGATTCATTGTTGCGTCATATTGCAAAACTTTCCTAGTACCCTTTGTATAACAATTTCTTGGAAATATATATTACATATTTTAATAAAGTATTATGCAACGAAGTAGACTAATTCTTTTAGAAATATCCTTGTATATACGTAAAAGGAATGCATTTTATCTTCTACATATATTTAATTAATAATACCTGCGTCACATTATCCGCTGAACCCCAGCCTTTGTGAAAGTTGGACGAATCGACGGGACTAATTATTCCAGTATTGCCGACGCCTAAAAAGTTACTGAATGCTTCTGTCGTCTTTTTGACTCGGACATTCAATGAACCTATCCTGAGAAATCCCAAGTCTTTGTCTAAAATATAATATACACAAAAAATTATTAAGAAAGCATTTTTACTTCCACCAAAAGTTATTATTCACCTGTTGTTTTCTTACGTCCTTTTTCTGAATTCACAAAATTATCGGATATTTGAAAAATAAAAAACAAAAATTATCTCTGGAATTTATTAATAATAATAATAATACTCACAAAAAGACCTACATGCATTACGTAAAAGAAATTATGCAACAGTAATTCCTACACGTGCAAAAGAGAAATTTTTCCAATGCCAACAATATGCAATAAAAACTAAGCGTAGCTCTCTTTGTTTAGTATTGAATTTATGATTATGAAGTCCTTCAATTATTATTTGCATTTTAAATTCAACATTTTCAGTTTAGTATTATATACAGTGTGATTCCTACATTTTAATACTAATCAGTAGCAGTAGTAAGGTCATTTATATGTTTCTGTTTAATCTATTTGAAGTCATCACAGTTGGCTCTGTCAATAGATAATTTTATATCAAAGTTTTGCCCGTCAAGCATTATATTCAAAAGTTTTGACAGTGCTGGACGAAGAGGCAATAAATACGAGGATAGTTTGACAAGTAGTGAGAATGACACATAGGTGGCGCTCTAATTGATAAAATAAATGCACTGTAATTTAGGTAGCCTATTTACATGTTTACATTCCGATATTTAGAAAAATCGGTTGATTAGTTTATTTTTGACAGCTGATTGAAAAAGAAGCAACACGTCGTTTTGTTAAAATGGAAAAAGCAGAGTATCATGCGGTGATTAAATACTTCGTAATTAAAGGTATGAAAGCTACCGAAATAAAAGATGAGTTACGGGAAACATTAGGTGATTCTGCTCCATCATTCGCCACAATAAGTAGATGGGTAAATAAATTTGAACGTGGTTGAACAAGCTATGTTGATGAAGCGCGCTCTGGAGCACCAAAAATCGTGACTTCTGAGGAAACGATTATAAAAATCCATAATAGTATTACGCAAGATCGACGATTCAAAGTGACAGGGATAGCAGACATGGTAAACATTTCAACAGAACGCGTACACCACATTTTAACGAAAGAATCGGGCCCTTCCAAGCTTTCGGCAAGATGGTTGCCGCGATTGCTTACGACTGATCAAAAGTTCACTCGTTTCCGCATTTCCAATGAGTGTTTGGACCCTTATAAGCGGAATTCGGTTGATTTTTGTAGGCGATTTGTTACTTGCGATGAAACTTAGATACATTACAGTACACCCGAAATTAAATAACATTCGAAACAATGGTTAGAACGTGGTTCTGCACCTCCAAAGAAAGCGAAAACCACTTTCAAACAAGGTGATGGCATCAATTTTTTGGGATTCAAAGGGCGTTTTGCTCATTGATTACCTTCAGAAAGGTGCCACAATAAACGGACAATATTGTGCAGATCTTCTACAAAAATTAAATGTTGAGATTCGCGCTAAACGACCAGGAATGGCAAAGAAAAAAATTCTGTCTCACCAAGGCAACGCTCCCTCGTATACCAGCACAGTTGCGATGTCCAAAATCCACGAGTTGCATTTCCAATTAGTACCGTATGCGCCACCTTTTTCCAAAATTGAAAACGGCACTAGGTGGAAAGAAATTTTCGTCTAACGACGAGCTTATCATCTTCGTAAATGAGTACTTTGCAATGCATGGCATGAGGGCATTGGAGCACCGTTGGAATAAATGTATTGCTCTTTTAGGAGAATATATTGAACAATAAAAATTATTTTGTATTTAAAAAATTCGTTTTTCTTTTCCATTCTCACTACTTGTCAAACTACCCTTGTAGTAGCATATTAAATATCAACTTTTCGTTTGATTAGATGATGAATGAAGGATGAAAGAATGAATGACATATCATTCAAATGGAAAAGCTTTGGTGCACATGAAAACTGAAAAGCAGGAGGAACCGGCAGAATATAGCATAAAACGAAAGTTCTTACGAAGGATAAAGAATAACTGTTGGAGATTTTTAAAATTGGCATAGAAGAGAGAAAAGATACCGAAGGAGTGAGAAGAAATTCTAATACTAAGACATAAAATAGCGAGTATACGGACTGCAGTAATTGTAGGACTATGTAGTTGTACATCAGAACTGCTGAAAACAACTAATATTTGCAGTTAAAATTAAAGTAGAAGATGAAGATGTAGCATACTGATAAGCAAATAAACTGCACACAGACACATAATATAGGCGGTAAGAAAGAATTGTAATCTGACCTTTAGAGACTTCGAGGAGCTTTCGTTACAGTTTACAGAAAAATTATCTGAAAATATCTAAAACAGTTCGAGGTCTTAAGAGAATTCGCAAGTCATTAAGAATATATACTAGAGCATTTGGGAAACATTAAGAAAGTTCAGGATGCACCTAAGTATAAAACAAAGAGGCAGTTTAAGTCCACTACTCTTTGTATTGTTGATGGACAGTTTAATCAAGATTACTTGAAAATCGCACAACTGATCTGCAAGTAGTAATAAGATACAAGATGGTAATTTTGATGGAGCCTGTGGTTGATTAACTTAAACACTGAAGATTGATATATAACTCTTTGCCATATTAATTTTCGTATTCTGTATACGTATTTCGACAACTAAGTTGTCATCATCAGCAGATAATTCAACGGTGTCGCACCTGGAAAGCTACGGTAAAAATACCCGTTCGAAAACAAATTTCGCACACGAGCCGTACCGCTGAAAGCCACAACGTACATAGTGTATCTGCTGATGATGACGACTTAGTTGTCGAAATACGTATACAGAATACGAAAATTAATGTGGCAGGGGGCCATATATCAAACTTCAGTGATTAAGATACAAGATATTGTTTTAATGATCAAATTCACTAAAACAGAGACTATAAGGAAGCCAACATAAAAGATAAATATTGCGACAACTGTTCCAAATAATATACGTGGATTAAATTATTATAATAGATAGCAGAAGAGAAGTGTTGATATCTGTGATAAATTGGAGTGGAATATAAAGTACCTAGAAATCATTAAATCACAACAGAAATAGTAGGGGTCCTATAATGGCTCCTTGTAGAACACCAAATAATGTAGTAAATTACTTATATATACTTGTCTTTAAGCAAAGTGAGATTGTTATTATTGGTTAAGTTGGTTGAAAGGTAATTATTTGATGTCAAAAATAGTTAATTGTACTGTAAATATTACTTTTTTGATAATAATTTTAAAAAAAAATATTCTTTCGCCCCAAATAATGCCTGTATTTGTTGTAGAAAGTACACATAATGGTCATGGTCATAGCCTTCTATTTAGTTTCGCCGCCTTCGTAAAACTTATGAATCACACTGTATATTTAAGTTTTTGTGATTAAATAATAAAATAATTTTATAAAAAAAACTTTTTACGACAAAAATATTGCATATTGTGGGAGGTTAATATAACAACAAATGTTAATTAAACGTGCATGCAATATATGTTGTGTAATAGAATAGAAAATGTAAAGAACCTTCCTAAATTCTAGATTCCTAAACTTTTAAATTTAATAAAATTCTGTATGTGGATAGACCAGACTACAGGACTACACGAATGATTCTGAAATCCATATTAGATATATATGTGTAAGAATAGGGTAAGCAAATACCTATGTATTGTATTAATAAAATAACTGACAGGAAATAATAAAAAGCTCAATTAGAAGACGGTGCTAGAGCGTCGTTTTCTGTCGTTTTACCGTACTACTTCATTTTGACCATTAGTCAGTTTTGTATCTTGTAGTCGTAAGGGATATGAATTCGAACTACTTATGGATTAATATTGCGTTTCTATCAAGAATGTACTTATACTTATATGCATCTACGCCAAGATCGGCCGCCAGTCAAATTCACATGTGCTATACACTTGTGACGTTCAATTGTTTAAATAATAAAATAATTGTAGTCGTAAGGGACATGAATTCGAACTACTTATGGATTAATATTGCGTTTCTATCAAGAATGTACTTATACTTATATGCATCTACGCCAAGATCGGCCGCCAGTCAAATTCACATGCGCTATACACTTGTGACGTTCAATTGTAATAAGATCACATGGATTATTTAGTAAACTTTTATCATTAGTTGACTAGATATTGTTAAAGATTTTTTATAGTTCTTTTCCCACTTGTTTTGCGTTTAATTTTCTTTAGAGAGATATTTATTAATGTGTTGGAATTCTCGTTTTTCATTTAATTTAGTTTTCTTGCTGTCAGATTCGTTTAATTTATTTCGAAATTATTTTTATTTAAAAATGAGTCTTCTAGAAAAATATAAAGACGCCTTGAAAGGAATGTTCCTTACGTAAGACTATCTTTGAAAAATATTTTTAACTATGAGCTTGTTATTTGTATATTTATTCTTAATTGAAATGATGGGGAGCTGCTTATATGTATTCCTTTTCAATATGCTAATAGTATCTTATATGACTTGTGTACTTTATTTATTTTGTAAAATGTTTATTTACTCGACGATTTACTTTTCAACAGAAGAATTGGTGCATTCTGGGCATTGAACTTTTAGGTTTTTTTTTCCTAGTTAATGGACTGAATTCTTCTTCATCTTCTTCCTCCTCTTCTTTTAGGTATAATCTGTTCGTTTCATTGTTGTGTTTTAGGGTTGTAGCGAGGGTGATCTTGTTGATGATCATAGCCAACATTGTGCCCACCCTTTTGGAGGTCTGCCTGGTGGTTTTGTATCTCTGGCAACTTTGGTAGTCTGTCATTGTCCATCTTATCCACATGTGGATTTCATCCTTTCCTTCTTACTTTTATGAACTTTGCGATGCTACTACCTGAAACTGTATTTCGTACTGCTCCTGTTTTTATTGATTTGCGATGCTGTCTCTTAATGTTTTCCTGGTAATACATCTTAGAGTTCTCATCTCAGTTGTTGTTACCAGTTGCCTTGTTTTCCTGGTATCTGGTCTCTGAATTCATTTTCACTTCTACTACAATGCTAAAAGGACTTGGGTTTTATGTATTGACTACATTTGTTCTTTTTTCTATTTTGATCAAACAACTTCCATTCCCTATGTCACACTACATTTTTTGTTTTATTTTCGTCTGGATCCGCCTTTCCTTTTCATGTGATTTTCCTATCGTCCATATTCTTTACGTTAATGTAATTGGAGATACTCTCAATATATATAAATCAACTTAAGGTGTTCAGATTTATTCTTTGTTGCATTTATTGTATCTTCAGTTTTCTTCAGTCCCGCCATTTTCCTTAGCCTTCCTCTAGAGCGCTTTGCAATCTCCGTTTTTGTTTCATAATATTTATAATTTAGAATTACATGTTAATGTTGGTACAAACAAAGGATTACTACACTTTTATTTTTGCCGGTAACTTTTTTCTGTTAAACGTATGTCTTGTAAGAGTCAGGAAACGTTCCGTGTTGATTTCCATTTCATCATTTTTAGTTATAAATGTTTCGAAATACGAGGCGTGTTTCCAATATTCTAGGAATTGGTGCTATAATTAAATAAAGCAGAACTTATACGCAATGTTATTGATGCCACAAAAGTCTTGACATGTTTATGCAAATATCTAGTGCAACATTGTTCAGTTTGCTTCAGGTATTCGACTGATGTAGACGCGTTTCAGTAGCACTGTTTTTGTAACCATGGAACACGCGGCAAAATCTCAAAGAGTGATAATTTTCTTTTTGTGGAAAGAAGATGTGAAAACGTCAGAAATTATTAGTCGTCTGCAAGGAGTATTTGGTTAATCTGCAGAATCCAAAAGTACTGTTTATCGGCGGATCGATCGTTTTAAAGCCGCTAGAACATCACTAGAAGACGATCCACGCAGTGGGCGGCCAAGCACGTCGGTAAATGAAAGAAACATTACTGCCGTCGAAAACCTACTAAAAGACGACAGGCGAATGACTATTCGTCAAATTAGTGTACACCTAGGGATAGGTACACGACAAGTTCATGACATCTTGCATGATTGTTTGGGCGTTAGCAAGGTCTCGGCGCGCTGGGTGCCAAAGCTGTTGGGACCAGAACAGAAACTCAATAAGTCCGATGCTTGTCGTCAACTTCAAGAGCTGTTAGCCCGTTACGGTGATGAATTTTGGCAACCAATAATAACCACTGACGAAACGTGGATTCCTTATTTCAATTCTGAGACGAAAAGTCAATCCAAAGAATGGCGCAAACCTGAAGAAGCACTTAAGGTGCGTGCAGTTCCGTCTGTTGGAAAGGTAATGCTTACTGTATTTTTCGATTGCGAAGGGATTATTTTCATGGATTATCTGCCGAGAGGTACTACAATTAATGCAGGATATTATTCAAATTTATTATCCGGACCACTGCGACAGGCACTAGTTAAAAAACGGCCTGGAAAGTTGCATAAGCGTCCGTTATTGCAACAGGATAATGCAAGTCCACACACCGCAAGAAAAACGAAGGATGTTTTGAACGATTTACGAAGGGAATTGGTGCAGCACCCACCTTATTCCCCGGATCTTGCACCCAGTGATTGCCATCTGTTCCCAGATTTGAAAAAACCCTTACGGGGTGTTCGATTTGAAAGTTTAACTGACGTAAAACGTGCCATAAATAGCTGGATCGACAAGACGCCGAAAAACTTCTTTAAGGACGGTTTAAAAAAATTAGTTTATCGTTGGGATAAATGTATGTTGAAAAACGACATTGTAATATTGACGAAAATTAACAAAATTGTAAAAATTATATGTAATTTCCAGAACTTTGGAAACATCCCTCGTATTTCAATTGCGTTATTTGTTGCATTTTTTCTTGTACTACTTTCACATTTATATTCTTCGTGGTCATCAACCTTATCATTTCCTTTATCTCCTATTTATTTCTAATCTATTAGTTTTTCATTCCTTTTTACCTTATTTTAAAGACCAGTGTTTATTAACTTTTGGGTCCCGAACTAATATTAGATCGTTCCAAAATTCTTATGAGCCGCAAAATGATGGAGAGACTATACCGTGAATATATTTTATAATGCAACATGCACATACATACACTAGTTGCTAGAGTAACGTAATAATGAAATGACAGCAATGTATTTTAGCGTGTATTTTATTTTGCAACATAGGATGTCAAAATAAGTTACTCTATTTTTGAGGTATGTATAGTGTAGAAGAAAAACTGTTATTAGTGAACTGGTATAACTCGAATATGAGTTTGAGGAGAGTAGCAGATTTGTTTCAAATTACATATCCTGACCGTCCAAGACCGAGTCCAACTACAATAAGTAGGTTAGTACAGAAGTATAAAAATAATGGATGCATCGTTCCTAATCATAAAAAAAGGAATAGGCCAAGATATGTTATTACTGACGCCAAAAGAGATGAAATTCTACAAACAATCGAAAATAATAATATGCTCTCCACAAGAGCTTTAGCACAAACTACAAATGTAAGCAAATCTTCCGTGCATAAACTACTAAAACGAGAACATTTTAAGTCGTATCATTTTCAAAACCATCAGGAACTAATTGCGAATGATGCAGAAAGAAGAAGTAACTTTTGTGAAATCATGTTGGATAAGCTTCATAATAATGATACTTTACTACGCAGAATTTGCTTTACAGATGAAGCAACATTTTATGTAAATGGTGAAGTAAATTCACAGAACTGCCGCTACTGGAGTAGACAAAATTTGCATAGATATCATATCACAAGGACTCAGCGGCCACAGAAAGTCAATGTTTGGACTGGGTTGATTGGACACCATATTGTAGGACCGTTTTTTATTGAGGGTACTCTTACAGGAGAAAAATATTTAGAATTGCTTGAGTACAGAGTTATGCCAGCCCTCCACGCTTTAAATATTGATGGTGAGATTTGGTATCAGCATGATGGCGCGCCGGCACATAATTCTCATATGGTTAGAACATTTTTCAACCAAAGATTTCCAAACTGTTGGATAGGCCGTGGAGGAGAAGTAGAATGGTCCGCAAGGCCACCAGACCTGTCTCCAAACGATTTCTTTCTTTGGTCATGTATCAGAAATAAAGTTTTTCATGGAGAACCTCTAAACAATATTGACCAATTAAAAAATAGAATACGAGTTGCTGCAAGAGAAATAACTCCAGAGCAGATACAAAATACAATAAATGAATTCTACAATCGCTTAGGATACTGTCTGGCCGTCAATGGTGACATTTTTGAAAATTTGTTAAATTAGTTTTTAAATTTTGTTCAACTACTGTATTTCATATCCTATGTTGCAAAATAAAATACACGCTAAAATACATTGCTGTCATTTCATTATTACGTTACTCTAACAACTAGTGTATGTGCATGTTGCATTATAAAATATATTCACGGTATAAATATTAGTGGTCGGTATCTGTATTCAACGGGTGAAATATTTGAAACAGGGAATTCCATTATATTTAACAATGGAAGATTTGTTTTGTTAGATGGCAAATTTATTTCGGTCGTGGTACAAGGATTTTTATTGGGCCACTGTGTAAAAAGATGGAGAAATGCTGTTGTTGATCTTTTTTATTTGTCAATAAAAATAAGTCATCTGTAATTGCTAAATGATTTATTGATCTTATTCTGTTCTCGTGAAGTCTTCCTCTCATGCTTACTGCTTTCTTTTCTCTTGCAGTTGAAAATCTTTAGAAGATACAGATGAAGATATAGACAGAGGAGTGAGTACAAGAATATAAATGCTAAAATTTTTAAAACTCTAAGATTGGTAAAAATTATACGATAAGTAGGTCCAATAGATAAACAAAATTAAAGTCTTTGAAATTTTTCAAAAAACTTGATTCCTTCCCAAGAAGCAGTGCTGATGAAAAACATATCTATGACTTATTTCTCGGCTTTTTTTATTAATTTTTAATAGATTTCAGTAGCATTTGTGTAGACCATTAATACAAAAGGTGTAAATTCAGCACATTAATAAATACAAAAAATTAATACATTGTGATGCAATATCTTTATATCTATCTAATCTATATTTTTAATTATAAGATAAGAGACCTATACTTAAAGGACCAATATTGCCAAAAACAAAGTAAAATTCCTTGGACTAAAATAATTGGCAATTCATTTAACATTGCAGGCATAATATACAGTGTGTACAGGAACACCAACATATTTTTATTAACACCACGTGTGTGGCAAGAATTATGCTCTTATTTGTAATAATACGCGTAACCAAATTTAAAATACACGCGCGCTAGTGAAGTTAGTGATGAATATTATGAGTCTAAAAGATAATGTCTTAGGATCACTTAAGAGTGACATAAAATTGGTTTATACACACCTGATATCCCCTTTTTTCCTACTATTTTTAACTAGGTTCTAGCTTAGTTCTGATTGTTTCAAAAAAGGCCATTAATCAAACCGACTTTTATTATAAAAATATTGACAATTATTATATTAAAGTCTTAAGCAAAATTTTTGGAAAAACCATTCCTTAGGAAATACATTGACACACCTTATTCTACTCAGGTGTCTTCACCAAAGGTTTACTGACTAAAATTATCTAGTAGGCACATTTTTTATTCTCCTAGAAGTAATATTTCCTAATTTTGTACTTTATTAGAAAACACATGTATATTATGCGTGACTCAAAGGTCCCAATTTCAACTAGTCTAATCATTGCGTGTCTATATTACTCTAAATATCTATTTTAAATACTTTGTAGATGAAAATGCTCGTGTGTAAGTTGTGGTATTATTAATAACCTACAAATTAGCTAGAAAACCATAATAGAATATCGAATTAGTTATAAATACAGGAAAACAAAACTATAAGCTTCAGAAACATGAGGTTAACATAGTAGAATAAAAAGTGAATTGTTCCTTTCTATTATACTGTAAAAGGGAAGCTATTATCTTCAGAAGCAAGCAATATGGACAGCAAAATGTTGCATAAACAGCTGCTATTTATGATACAATATCGAAAATTGAAAATCGTAGATATCATCGGAGTAAATACTGTTAAAATGACGATACTTCAATGGTAGGTTTTAGATTAGTATCGTATATATGTAAGTTACTTTAATACATTGATTTCGTTTATTTCTTAGATTAACTGCCTTATTTCGCTTGCCTGGTACTACTATTTAATTCGCTCACGTTTCGTTCACTTCTGAAAAAGATATCCTCAGCACTACTGCTGATATTAAAGCTGCTGTATTGACACTGGATCTACAAAGCAAACTATACTCTTACTATCTTTCTGTTTGCTTTGATTCTACCCGGACTTCGACATTTTGCATTTTTCTTCTTTTGCTGCTTTATTTTTTAAATATTTCAATGGTTTTTCTCACTAGTGGAAGAGAATTTTTTGGTTACATAATACCATTTACAAAAATCTTAGAATTATAGACAGTGTGATGAATTGGGTTAGGTTATACTAGGTTCTACTATTGCCCGGTACAATTTGTTAGAGTTTGTGTTCGTTGAGTCAACCTATGGTCAATGTTGGAGAATTAAGGGTCTACTGATGAGTCACTTAACGACGCCTTGCGGCAGAAGCACAAGCTGTAGATGGATCCGTACCAGCAGTGTTGGTAATTGCCATTGACCTTTCTTGCTCAAGAAAAGAAGAAAGAATCGGGGAGAGGTTGGAGCGCTCGCTCCACAAAAGTGACAAGAATGTTGACGGAATCAAACGAGGAGTGAATGGAGAGCTGGAATCACGGCGAGGTAAACTACTATCTCGCCTAGTTCCTCAGCGGGCACGGGTACTTCAACGCATACATAGAGAGTGGAGGACGCGGTTTGCCAGTACCAGGACTCTAGGGAAGACGACGGTCACCACACCTTTGAGTGTGAGTACAGAGAATCGCTACAAGGGGAAGTAAGCCCTTTGATACTAGACAATGTTGTGGAAGTAATGCTGTTTGGAAACGACTGATGATGGCGGGAGAGGGTGCCGAGAAGTGAAAAGTGGGACTCCAGTAACATAATTTAATGAAAACCTTTAAGTACTTTTGTCTATCTGTATAATCGGTATTCCACAAGGACCTACTCCTGGTCTCATTTTATTTATTAATGATATAGAGGATTTTGTGGACCATTCACTACATGTGCGATGACATTTCAGCTATAGCAATACATTCAAGTATTTCCAGGATTGAGAGAAGGATAGAGACGTCTTCGCAGGCTTAGTCGTTATTTTTGTACTAACAGTTTGTAATAAAATGTCAATTTCCACAAGTCTTAGTCAAAGGCATATCACGAAATTAATTATAATAGCGCTGTAATATGCAAAATCAGCAATCTGCTAAGTTTCTGGCCTAAATTAAATAGAAAAAATTAAGGTAGTATCATAGTGAAAATATTGACTTCGGTACATTACTCGATAAGATATTTGTTGTTCAAGTATTTGATCTGTTTTAACTACGCCGAAATTCAATCTAGAGAAGTTCTAGATTGAAATTTATTTTATGGCGCTGCATTTTAGGAAATTTAAACATTTGGAAAGCAGGCCCAAAAGGCAACATAAAGTCAAAATGTAATGGATGCCAAAGTACAGAAGAAGTGGTAGACCTAAATCAAGGTGGCAAAGCGACGAAGAGTGTATCTTCGAACTTTACGAATAACGAGATTGAAGAAAAAGGCTGAGAATAGACAAGAATGGAGAAGTATAATAAAATGTATAAGGCGTAACTCCATGAGATCACTTTCGGAAAATTAGCGTGGATGAGGATTACTTCGTTCTATAAATGGGACTAGCAAGACTTTATCTAAAGCGCAGGAGCACTTCCTTAGGAATGTAGTAGCACATAAAATATCATTTAAATCCTTCGAACTTAATTTAGATCCATTTTCTTTGCCATCAGTTACTCTATATTTATGCTGATTCTAAAATATATTATACTTGGCTAGTTATATTCTACATTTGATTTGGTTCTTATAAAGCATATAAAACATCTCTTAAATTCTTCGAACTTGATTTAGACCCATTTTCTTTACCATCGGTTACTCTCTATTTGTGCTGATTCCAAGATATACTTGGCTTCAAAACCAAGATGTACACTAGTGTACACAGTGTACATCTTGGTTTTGAACGGTGTGGATCGCGTACGGAGTTTGATTTTCGTGCGGTTGTTTTTCGCCGTGTTTCACCAGGTGCGACACTTTGAAATTATCTGCTGATGATGACAACTTGGTTGTCGAAATGCGTATACAGAATTTACAAAAGTTAATGTGGAAAGGGGTTATATATATATAAAACACGGCGAAAAACAACCGCACGAGTTTTTCGCCGTGTTTCACCAGGTGCGACACTTAGAAATTATCTGCTGATGATGACAACTTGGTTGTCGAAATGCGTATACAGAGTTTACAAAAGTTAATGTGGAAAGGGGTTATATATCAACCTTATTGATCAAGTTATTTTATATATATTTTTTTGAGATCTACTTGCATCTCCTCAATAATTCTTTTAACTGAAATAAAATGTGCATCTAATGCTAAAGGATGTGTTATATTATAATATAATAGTTACAATTGCAGTTATAATTTTAAAATAAAGCATCCTTAATCTACTTTTTTTTAGTAAACCTCATGTTCCTAGAGAGATGCCAATGTTAGTAAATTAGTAAAAGTACAACTAAATGTTTAGTGTATTGTTTTGCGTTTGTTCGCGAAAAGCAGACATTTTTAGAGGAGCTGATACGTGACGTCTGTGAGTATATGTCAAGCTTTTGCGCAGAAAGCTGTGCTTTCGTAATTCTGATTTCGGAGGCTTCATGCGAATTTCTGGCAGTGGTGCTACTGTTTCGTACTCACTCTTTGTAATTGTGGCGTCTATTTGCTTCTGTGATGTTTTGTAGTGGACAGGAAAGCGACCGCTGTAATCCCTTATTTGAGGATTTGCTCCTGGAAATGAAATACACCGTTTTAATAATACACATGTCTGAATTTTAAAGAAAGGATTGTATACCGTAAACATCTATCAGTAAGTTGAAAAGTGAATCATGTCCAAATTGGGCAGCAATGTGTAAGGGGGTGTATCCCTAAGTAAAAAAAGAAAGAAATTAATAAAAATTACGCATTTAACGATACTTAATACGAGGTTAGCTGTTTATATTTCGGGAACTGGCAACTCTGTTAGTGTTGCTTGAAATTTGTAATTTTTGACACTATATTTATCTTGACGGTTTTATTATCCGGTCGCTATTTCTATTGTTGACAGTAGCTTGAAAATTTTATGACATCGAACAAATGGAATTAACTCGCGAACATTTTCGTGCAATTATCTTTCATAACTCTCGGCGTGGATTATCTCAACAAGAAAGCATCGACGAGCAGAATTCTTTATATGGTGATGAAGCACCATCGAAAACTACAGTATATCATTGGTATAGTGAATTTAAACTTGGACGGCGTTCTTTGGATGATGAATTTCGTGAAGGTCGGCCCGCAAATGTTGTTGTGTTGGAAAACATTAATGCAGTGTCTGAATTGATAATGCAACACCGTTATGTGACATACCGTGAGATCGAGGCATCTCTCGGTATTACTAACACCAGTGTGCACAAGATCCTGCATGAACATTTAGTCGTTCAGAAGCTATGTTCACGTTGGGTAGCACACAATTTGACAAAACCAACATAATTTGTTCGCGCTCGAAGCACATCAAAACAAATACTCGCCTGTTTTTTTGGAAACGGTCACGTTGCAACCGTACCTTTAGAAAGTTGTAGAACGTTCGATTCCGAATGGTACACAACTATTTGTTTGCGAAAAGTTTTCGAAGAGATAAGGAAAACAAACAGAAAACGACAAATCTTTCTCCACCATGACAATGCGAATTCTCACACGTCGGTTCAAACAATTGAATATTTGACCGTGCAAGACATTGAATTGATGAGCCATCCGCCGTACAGACCTGATCTAGCATCCCGTGATTTCGTTTTGTTCCCACACGTGAAGAATAAACTTCGTGGTCAACGGTTTTCTACGCCGGAAGAGGCAGTTGAGGCATTCAAAACTCATATTCTGGAGATACCGCCTTCACAGTGGCAGCAATGCCTTTCGGATTTGTTTAAACGAATGCAAAAGCGCATTGATTTTCAAGGTGAATATTTTGAAAAGCAATAAAACTATTTCCGGTAATAAAAATTTTTTTTTGTTTGCTATTCCCGAAATATAAACGGCTACCCTCGTACGACTTGTTTTGAGCAGGTTTTCAGTTTTTAAAATAAATTATTTGTAAGCATGATTAGCAAGAAAATAATTTAAACTGCATTACAATCTCTAATTTATATTTTGTTCAGATTTCGACTGAACAGGTTTTCATGAACTTTCTCCAAAATTAGCAAAAATGTGATCCAATCACCAGATTTTATCATTCCAAAGTAAATTGGAAATCAAAGTATTTTACAAGACTTTTATGTATGTAATAACTAGGAGTTTTGTGAGGGCGTGGTCCAAATTGAAAGCCGGTTTTAAATGTACGGCTTCTACTTGTATTGTGGTTGCTACCTTTGATATTTATTTCCTAATTAGGGAATATGAAACTGTATAAGAAAAAAAACAATACGTTACTACTGCTAAAACGCATTATAAATCCTGTACTGCACTTGAGGAGACAGTACAAAAAGTTCGTTCCATTTTTAGGTCGAGAGAGTGCATTAAATGAATCAATTGTTCATTGACTATATAACCTGATTACCAAAACTGAGGATATGATGACTGGTATAAGTATGGTATAAAGTTCTGCGAGAATAGTGTTAGTAAAAGTATCGTTGCAAATCCTAGAACATCGACTCCGCGTCGTAAACAACAATTGGACTTTTTGGACAAGTTTCCTAAAGAGACTTTTAGAACTTTTTGTAACGGCTATCAATTTGATTATCTTCTGCAATGTGGTACATTAGTAACTTACTGGTTTCGTACACAAAATTATGTAATCCATGAGCAATAAATGCATCTTAACGAATCACTGTATGATGTGAATTTTGGGCATATAAAATGATACTGTTTTGAAGATTAATTGGCAATGCTGTCCCTTGATAATTGAGATAATTTCCGATAGAATAGCTTAGTTTTTTCTGGCACTGAACAAATATTCCTCCAACAAGAGATCCTCCCTTATACGAGGATAGTTTGACAAGTAGTGAGAATGACACATAGGTGGCGCTCTCATTGGTAAAACAAATGCACTGTATTTTAGGTTGCCTATTTATAAGTTTACATTCCGATATTTAGATAAATCGGTTGATTAGTTTATTTTTGACAGCTGATTGAAGAAGAAGCAACACGAGGTTTTGTTAAAATGGAAAAAGCAGAGTATCGTGCGGTGATTAAATATTTCGTAATTAAGGGTATGAAAGCTACTGAAATAAAAGATGAGTTACGGGAAACATTAGGTGAATTTGCTCCATCATCCGCCACAATAAGTAGATGTGTAAATGAATTTAAACGTGGTAGAACAAGCTGTGTTGATGAAGCGCGCTCTGGAGCACCCAAAATCGTGACTACTAAGGAAATGACTATAAAAATCCATAATATTATTACGCAAGAACAACGACTCAAAGTGAGAGAGATAGCAGATATGGTAAACATTTCAACAGAACACGCACACCACATTTTAACGAAAGAATTGGGCCTTTCTAAGCTTTCGGCAAGATGGGTGCCGCGATTGCTTACGACTGATCAAAAGTTCACTCGTTTGCGCATTTCCAATGAGTATTTGGACCTTTATAAGCGGAATCCGGTTGATTTTTGTAGGCGATTTGTTTCTTGCGATGAAACTTGGATACACTACAGTACACCCGAAACTAAACAACAGTCGAAACAATGGTTAGAACGTGGTTCTGCACCTCTAAAGAAAGCGAAAACCACTTTATCGGCAAACAAGGTGATGGCATCAATTTTTTGGGATTCGAAGGGCATTTTGTTTATTGAATACCTTCAGAAAGGTGCCCCAATAAACGGACAATATTATGCAGAACTTCTGCAAAAATTAAATGTTGAGATTCATGCCAAACGGCCAGGAATGGCAAAGAAAAAGATTGTTGCATTACCAATTAGTACCGCATGCGCCTTATTCGCCGGATCCGACTTCCACCTTTTCCAAAATTGAAAACGGCACTACGTGGAAAGAAATTTTCGTCTAACGACGAGCTTATCATCTTCGTAAATGAGTATTTTGCAAGACATCCGGAATCGCATTTTAGAGATGGCATAACGGCATTGGAGCACCGTAATAAATGTATTGATATTTTAGGAGAATATATTGAAAAATAAGAATTATTTTGTATTTAAAAAATTCGTTTTTCTTTTCCATTCTCACTACTCGTAAAACTAGCTTCGTATATCTCAACCTGTACCAACAACTTCTTCGCCGTGTAATTTCACTAAACGCGAATACCAATTGGTAACTTCTTTTTATAGGATTATTCGAAATTCAACGTTTATGCTAGCAAGTCGCTAACAGTTGGCGATCTTAACAATGAAATTTGAAGTGCTATCGATAAATATGATCATAATGTATCGAATTGTAATCGAAAGATATATTGATCGGAAGTGGTTTCGTAATTATTTGGCCATATTAATGAGTGTTCATTTTTTTCTGAATACGTCATAGCTTTAGTGGCTTAAAAGTCCAATGGCGGGCTATGGTCGCTCTCTTTTAATCCATTTCATTGTGTTAGTTAACAAATATCTTCCTTTACGTCATTAGAAGTTCAATTTTGGATTGTTAATAGTGCTTATTTTATTGGAATGGTTGATTAGAATTCTTGCAACGATATGTTGGAATAAGTCGATAAAAAAACTCAAAGAATTCAGGTTGGATTAATATTTTATTTTTGTCCTGTTAAGTACAAGACGGGGCGTTACGGCTGGTCTGTAATTTAGCTTATTGAATGTCAAAATTTTCTTCCAGACATTTTCCGTCAAAGACAGTAGTGATAATCTTGCAGAGATTATGGAAAATTGGTTTAAGGACAACAGAGGGCTTCAAACAATAATTGGAATAAATGTATTAGCCACAAAATTTTTGAAAATTCTGTAGAAATTTCGATTTTAGACACTTCTTCCGTTAAGTTAACGTATTTCAAATTACTTCGTTTATGCATGTGTGCAAAAGAGGACAAATTTGTTCCAAAACAGGTTGATAAAGTATACACAAAATACATGCGGAACAATTAATAATACTGAAGATCTTCCTTTGATTTTACTTAACCTTTTCTAAGCGATTATTTGCCACAATATTTATGTACTGAAACGCACATATATCTTTGGAAGCGAGTATGTAGTGGAAGTTGCCGCGTACAATAATCCAGTGTTATGATAAATTGTACCTGGACCGGCATTCCTATTTCCTACGTTAATATATATGCGGCGCAAAATAAATTACGATATGACATTGCGATGATTAGAAGGATGAATAGAGGTGCAACGGTCACGCTGACTAAATTTACGATCTGTAAAATACAAGCAAAAGTAGAATTTGCAGAGTTAGATATATCCGCCCATATCTTGAGTTTCTTTTTTGTAAAAAACAGAAAGAAAAACCTGTATAAAATCTAGTATAAAGTAAATAGATTAAAATGCTGATCGTGGAATTCTTCTGCTAAATTCTAACAAACATTTTCAGTTTTTTTAGTACATGTTGTGGCATTATGTCAATATACTTCTCTGTACATTGTCAGCCATAAGCTTAGTATACATCGCAAGAAAACTTTGCAAATGAATGGTTGTTATAAGTGGAACAACTGGTAAGTACAAATGTGAACGGTTATGTTTCATTTGAATTGGAAGGACGAAGATGTCGCTGAATTTCTAAATGGGCAAAAGCTGGTGGTGCATTAGTTATGTTGAATCAGTTGCTAGAGAAAGTTTGAGGAAATGCAACATTGTGGGAATGCACAATATTATTTCTCAAGGCTGCCTATCTTCCCAGGTGAGTTTAACATGCATGGAAGAAAAATGTAATGTATTGTCGCGAACTCGACGTATTTGTGTGACAATATAAGATTGTTTTACAAGAATAAATGGAAAGCCACAATTGTTCCACTTTAAATAAAATTTGATTTTATGTCCTATAAGAATTTCATCTGTACATTGAAAACATCAAGATGAGGTGAGAATTTCTCTCGTTGGGACGAATTCTATATAGTCATGATGTTCTTTGTGTATGTTGCATCATATCACGGTTCACTGAGTTGACTGTTTTTATTAGATGTTTAATGTCATCTAGCTTATTTGGCTGGGGCAAAATAAATTTGATCTTGGCCTCCATTTGGGCTAATACATTATTGGGACATTTCTTTATGCAAAGAGCACGAACCATTAGTTGCCAATAGAGCGGTGTTCCGTCTTTTTGAAAACGAATTGATTTGGACTGTCTCGGACTTCGCTTCAACGTAGCACCGATTCTATTTGTAATATCAAATCGCTTTGAAAAAGCCGTCTACGCCATATCTATCGAACTTATTAGGCGAATTCCAGAATGCAGGAAGTTTTTTGCTGTCGACTTGCCATTGAGAATGTAAACAAACGATTGAACTACAAATTTGAAATTTTGAAACAGCCTCTTTCAAATGATCAGTGACTGGTTATATGGTGATGCTTGCAAACTCAAATATTGCGTTAGGAATTAACTCTTGTATAACCCTGTACAGCATGACGATTATGCTTAGTTACGAGTATCGGTTAGCTGAAGGTGCTGCGTTATACAGTCGAATGACGTAAGTAAAGCCTGTCGATGATTGTAAAACGTCGAACTGCGAATAAAGTAGATACATTTGCGAGATTTGAAATATCAACACAGACGACCGCTGAATGCAGGTCTGTCATGTTTAGGAAGGTATCCAGATTTTTGGCGATTCTTGGTTCACTAGCTTCATGGTAAATGTTTAGTTTAGACCTGCGCTCAAATACGTCATATCTTTTAGCAATGCAATGTGATAATATGGGGTATTATTTCATATAGAAAGTGTACATGTTTTGTGTTGTTACAATCAAATATGACGGATTATTGATATGTTATGATGTGCTGGAACTGATAGGACAAAATAAAGGGTGTTTCAAATTTCGAGTTTTTTTAAAGAATAAATAAAACACATAATTTGCATTCACTTTCGAAAACTTTTTATTGGTAATTGAAGTATCAGTTATGACATTTATATGAGAAAAATAATATCTGCCAAATGACCTGCTCTTGCAGTTCCACAGACGTCCACTCTTTTATTAAAATTTTCAATGACATTTTAACATAATTGAGGCTCTTTCTCACCAACGACAGCAATAATTTCATCTTTCAAAGTAGGAATTGATTGTGGATTGTTTTTATAAACCTGACTTTTCACATAACCCCTAAGAAAATTGTCTAACGGTGTCAAATCACATGATCTTGGTGGCCAATTAACATCATCGTTTCTTGAGATTACACGTCCAGGAAATTTTTCTCTCAATAAATCAATTGATTCGTGTGCAAGGTGAGGTGTGGCGCCATCCTTTTGAAACCACATATCCTTTAGATCAATATTCATTAATTCAGTAGGTTATCATCCGACGATATCGATCACCATTGACAGTTACAGCTTCACCAGCAGCATTTTCAAAGAAGTAAGGTCCAATTATACCACCTGACTATAATGCACACCAAACAGTTACTCGTTTAGGATGCATAGGTTTCCCATGAATAATTCGTGGATTTTCCTCACCTCAGATACAGCAATTTTGTTTATTAACATAGTCACCAAGTTCAAAATGTGCCTCATCGGAAAACATTATTTTTTGAGAAAAATTAGCTGGCTGTTCATTGATAAAATTGACAGATGAACGACGTTTTAAATGATCTAATGGCTTTAGTTCCAGTCTTATTTGAACCTTATATGCCTTCAGAGCTAAATCCTTGTGTAAAATACGCCATGTTGTTGATCCACTAAGTCCAAGTTGTTGTGAACGTCGTCTGTGGACATTTCAGGATTTTCTTGTAAACGATCACTCCGACTGTATTTTTCACTTTTTTGATCTTCCACGGAACAGGTCTCTTGAAATTTTTTAATAATTCGACCAATAGTGCTTTCAGATGGACGATTATGTAAGCCATAAAATTCACGTAATTTTCTAAAAACTCTTTTCACACAACGCTGATTTTCATAAAATAATTCAACAATTTGAGCGCGTTGTTGTACCGTGTACGAAGCCATTTTTATAAATATCATACATCACACCTTTTAAATGCCCACACACCCAGACAAATTCAGAGCGCCATCTATATTTTATTTATTCTTAGAAAAAAACGCGCAATTTGAAACACAACTTTAGATAAATTTGAATTAGGTTTCGAAAGGAAGTGCATCTAATTTTTAGTCTTTTCCGTAATACAGTTTACTGATTTCTAATTTTTTGAATTCTTGAGTTAGATGAGGGAATATTTCCTAGCCTCTTAGTAAAGGCTTAACATTTGATCTACTCATAATTAAAAGAAAAATTATGTAATGAAACTAGCCATCAAAAGAATTTTAAATTAAATAAAGAATTCAATTCTACATTGTCTTCTTGTTTTAGAGAAATAAAATTATTTAAGCATTTTAAGGTCAACTTAAACACACGCATACACGCACGTATGCGTGTAACTCATATACATTCATAAATATGTAAACTTATTCATCTAAAAGCAACTCCACTTTCTATATACGTAAACATTACTTTTTAATCCCGTGCAGGACGGAATCGAACAAATTCGATCGCATAAAAATGCCAAAGATCGCCGAGGGATGATAGATGCTCGTTACTTCGGTGTAGACACATGCCAGACATTCCTTATACAGCCCGATATGTCATCTCGTCTCAACATTAATACAACAGATAACAGCTTGTTTACGACATTTACATTTGTAGACGGACGCTGTACGCGGACTTATTAATGTTACCTTTTCTTATTATGGCCGGCGACGACTCATTTTACAAATGTAATGCGCGAGGCAACATACCAGAGGGAATTTCTTATTTGAACGCGCTCCGGTATCCTGGCCGCATTTTGTTTAGGACAAGAATGCTAATTCGGAATAATGGAAATTTATATATGGATGTATGTGTCCGCTCTCGAACCGGTAGATAGTAACGATTGCAGTGAGACACTCAATAAATTTTAGAATTTTTGCTGTCTTTAGAATATGTACGACGTGCTAATGCCTATTTAATCATCAAGTGTAATATTTGGTGAGTGAGAAAAATGTTGGAAGCTCTAAATGTGACTATAAGTCATCTACATATACGTGGTGCAGACCGAAAGTTTGTATGATTAATGAACAAGATCACATACACTTACTGACGAAGAACAAGGTCATGGATGCATAGAAAAATATTTAACTATGGATTGCATTAAACGCTTCTTTACATTACATGCTTGCTGGAACATAATTTGACCTTACACTATTAGCACATGAATTGACGGAGAAGGTTTTAACGATGCGTAAAGTGGGGGCGAAATCCATGAATTAATTGCTTGTTTAATCTTCGAAGGCCTTAAACTTGGTCTGAAAAATCATTTTTAAAACATTGATCCAAACCTAGTCCATAAAAATTCCGACGAGATTTCAAGATTTGTAAAGCTGGATATCACGAATTGTATAAGAAATTTGAAGAAACCTGAAGATTAACAGAAATCGAAAGATGTTCTGATAACAAAATATTGTAGGAAATTTCAAAACATCTTTTTTAGGATTGAACAAATCGTGTTAGAAGAAAATGAACATTTTGACAAATTTTTGTGGACATACTTTCAATATTAGTATATTAAGTGGCACACAGAAGACTCATTATAATAATAATGATAATAATGGTAACCTCAATTCAGACAGATTAAAAAGAATCCAAATTAAAGATAAAAATTAAATTAAAGCAGATTATGTAACTAATTTCTACTCGAATATCACAAAATGGCGTTATATTATTAAATAGTCTGCGCATCCTTGAAATGAGGAGAGGTTTGTGTTTTCTACGGCACATTACCGTGAGTGAACAGCGTTTACTATTTGTACCGACTTCGCTAATGACAAAGGATTTTCTAATTTTTCTATTCTCTTTACTAGTCAAAAATCTTGAAATTTTGACTGGCTTGTCTTGCTTCTTTTGGATCGAATATTGAAACCACATTATTTCTATTCTCAAAATATTTATGATAATAAAACGCTGCTTGTAACCATGTCTAAGAATCGGCTGTGGTAGTTTAGGGAGAGAATTTTCAAGAATTTCATAGTCCGCATATCCGACTATGAAATTCTTGAAAACGTTTTGGGACTTACGAAACACTGCTTTTGCACTTGCAGTTAATGCATGGTCTGTACACCTCTGGATAATATCTACCAGTAGTTTTTGCCACAAGATATAAAGCATGGATTTTACACGTAACGATCAAGGTAGGAGGTAATAGTTTCACTTATAAATACTATATGTACATGTATCGTAAAATTGATAAGTATGGAGAAAGATAATGATGATAAATGGTTGGAAAGCATTCTACATGATTAGTACAATCCAATACACTGGAAAAGTAGATACTGAAAACAATGAAATACTTCCGAACTACGTCGTGGGTATATTTTGAAAACCAATACATGAAACTAATAATCTTGAAGCGGATTATTGATTCACATCAATATCATTGAGTGAGAAATTAGAACACTCACTAATGTTGGAGCACCAGTTTCTAATGCCAGAAGAATAATAGAATAGAACAGTTAGCAGTCTTCTTTAAGAGACCCGACTACAGAACTAATAGTTGCGACAGTATCAGTCATTAAGAGTTGGCAATTTGAAAGGTTCTAATGTGTTCAACACCACATTTGATATTACTTTGACAGTACATTGTTGTACTCTTATGGAAGCTAGTAAGATTGAAGACGAGAGATTCTTTTTTACAATCTGTTGTTTCGACAATACGTAATCACGGTTTCCTGTATTTCAATTCTGATTTAACTCTATTTACATTCGGTTCACGAGTAGATGGTGTAAAATTTTGTAACGTTTTCCGACCAGGTAATATACAGTTCGCGTATTTATTACAGAACTAGACAAACGATTCATTGTTTAATAAAGTAAACGCCCAATATATTAATTCCGGTCGGCGAGAACGTTCGCGGAGCTTTCTATATCTAGCATGTTTAATTATAATTGATGTTAATCCAAAAAATATTTTGCCTCGGACCAAAACAAGAAATATAAAAAGATGTAGATGAGACAAGAACAAAATCAGGACGATCAATCAATTTTGTAATGAATTAAATTAATAGCAAACTGGCGTGAATTGTAAAATAGCTTGAAAAGAATCATTTCAAATTTAATGACTAAAAACTAGTCGATGGTGAGAAATATTAAAATCTTTGCATTATTATAAAGTCCAAATTTCTAACATGAATAACATGAACATAGATAAAAAGTAACACTGGTAGGTAATTATATAATTTACGTCAAAAGTTATAAAAAGAATAAATGGAAATACATTTCCTTCTTTAAAAATTTTTTTTTTAATGCATTTTTAATAACATCTTTTCTAAATAATAAAAAGAAATTTAAATAAAATTATAATGCAAGTTTTGGCATTTAAACGTCTATACTTACACCGCTCTGAAAGTTCAATCCAAGTTGAAGCAGAAACATGTAACAAAAAATTCTTATTAGAAAACATGCAATTAAAACATGAAAAACTGTAGTATCTAAAATAACCTCTAGATTAGAGCAATTATTAATAATAATAAATAACGCGCCTGAGTCAAAACAAATTTGTAAATAAACGATTTCAATATGTTATGAAAAAATCCTTTATCTTACTTGTAGTTATTTACAAGGTGTACCAGAGTCATTATCGGTTTTTTCGCAAAAAAAAACCACATAATTTTCAAGGAAATGGAAAAATTTATTTATTCAAAGTATTGGCCATTTGATTTTACACATCTTGCCCACTTTTCACGCAATTTATGGATGCCATCCCAAAAAAAAAAACTGTTTGCCCTTTAAGCAAAACCATTCATAGAGCCAAACTTCTATCTTCTTTGAAATTGGCGAAGTGTTGCTCTGCAAGTGCGTGTCCCATTGTTGCGAAAAGGTCTGGAGAGTAAGGCGGGTGCGATATTATGTCCCATTCAAGTACTTTCAACGCTTCCTTGATCGGTTTTGCTGTATGAGACGGTGCCTTATCGTGCTGTAAAATCAATTTATCCCGTCTTCGGGGACAATCTGGACATTTTTCTATCAATATATGGTTCAAATTGATAATATGATGTCGGTAGCGATCAGTATTAACTGTTTCACTAGGTTTCAACAGTTCGTAATACACCACATCATTCTGGTCCCACCAAACATAGAGCATTGCCTTGCGCCCAAAACGATTTGATCTTGGAGTCGATGGGCCGGCATCTTCAGGTGATAATAATGCTTTTTTGCGTTTAAAGTTTTCGAAATAAATCCATTGTTCATCACCCGTCACTATTCGATGCAGAAATGAACTCCGATCATACCTTTGAAGCAATGTTTCGCAGACGATTTTTCGATTTTTCATTTACCTGTTGTTCAATTGATGTAGCACCTGTTTTTCCAGTTTTTGGATTTCTCCCATTGCTCGTAATCAGTCGCTAATCGTTTCTTGGACCATGCTTAATGCTTCTGCCAATTGTTTTTGAGTTTGGGTTGGGTCTTAATCCAATAACACCTGCAGCTTCGCATCTTCAAACTTTTTCGTTCAACCAGGACGTTCTTTGTCATGCACATCGAAAGCACCACTTTTGAATTGTTGAAACCACGCCTCACATGTTTTCATGGTTGTAGCATGCTTACCGTAAGTTTTTACTAGCAAACGATGACTTTCAGCGGCTTTTCTCTTTTGATTAAGTAAGAAAAGTAATGCGTGCCGCAAAACTTTTTCAGACACGAAACTCGCCATTTTTACTTACTTACTTACTTACTTACTTACTTACTTAATCCTATAGACTCTTATACCTTTCGGTGTCGAGTCATGCTGGAGTCGAGTCCTCCGCTTCCCCTCTCCATATCTCCCTCCACTTTCCTCTGTTGCTCGCCAAAGCCTTTACGTTCTCCCATCCTATTCCACTCTTCACAGCCGCCGCCCGCACTTCATCCCTCCACGTTCTTCTCGGTCTACCCCTCTTCCTCTTTCCAATCTCCCTAGCCTCAAACACCTGCCTAATCAACCTCTCCTCGCCCCTTCTCATTATATGACCCAACCACCGCCATTTTTAAAGTGGTATAAATCTATGACAGTGTTACTTTCGCAAAATATAACATGTATGGCTTTGAAGCTTGATATCAGTAGAATAAAATGACAAATGTATCAAATCATAACATTACATTTTTAGGCCTAGCGATACCTGTTAGAAAAACCGGTAATGACTTTCCGGTATACCTGGTAAACAATAACTAGATATAAAGAGCGCATTCTAAAATAGGGACAAACTCATAACCATTACGCTTGTTTCGCGCGATTATATTAAGTTCTGATTTTTTGTCTTCGTTTAATCGCAAATTAAATAACTAATGGAAAATTACCACTTACCGTTTTGGCATTAACATCACACCTATATCTTCCAGCGAAGAGCTTTATTACTTCCAGATTGCCGTGTTTGGCACCCCAATGGAGAACCGTCTGAAAATCATTAATACGAAACTATAATCTAAATAGGGCAAAGGGAATTTGTGAAAAGCACGTGAGTGAACAAGCAGACGCTAACGTTAACACAAAAGATTCTAATCGTCGGTAGTTTGTCATGTCGCGTTTTCAGTTTCCGCGAGAATCCGTCCTGGGAAGAAGGGATGAGGAAAACGACGATGCAATCGCGGCGACCAAAAATAAACGATAGAATTTAAAATATGCCGGTTACACGATTCCTATGGATACGTTTTGTATCTGATAACGGGAGTCATGGGGTCCGATGCCATGTCAACATAATTTAGAACTATAGATAAAATAGGATCCAATATGTAGATTTGTAGATGGGTGTGTTTAAGTGATGGTACATTATGTATGCATATACTTCGAAACGTATATATAATCGCGAATACTTCCCCTTGTTATTTTGTATTTCTACACGTTGTAAAAATAGTTATTTATGGTATAAATATGAAGTATGAATGAAAACAAGTATAGATTCTAATACAATTTAATTTTATTATATGAGAATGAACTCTAATGTTAATAATACCTTGTTTACGATGCGTTTCGAATTATCAACTCTCATCAAGTAAACCACGAGGATAGTTTGACAAGTAGTGAGAATAACACAAAGGTGGAGCTCTAATTGATAAAACAAATGCACTGTAAATTTAGGTTGCATATTTATATGTTTATATTCCGATATTTAGATAAATCGGTTGATTAGTTTATTTTTGATAGTTGATTGAAAAAGAAGCAACACGTCGTTTTGTTAAAATGGAAAAAGCAGAGTATCGTGCGGTGATTAAATACTTCGTAATTAAGGGTATGAAAGCTACCGAAATAAAAGATGAGTTACAGGAAACATTAGGTGAATCTGCTCCATCATTGGTCACAAAAAGTAGATGGGTAAATCAATTTAAATGTGGTAGAACCGTGACTTCTAAGGAAATGATTATAAAAATTCATAATATTATTACCCAAGATCGACGACTCAAATTGAGACAGATAGCAGACATAGCAAACATTTCAACAGAACGCGTACACCACATTTTAACGAAAGAATTGGGCCTTTCCAAGCTTTCGGCAAGATGGGTGCCGCGATTGCTTACGACTGATCAAAAGTTCACTCGTTAGCGCATTTCCAATGAGTGTTTGGACTTTCATAATCGGAATCCGGTTGATTTTTGTAGGCGATTTATTACTTGCGATGAAACTTGGATACACTACAGTACACCCGAAACTAAACAACAGTCGAAACTATAGTTAGAACGTGGTTTTGCATCTCCAAAGAAAGCGAAAACCACTTTATCGGCAAACAAGGTGATGGCATCAATTTTTTGGGATTCAAAGAGCATTTTGCTCATTGATTACCTTCAGAAAGGTGCCACAATAAACGGACAATATTATGCAGAACTTCTACAAAAATTAAATGTGGAGATTCGTGCTAAACGGCCAGGAATGGCAAAGAAAAAGATTCTGTTTCACCAAGACAACGCTCCCTCGCATAGCAGCACAGTTGCGATGTCCAAAATTCACGTGTTGCATTTCCAATTAGTACCGCATGCGCTTATTCCACGGATCTAGCCCCTTCCGACTTCCACCTTTTTCCAAAATTGAAAATGGCACTAAGTGGAATGAAATTTTCGTCTAACGACGAGCTTATCATCTTCGTAAATGAGTATTTTGCATGCCTTCCGAAATCGCGTTTTAGAGATGGCATAAGGGCATTGGAACACCGTTCGAATAAATGTATTGCTCTTTTAGGAGAATATATTGAAAAATAAAAATTATTTTGTATTTAAAAAATTCGTTTTTTTCCATTCTCACTACTTGTCAAACTACCCTCGTATGATATTATTAACGAATTTATTCTCGGTATGGGTTATCCTATCATTTTACGATACCAGCAAAGGATGACAAAATATTACCTCCCTCTCTTTCAAAGGAATGAAAGAAAGAAGTTTCGCCTAATGGACATCTAAGTTATCACGATGCGTGAATTTTTCAAGCAATTTAGGTTGATCAATAATTATTTTATAAGAAATTAGTTAATTTTTTTCACCAGTGTTCGTGAAAATATTGAATTCTGTTTGACTCTAAGCTAAGTTTATTATCTTGCTTAAGTACCTCCATTTAGTGCGATATATAGTAGTTCCTTTTTGAATATATCTTAAAGCGAAACATTTATCGTGCTGGTTGGAGAAAGAAATTAAAGTAATTCTAACGTTAAATAAACAAAGACATCTTAAACATAACGCTCATCGAAGAAACTCCTTTTTGCGCGAAAAACAGCGCGTACAATTCGAGGCATCCGTTTCACGAATTTCACGAGCACTCTATTCGGTATACTATTCAACTCTTCTTCCAATATGTTCCACAAGTGATTGTTTGAGATAGCACACACTTTTCGGACCCTCCCACCCAATTCATGCCGGGGCTTTGCAGTGGCCGTGTCATTATTTGTAAGGTATTATTGTTTCGTTCGCTATTTAAGAAATTCTTACATATTACTGCTGAGTGTTTGGGGTCATTGCATAAACACAAAAGTTTCGCCGATTGAATGTAGGTCCGATAGTATTTCATTTTATTGCAATATTTCTAAATAAGCCTCTTTTCGCAAAATGCCCCCGATTCGCTTGATGTCTCCTGTGCCGTCGTAGCAAAAACAACCCCAACCAAACATAGAACTTTTTCCCTGTTTGACGGTTGAGTTGGGTTACAATCCCACAGCATTCTTTGACCACGCGCTCTTACAAAAACACGCCTTGATTGTCCCAATACTTCAAACTTTAATTCATCAGTTCATAAGACCCTTTTCCAGTCAACTAGTGTTCAATCTCTGTGTGTTTCTGCCCATTGTTGTCGTTTTCATCCGTTTCCCTGTCGAAGTAAGGGTTTTTTTACAGCAATGCAGCCGTGAAGATTTGCAGCTTTTAATCTTCATTTCACCGTAGTAACAGAAATTTTTCTTGCACGGTTACGATTTCTGGTAGTGCTAGTCTACTATTTCATTTACTCAGCAATTTTATATGCTAATCGTCGGCGTGAGATGTTACTCGCTTACGACCTGGACATGCCGGATCATTTAAACTGCCCGTGCGTTGATGTCGCCAAATGGTATCGCTAACAGTCGATTTATTAGCATGTGTCTTTTCGGAAATTTAACACACTAAATAATCTTTTTCATGAAAAGCAATAATTACAGAACGTTTTTCTAAACCTTTTGGTTTTCCTCTCGGTATTTTAAGAAGTTCACATAAGAAATATGGTCTTATCAGTGACGAGCACGCTAGCTAGTTTATTTGAAAACTAATGCATATTTCCGTACACAAAACTCTTTGAGGTGAAGGTAGGTAAGTTTCACAAGTTTTTTGCTTGCAATATTATCACAAAAGTAAGTAACTATTTTTTTATAAGAGTTTACTAAATTTCACTACCTGTCCGAACTAATATGGACGGTAGTGTACCCTGAAAACAGTAAAACGATTCGTTTCGTTTTCTAAATACCCAAAACAATAATCATTCTCATTCTCACATAAAGAATTACAAGCGGAAAACGCCAATATTTCATATACACACACTAAATGTTTTACATGGATCACTAAACTTTAAACAATCCCTCGTTTATTTCGTCTTTATTGTAAGCCCGGTTCAAAGACATTGATCATTGCTTCTCTACTCCGTTATCGAACACTGAGAGTAATAAATTAACTATTAAGGTAGCGATAAATGCAATTGAGTAACAAAAAAATGTACTAAATACTTACATACTGGAAACAACCGAACGATGTAGATGGAACGGTACATGAAACAAAGAATAGGACAAGACATAAATTAGCATAATCATGACGCAAAAATATTTTTTGAATATTAAATATTTATTCATTAATTAGTATTTAAATCATATCAAAAAAATATTTCTGAAATTAAGAATGATCTTTTAGTATTAACAATTTATCAACAATTGCCGTCAGTTCAATGAAACTATCATATACATAACAATATCTGTAATGAAAGAGATCCTAGAGATTACATAAATGCATGAAAATTAATGTAATTCTGTTTATAAAAGGAATTATTGTAAAATTGAGTTTGGTGTTTATATGGTAAATGTAAATGTTATCTATACCAGGTGTACCGGAAAGTCGTTACTTGTTTTTTCATAAAAAAACTACAAAATTTTCAAGAAAATGGAAAAACTTATTTATTCAAAGTATTGACCATTTGACATCTTGCCCATCTTTCAGGCAATTTATGGATGCCATCCCAAAAAAACTGTTTGTCCTTTGAGCAAAACCATTCAGCGAGCCACTTTGTTGTCGGTAGCGATCAGTATTAACTGTTTCACTAGGCTTCAACAGTTCGTAATACACCACGTCAACGTCACTCTGGTCCCATCAAACAGAGCGGTTTTGCGACCAAAACGACTTGGCTTTGGAGTCAATAGATCGTTTTTGCGCTTAGGGTTTTCGAAATAAATCCATTTTTCTTCACCCATGACTATTCGATGCAGAAATGACTTCCTATCATATCTTTGAAGCAGCAGTTCACAAACGATTTTTCGATTTTCAATTTGCCTGTAATTCATTTGATGTGGCACCCATTTTCCAATCTTTTGGATTTGTCCCATTGCTCGTAATTGGTTGCTAATCATTTCTTGGGCTACATTTAACGCTTCTGCCAATTGTTTTTGAAGTTAGGTTAGGTCTTCCAGTAATTCCTGCAGTTTCGCAGCTTGAAACTTTTTCGTTCTACCAGAACACCACTTTTGAATTGTCGAAACCACGCCTTACATGTTTTTATGGCTGAAGCATGCTCACCGTAAGTTTCTACCAGCAAACGATGACTTTCATCGTCTTTTTTCTTTTGATTAAATAAGAAAAGTAAAGCATGCCGCAAATGTACTTTTTCAGGCAAGAAATTCGACATTTTCAAAGGGGTATAAATCTATGATAGTGTTACTTTCGCAAAATAGCATGTATAGGTTTGAAGCTTGATGGTAGATTAAAATGACATGTGTTAAATCATAACATTGTGTACTTAAGTCTAGCGACATCTGTTAGAAAAACCGGTAATGATTTCCCGGTACACCTGGTATATATATATATATATATATATATATATATATATATATATATATATATATGACGCATTTTTGCAAGAGATAGCGTTAATTTATTTGTCCAAATGCAAGAGTCACTCGCATCTATATTTATGTTATGTCATATGGCAGTTGACAGTCTTAACTACATTTCGGAAAAATTTTGAACGATGTGGTCGGGCGTTCAACATCTTACAAAAAGTTATCAAAGTGTGATTTTAGCTTTAATGACGTTTCTCTGTCAGGGAAATCCACTGAAGTTAATAATGACAAAATAAAAGTTTCGATCGAGTCAAATCTATGACATCTGCGATATGCTTCTGTTTATATATAATGAGGAAGGCGATGATACATTTTGGAAGCGACTGATAATCGAGGATGAATAGTGGATTATGTGCAAGAGGTGCGTAAACGATCTTCGCCCTGACTTGAAGATACGCCATAAACGATATGGAAAGCGAACCTTTACAAAGGAAGGTTAGTTTTCTATGGGATTTTAAAATGGTCGTGTTTTTCAAACTATTGGGTTGGCAACTAAGTACTTTCGGCTTTGTAGTATAAAATAAAACGCTTTTTTTTAAACAAAGAATAGTTTTTAATCAATTATATATTTTCCACTTTGCTCAATGACCTTTTGCCATCTTTCTTTCAGCTGCATAATTCCGCGCTCATAAAATTTCTGGTCCTTATCAGCAAAAAACTGAACCAGGTGCGAGTGAAGGTCATCGTCATTTGTGAAAGTTTTACCATTCAAAGAATTCTGCAAACTTCGAAATAAATGGTAATCAGATGGTGCTAGATCAGGGCTGTATGGGGGATGTGGCATCACTTCCCAGCCAAGCTCCAATAGTTTCCCACGAGTTGCCAAAGATGTGTGAGGCCTTGCATTATCTTGGTGGAAAACTACACCTTTCCGATTTGACAATTCTGGCCGTTTTCCTTTGATTGCTTCATCCAGTTTTATTAATTGTTGACAGTAAACATCAGAATTGATCGTTTGGTTCCTTGGAAGCAGCTCAAAAAACACAACACCTTTGTAATCCCACCAAACTGACAGCATGAACTTTTTTGGATGCAATTCAGCTTTCGATGTGGTTTGAGCTGGTTTATCGTGTTTGCTCCATGATCGTTTTCAAACTATGTTACTGTACAGGACCCATTTTTCATCACCAGTGATGATTCTTTTTAAGAAAGGGTCGGTTTCATTTCGTCTAAGGTGCATATCGCAAAAATTGATTCTTTGTGTTAAATGAATTTCTTTCAATTCGTGAGGTACCCAAATATCAAGCTTCTTAACTAGCCCAAGACATTTTAAATGTTTTTCAATTGTTGTGTGCGATACATGTACCCTCTTCGCAACCTCTCGAACAGTTATATGACGATCCTCTTCAATTATGACTTTGATTTGGTCATCATCAACTTCAGTAGGTCGACCAGAACGTTGCTCATCTTTGAGGGAAAAATCTCCAGAACGGAATTTTTTATACCAATTCTGACACGTGCGCTCTGGTAAGCAATTAGCACAATAAACTTCACATATCTTTTTGTGAGCCGCAGCAGCTTTCTGTCCTTTACGGAAATAAAATAGTAAAATATGTCGAAAATGTTCGTTTCTGTACTCCATTTAAAATTAACCCACAACTAATAGCTTTAATAAAAATCACGCACTACTTGCTTCTGAAGTTACGTCAATGTGACTAGTATCACGCGACAAACGGTAAAGTACAGCACTAACGTACGTTATACAAAAAATAAAGCAACGCTCTCTATCAGTAAAAGCCGAAAGTACTTAGTTGCCAACCCAATACTATCAAAGAACGAAATAACTAATACGAGTGTGTAGTCCAGTACGGACTTTGTACTATGCGGGTTTTACTGTGCTTCCAGGTGTGGCACTGCGATTGTCTGATGATAATGACAACTTAATTGTTGAAATACGTATACGGAATACGAAAATTACTGTGAAAATGGGTTACATTAGCCTTAATTGATTAAATTATTCTAATAATGTAATAAAAACACACACTTGAATAAGAATAAATGCAAGAAAATTGCGGGTTTTTTTTATTTAAAATAAAAATAATTGTTAAATTGTAAATTCATATTCGCAAATAGAGAATTTTTTTATTTAAAAATCCAGTTCTTTCAGGTTATACGCAAGAATTTCTTTTCATTTATTATAAACTTGTTAAAAAAACAATAGCTCCTTCTGTCGTCCAAACATGCAATTGTCCGAGAGAAGTTCGGGTTGGTCCCGCTAAATGTAGAGCCACACTGTTTCGATGTGAATACAGACAACACTGCAAACTTGCATGCCATTTGGCGAACACCTGAGATTAATTTAAATGTTAATAAGTTCGTGTTTACGACGCGTTTCTAGTATACCAATTCTCATCAGGCAAACTGATTATTGAAAAGTTTACTTATGATTAAGAATAATGTTCCTGCATTTTACAAGTTATCAGTAAATTTTCCTGTACATATGGTAGTATTACCGTTTTCATATTTACACATAATTATATACAAAATAACAGAAAAAAAGATAAGTTAAAAGTAAATCCAAGTTATCAAGTTAAAAGTATGTACAGACGACTACAATGATATTCGGCAATTCATAATCTTTATTAATGTGGTTGTCAATCAGGAATTTTACGGGCGATTAAGATATACACTGTGCCAAATCCCTCATTTATCATAATAAGTGGGACATGTGTAAATGGCCGTTATTAATGTAGCTTATACCTACATATGTTTCAAGTTGTAGGGAATTAGCAGATTATAGTCTGTCTTTTTTGCTAATTTTGCGTTTTTTTTACGTTAAAATAGTAATAAAATATAATTTTTTTACGTTAAATAGTAATTATGTATAAGTTTGTTATTAACGGTTCTTAATATTAAGTTCTTTTGTTTTAAAACGCAAATTTTGATAGAATTTATTGTAAATGTAAATGAATAATGAAACGAAAGTAATAAAAGTTTTATAAACGGTTAATAAATAGAGGGCATTTGAATATAAATTTAAGCAAACTTTAAAAGTAACTTTTACAAGCACTGAGTTTGTTACAAAAACTACTGAAAACTTTTTGCTAATTAAAGATAATTTTGATGGAGCCTGTGGTTGGGTTGATGTATGTATAATCCCTTTCCACATTAATTTTCGTAGTCTGCATGCATACTTCGACAGCTAAGTTGTCATCATCAGCAGATAATTAAGCATTGTCGCATCTGAAAACTACAGCAAAATACCCGTACGAAACAAATTCCGCACACGATCTGCACCATTGAAAGTGTGCGTTTTTGCTAATTATTCACTCATTTTCGCGTTCCATAAAATGGGTTATTACAACAAGCGTATTGTTACGATTCGATGATGGTAAATTTAAAATTGGTCAACGTTTTGGTGCCAAAAATATTACGAATATAACGAAAATATATGTAAGTTTTAGTTTTTGTACTGTGTTATTACACCAAAAATGTTTTAACCTGAATTATATTAATGTTGTATTTAATAAAATGTATATGTAAATATTATATATATATATATATATATATACACTCCGCGCAACATGAATAGGACCACCCGACTTGTTAATTAATAATTAAGGTGTATATTTCAAAATCAAAATTAAAACGGAAACCGTACGCATTAAAAACATGTTATTTCCTAATTTCTTGAATGAATTGAAATCATAGCTAACCTTTATTTTTACTACTACCAACTCAAAACTTCCGCGAAATTTAAAAATTGTTCCTTGGGATAACAAATAACAGCAGCAAAATACAAGGAATATACAAATCTCGGAATCTGTATTATACGTGACACGTGTGTATAATACACATGCTCTGCATACGTCTGTTTCTATTTTTTCACGATTTCTTGACAAGATGTAGCGCGCAAGTCTATTAGAGAAACGTTTGCGCCCTTTCTTTCTTCAACGCATGTGACTACCGATGAATTAGACAAATGCCGGTGTATATTCGTATTTTGCAGCGTTATGATACATTGGCAAACGTTCGTGGTTTATGGTATATTTCAGGCATGATAATCATCATTCCCATATTTTGGTGAACCAAAAGGTACGTGTTCATGAAATTCCATTTCAATAATAGAGCTATCAACACGAACCTTAGTTAATGCATCTAAAATAACCATCGTTTATATATACATGTATATATTTGTATTTACACACAAGCTACTTATTCTAAAATATAATCATTTTTTCACTTATACTAATAATAAAATCAATATCAAAAACATTCCTCTTACTCAGATTATCTTATATCAGAACTTTCAGACCAAAACTCTCACAACACTTTCTATTAATTTTACGAAAATGTGCCATCATCCTACCAACCACATTCAACCACTTATTTCCTGATCTTCACACAAATTTTCTCGTCTTCCACAATTTATTCACAATATTACTCTTCTCTTTATATTAATCACACTACCTTCAACTCATATCCTTCTTCTAAAACGTAAATATAATGTTAACTCTTAACCTCTTAAATCAACTTACTTAATCGACAGCTGGAACAATATTACTTAACACAGTATTTAGAGACGTATAAATCTTCTCATCCGCGACTTTGACGATTTTAAATCCCGGTAGAACATTTGAATAAAGATGATATAAAACATGAGGCAATTCACCATTTACATAAAAACCATCCATTAAATGACACATATCAATAGCACTGATTTTTTTATATCAACAATTTCATCACTAACAACCGGAGTATTATTCTACGACGAAAACGTATTGAATTTTCAACTGAAAAATGAACTGCCACTGTAGCTCTCATATAAACTTTCATAGTATTACTATTACCACTTAATACAACAAAATTTCGATCGCCTTCTTTAATTCGCAATTGTTGAGCAATATATTTTCCTACATCATCTTAAATACTCTCCGGAACAATTATATGTTGATAAGAATCACTCACCATAGATTTATAACGAAATACATTATTAGTGATCCTGCATTTGGAATTGAATTATAAGTCTGCAAACTTAACATACACATCTCAAATTCGCCACTTCAATATATAGGAGGATTCAATGTACATACTATCTATGATCCCCTTCCAGACAACATAAAAGTTGAATCATTCATATCTACATTTTTATCACAATCCATTACGCTATTAATATCTTGAGATTTTCTATAATTATTCTCTATAACATTGTTACCATTTGATAATAGACAATTCAACTTGGACCGGAGGTTTTAAATCACCGCAACTATCAAAATATCTTATTACATCATTACTTTTTTTATACACTACCCTATCCTCTTCCAACATGTCATCCAAATTTATTATTCTGTTTCCTTTTTATGTATAACTTAAAGTAAAGCATATCTAATAAATATAAATCGAAATTTTCCTAAATTTTCCATGAATCATGCTATCTGCTTCTGGGTTTCCGGGCTGGAACCCAGAAGCAAATAGCATGGACCACGACCGCGGAAGTCTACGTACCAAATTTTCCATGAATCATTTTGAGTTAAAAATATTCGAGGTAATTCATTTAACCATTTTTAATCCGATTTCGTTTGGTAAACACACACCACAACCCATTTTATAATTATTTTACATATAATACATTTCCAATAGGTACACCAAACTCCGTTTTATAAGGTTTCAAATATAACCCACTGCCTACAGTTTTTTATATTCCATAGCAAGATTATCGACGTTTTACTTCATCTAATTTATCTCTTTCTGCTTTAACAGTATTAATTACCTTCGCTATAGCTGCAGCACCTCCACCTAATAAACCTGAAGCGCCCAGAGCTGCAAACAATGAGCTTAAAGGCGAAAAATTACTTTTCTTATGAATTGCGATAACTCTCGAACGAGGTGGTAATATTCTTCTTTTAGACTTCATTAAATTATGATATGCAGCTTTAAAGTTCGCCAAAACACCTTTCTTGTTACCAATATGTCTTATTGCAGTAGATGCTTGCGTCATTACTTGCAAAAACGACATAGCACCAAATCAATTCCCCCTTCTGCTTCTTCTCTTACTTTCACTTTTACTTCTTCTAATACTACCATCCCTTAGCCTTTTCTATACTTGCTCCCGATACTCATACCCAATTTTATTTTTCAACAACAACTAATGAAGCAGGTAATTTTTCTCCTCGTTTTGTGCGCTTAATTCGCACAATAGCATTTTGATATAATTTCTCGTCTGTAACGAGACGCTCCTATAAATCGTTTGAATGAACTATATCGTGCTCTCTACAAGCCTCATTCATAAAATTTACAGCCTTATCACCTCTTACAAGATGTTGTTTTAATTTTTACTCCAGGACCACAAAATCTATATCCTGAAATATGTATTTCCACTGGAAGCCTATTTATTACAGTATTAAATAATCCACTACCTTTCTTTCTTTCCGAATTAAATTACTACGTTTCCCTCTCGGTTCCATCTTATTAAAAATGAATCATATTCATAAATAACAGCTGATATAATAATAACACATAACAACCAAAAACAATAAATATATACATGCCTCATTCCCCACTCCAACTTCGATCTTTAAAAGTAATTTAATATATATATTTAACTCATTCTTTGTATCAATTAATAATACAGAGTTAAACATAAATACAAATAGTCATTTACTATTTATTTTTAATATGCACATACATGTAACATATTTTATAATTTTAAATGAACTTTCCTTAATAAATCTACATCATTATAAATTTTCTGCAGCCCATGTACGACTAACTCTTTTGTTATGCAACATAACAATTCCAACAAACCTTCATACGTTAAATATAAAAGCTCTCTATCTTTTTCTATTTTTAATATTCTAGTCGATTCATCAAAACACTCACTAAACATTTGCAAATTAAAACTATTAATAACTGGAATTGATTCATTGCAATAGTCAAAATATTTTTCAACTTCGCACTCTCAAATAAAAATGACCCCACTCGTCAGTATTAAAAAGCACGCATTGGTTTTTTATACCTACAATTTTTACCACAGGTTCAAAGTCAAAGTCTATTGACAAACCAACACGTATCCACTTCGAATGACTTTTATTCAAAAAATTTGCCCTTTCTCCTGCTAAGGGTACATTCCAAGATGTTTCTCATACAATTTTCTCCGCACACATATCTACTTTATTCCAAAAATCATTCGTTTGACTCATTTGAGTAAAAAAAGCTTTTATAGCAGGGTTCACTTTATAATTTTCAACTTCATTGTGAAATTACCTTCTTCAATGGTAACGTTTCTCAATTCACCATCTTCAACTTTCCGAGAATAATCATCACTTTGCTCTCTTATATTGAATGAACGCTTCATAACTTACAATACTGATACTGATTCTGTAGCTCTACCTTTATGTATCTTCTTTCAAACACATAATTACCTTTTTGAACCCCTCGGGTTCAGCCGATTCTAGAACCCTCATTGACCTTGAACCCTACAATATTAAAATGACCTTGAAATCTCCCGGGCTCGGCCGATTCTATAACCTCCTTATTGACCTTGACCATTCCAACATATGGTACATTGTGGTCAAGGTCAACGGGGAGATCCGTGAATCTACTCAGTATCTGTACTTACTATATTGGATTCTATTCTGTCGAGCCGATAAAAATTGACCGCTCTAGTTATAAATATGAAACAGATTTAATATTAGAATATCCAATTACTACAATTTTTTTCTGTATTATGTGTAGGTTAAAATTTAGTAAATAACATACATACTTCAATGAATTGGGAAGGGATGTTTGAACTGATGTTCAATCCAGCTACAATGAGCAAAAAGTAAGGAGAATTTTCTATAATTAGATTTTTTTGTAAAATTTCAAAAAGCGGTCAAGTTTCATTTTAAATTTTACATTTTCGATGTACTAGATTTATTTAAATTGGTAACGTCACCGGTACCCTTTTAATGATAGCATTATTTAATTTCTTGTTTGACAGTATAAATATTCTAACAGCTTACATAAAAAAATATATACAGAAAAATAACATAAAATGCAGAAAATAGCAATTTTTATTTTCATTGTTATAACAGCAAGCTCATTTAAAAATTAAAAAATTGTATTATTTCCTTAATAGCTGATAAAAATCACAAAAGTAATACATACTACTCATTGCATGTATTACTTAACCAAATTACATGAGTTATGTGAAAGAACTAGTACATACTACCATAGCGACTATTGGACAAGAAATAATTTCAAACGTATTACAAGAGTTTCAAAATAGATTAGCTATTATCAAGAAGCCGCTGGGAGACATTTAAAATATTTATTAATTATGTGTTCATAGTACACAGTATAGCTATTTTTTAAAGTTTTTAGAACATCTTCAATATTTTTAATATTTACAATACTAAAAGAAAATACAATATTTTGATATCTGATATTTTGAGTCTCTAGAGTCTCCTGAAAGCGGTTGGAGCTAATTTTTTTTATTGATTTAATAGTTCACGACTTTATTAAAGTGTTCATTTTATTCAACTCCCTGTTTACAGTTATAGCTCTTCCTTTTTCAATTTAAGTTTAAGTATTTGTTTACGATCAACCATTTTTTACGGTAAATGATTTTCTTATATCACAGACTGAAACAAGAATTATTTCTTATACACAAGTAATTGCGTATACATATACGTACGCTAGCTTTATACAGTATGAAATATACTGCAAAATGCCGAATAATCTACCATTTATTACTTGGCGATAAATATACAAAAGGATGTCATGCTCTGCATTATATGAAGTTACTTTGGGCATTTTAGCATATACATATTTATTCCAGGATAGGGGTAACGTAAGTTTCCGTCCAAATTACTATTTGAAAGGCGTCTCTACGCCTTTTAAATAAGAAATGTGGTATATGACTTTACAGACGTATTTTCACACGTAAATCGTTACTAGATGGAGATAAAAGAGTGAAACAACTACAGTAGGCACGAATACATTTAGATTGGTCACTAAAAAAGCTTTGTACTTCTATGGGAGTACATTTTCCTTTGTAACGGGCAATTAAGAATTGAAGGAATAGCGGAAAAGTTTTTTTAACTATTTCTAGATAATGCTATGCTATTGGAAATAGACTCTAAGTTTATATTTACGTAGGACGATGACACATATAAAAAACTGTTTGAATGATCGAGAGAAACAAAGTACACGGATTTCGATTTTCGTCGAGATTCCGTTCTCAGCAGTGAGCAGATGCATGCCAAGTCTCTATCACTGATAAATTACGGCGAACGCTGATGTTCCACTTGCCTAGTTTTGTCATGCATACACATTAGGCGAAGTGCATCACACAACACTATTATTAATATTTGCTTGCTCGACGTATGACGCAATACAATGTGCTATATAAACTGTATTTATCAATACCGCAGATGCGTACTAAATTATGTATGTATAGAACATGATTTTAGAATTTGGAATTAATACAACATATTTCATGATACACAAACAAAATTCGTTTTTTTATTAGACAGCACATTCTTAAATACAGAATTACTTCGTTCAACATCACAACTAGAGAGCAGCACATACTGATAATGTAATCTAAGATAACTGATTATTATTGATTTTGCTATGTTCAACATTTTTACTACAAAAGTTTTGTAAAGTCTCAAGTCCGGATTTTTTACTCAGACAAGGACCAAAATTGCCTGAAATACTTTTAAGTTTGTTTAAATAATTATCTGAAGTGTTAATTCCGTAATCGAATATTAACGTTTGAGCTTTAAAATAGTTAATTTTATCGGGCAAATTTTGAAACTGGTCAGTAAAGAAAACTAAATTTTGTTTTAAAGTTGATTCTTGCAAAACGGCACTGAGTTATACTTTATGTATCTTCATCTAAAACATCCATCACACTTGCAATCTTCTCCGTATTATCAGCATCAAATTAATAAGTTTCTAACCATGTCCCCCATCTAGTTAAAACTGGAGACGGGGGTAAAGGAAGTGACGAACATGCTTCTTTATATAAGGCAACTGGCGCCTTTAAGAAGATCTTCTTAATACTACTAATTAATTGATATATGTAAGTTGGGAGATTCATGTTCAACAAATTCTGCAATTCGATGCAGTGCATGTAAACATGTAAAATCTTTTGGAACACATTTTTTAAGAATTTTCCAGCTTTTATCATATATGAAGCTGCATTTCTCATGAACAGAAAAGCTTTTGTATTATCTTCACTGATTCCTCTAACACTTTTAGCAATGACTGCTGCCATGTGGCATTAACTCGTTCTAGTATTTTACACGCTATCAAACGCGACTTTGCTATGTGCGTGGACGTAAAATATCAATAAAATACATTTATGATCCATAATTTCATCGGCACTAAACCAAAAATAATTGTCGCCTACATCGTTTCTAATTTTGTCCATTACTATTGTGTATATTTTTGGGAGATAGTTTTTTTGTACAGTTTATTTGTTAAAAATATGTCTACCTGTATGATTTGCGAGAAATTCTCTAAAAATTGCATTGTCAAGCTTCTTAAATGGTATATGTGCAGCTACAAGAGGTTCTTAAAAATCACTATGAAAATTGTCCATCGATCTATATGAATCATGGTGAATTTCAAATTTTAAATAATCTTGTCCTTTTTGAACATTTCAAAATAATTAAACAGATTTTGAAAAAATCTCTGTTATCACTGACTATTAAAAAACAGTCGCGATCCTTAATCCAGTCATTCATCAAATCGGCAGGAGAACGTTTTCTGGAAGCTATTATGAGCCATAGTAAAAATGGAAAAATTATATAAGTACAAAATCAAAAGCCTTCAACAAATAAAAAAAACAAAATAAATTGCAAAATGGAAAAAACCCCTAAAACTAAATTACCCGAACTCTAATCAAATAAGTCGCGCTAGTAATTTAATGTTATAGTGAAGATATGATGTTATAAAAGAAACAGTAAATATTAATGACGAAAATGCAATAATGAAACGGGAAATAAAAATTTTCCAACAAATAAAACTAAAAATTAATTATACCAATGTTTAATCGAAAATGAAATAAGTAGATACTATAGAATAGATAATTGAAAATATTAAAACTAATTAATTCTAAATTGAATAAATTTAAGTAGCAACTTTGAACAAGAATAAAAGAAAAACGGCAAAGATAACCAGCAAATGATATCTCTGACTCCTAATTGTAGACTACATCGACTACGTAGCGAAAATTTTGGCTGTAAATGTATTGTACCGCTTCCCCTACGACTATGCTCACGTGTCATCTTATTGCGATAGGGACTGGCCTCCATCCGCTCACTGTTCCCAGAAAGTGCAATACATAGAGAAACCACGCAAATCAAAACCCATTTTCTCATAAAACACCATATATGTACATCTGATAATAAGTCATACTACTCTACAAAGAAATCATCACGAAACAAAACCAGCCCAAATGTTAAAACTTTATATCCAAAAAGAAAAAAACCAATAACAAGAACCAACCGCCGCTGTAACACAGAGGATTTAGAGTATAATTTATTTTATATGAAAAGATGCGCATCGAACCATACCAATGCAAGTCAGATTTATAGTCCTAGGTATACAGAAAAAATCGGAGTCAACAGCGTAGAGGAAGTGGATATCTGACATGGAAATTCAGTCAACTAGTGATCTGGAATTTTGAAGGATAAAGTACAAAAGCTTGTGAAAAGGTAGCAAAAGGTCAAAAGAGCCATAACCAGGGTCAACTCCAACATGCAGATGCAAAGACATCAAGAGACTCGAAAACGACAAATAGATCTGGAAAGGTCGCAGTGGAATACTAATTATGGCCACTTTAAGCAACGTTAAATTTATTGAAAGTATGCTAGGGTAATTTGACCCGATATCTTACAAAGTAGAACACCTTTCCCAATCAGCTCGTTCAGTATATTTCAGTTTAATTTTTTAAATTTTATTGTTTTACTCTTTTTCGTCGAAGTGTTCTATACAATAAAATAAATACAATTATTAATACTAAACATGTTTTTACAATAAGCAGACATATTTTTCGTAGTTTTATTTTATGAGAATGTTGGATTATTTTCTTAAATATATAATTATACCTTTTTTTTTGTTTGTTCTTGTTACGTTTTTATTAAGTGTCTAAACTTTTACGAGCGATGTTGTATAACGCTATTTTGATTAAGAAAAGATTAGTAAAATAAACTGCATATGTAAGTAGTAATTACAAACAGAAATAATGAAGTTTTAAAGGCAGTATTGCAACTAAACTACATATGTACATATTGTGTATTAAATTAAGAAGTAAGAGAAAAGTACTATAATACTATATTTCTGTGCAATATTGAAGAATACATGATAGCCATATTTATGCAACGCAAGTTAGCTTTAGAATTCAATTTCATGCTGCAGTATTAAAAAATCGAATCATTTTTCTGTTACTGCTACATTTCTTACAATTGCACCTTTAATATCATGTTGTATATTTAGTTTCACTAAGAAGTTTGCAATAATTTTGTTTTTATTCATTATGAGGTGTATTTATGTATTTATAACAAAATATACTAAAATGTTAAGCATGATAATAAATATATTGCATTTACTGGTTTCCTACTCACTTAGCAGAATGTAAGCATATATTTTGCTAATATCACTAATAAGACTATATATTTAATGACGTGAAGTAGCAGACTTTGGTGGAATTAGTCTACCACTTGGTCGCGGCACACTCGAAACTCGCCTCTGTTTATCAGTTTTTTTATTGGAATTGTATGTATGATAAAGGGCTTTCATGGCTCTTTTAACAGTTGTAGAATGCTCTAAATAACTTGACATATGTTTACGCATATTATTTCCTGTATAAGCTACACCTTTCATTTGAAATTCAGTCGTTTCTGTATTCCATAACATATTTGATTCGATTTTCTTCTATAAAAACAAATACAAAAACAGTAAGAGTAAGTAGATTTTGTATTAAAAAGTGCACATACCAAGTATTCTTTTGGAATATAATTTTCTATCATCATATTCGCAAGCTGAAGTTCTCTAACTAATAATCTGTAATTGTCAAGTAAAGCTTCCATTTCTCTCTGATATTCGTGTTCTTTATCAGCATACTCTTCTTTAACTTCATTTAATAGAGTTTGTACTTTTTTAATTTTCTTTGTGATTCCTACATCTTCTTCTTGAAGACTTGAATATTTTTCAGTGACGTCAATTCTTTCCGCCTAAAATAATTAAATACAGAATGTAAATATTTAACATCATTTTTGCCGCACTCCTTTTTGTTGTATTTGTTCTTCTAATTGCTGATGGGATTTGTCTAAGCTCTCTAATTCCGCACCAGACATTTCCAGTAAAAATAATTGTTGCTGAGCTTTCTCTAATAGATTTTCACCACCAACCAATATTTTCTTCTGTATCAAAGATATTTTTTGTAATAATTCTTCCTTTTCTTTTCTGGAAAAACATACAATGTATTTTAACATTCTTTTATATTGGTTTAAACAATACTGGAAGCAAATAAAATATGAACTAATACAAAATTTATCACATATATCACTCACAAAACAAAGAAGCAAAGTAATTTTGCTTTACTAACTTCAATTTATCTTACTGCTTAGTTTCTGGAGGCTTTTAAATTCTTTTCTGTATTACAAGAGAGTGTCATTTTATATTTTATTTCAGAAAAGAAAAAATATTGATGATACTCACTCAGTTTTTTGAATTTCTTCATCATGCTTTCTACATTCTTCAGAAAGAGCTTCCAGTTGAGTTCTGTCTTTCTTTTTCTATATTAATTTAAGAAACTTATAATTGTGTTTCAATAAAATTGAAAAAATATATTACCGCCAATTTCAGCGCAGCCTTTTCTTCATGTAATGAAATAATTGATATCCGTTGTTGTAATTTTGCAATTTCTTGCTCGAAACATTCAATCATTCCTTTTTTAGTTTCTACATTTATCCTGATTTGGTTCTTTATGTATTTTACCCTACTTGCGTATCGTAAAGTACAAATACTCTCTTCATAATCAGTTTCTGATGGACTTACCATAGCTATCTACAGCAAAGTGTCAGAAACATTTAAATATTACATAATGAAGACTATATACCATTGCTGTTTTTGAATTACCACCTAGAGAATCTTGTAATAATCTAGTTAGTTTTGAATTTCTGTAAGGTATATGAGTACTTTTCCCATCAACGAGAGCTGAAATTACATTTCCTAATACTGACAATGATTGGTTAATATTGCTGGCTTCCTTTAAACGTTCCCCAGTTGCTTGGGTCCTACTTAATCTTTCAGAACCCTCAAATAGTCAATATTTTCAAAAGCAAATTTTATTAATTTTATGTTACTCACAGCTAAATCTACTAAGTTTAATTTCCCTATGGTTGTTTTATTGTCAATTCGATCTTTAGATTCTATTGTTATTGTAAAAATTGCATGTGATCTAGAACTGACATCATTCATTAAAGTTGATTTTGTCATACGATTTGTATTGCCTCTAGTCATTAATTCGGATATAGATTCTATTGAATCAACAGTGAAACCCATTAAATCTTTTACATATACACCTACATCAATCCTTTCACGTACTTCCAATTTAGCATTTGGATTAGAAGACAGCAAATCTCTAACATCCTCATTATAAATCTCTAAATATGTTACTGTTACTACAAAAGACTTTTCCCCACTAGATCTTGAAATTTGGCTAAATATATGGGAAAAAGTATTTGGTATAAGTCCTTTGCATTCGACGATGCTCTGTTTTCCAGCCATTGTATATGTTTTACCAGTGCCTGTTTGTCCATATGCAAAAACTGTACCATTATAACCTTGCAATACTTTCTCTACTATTGGAAATGCTATATGCCTATATAGATCCATCTACAATAAAGAATTAGCAAGTATGCCATAACCGTTAGACTATTATTTACCTGAGTACAATCTTCTGGAAACACATGATCAAACTTAAAAGATTTTGGTTTCTCTCCCAGTAAATTAGGTTTAGATAAAGAGATTACATTATCTTCTCGCTCTACACTAACAATATTTTGATGACCTTCTTGTAGTTCCTTTTTATTCAAGGGCCTTACTCTTATAACTACCCTTACATTTTCTAATTCACCCTTTGTTGGATTTTTGTTATTTGCCATTTTTGTAATGGTCTTACAAAATTATTAATCAGATGAAAATGTAGTTACACAAATTGTACAAAACTATTGTGTTTACTTTTTTACTGTTCAAAATCACAAAATTTAATTTTATTACTAATATTATTCTGTGAAACCTTTGTGTTTATATTTCTTAATCCAATGAATGTTTGTGGGGCGAGCTGAAACGTCAAAATTATTAAAAAAACGATAAAAAAAATTGTAAACTATTTTATAGTGAAATACACAATATTCTAAAGAATATACAAAAATCAAAAGCAAATATATATATATATATATATAAACATACGTATTCACTTCATTCAAGTATTATATATTTAAAAATCAGCCATAGAAAATATTTAATTAGAAACTCCACGTATTATAAAATTACACCTTTTCACCGCCATCTATTGAATTTTGCAGAAATAAAGCAGGAAAATAGAGGGGCTACCATATGAATAATCGAAATAATATTTCAAACTGAACACATCAAGATTCTTATATAGGACTATCGTGAAAAACGGTAGTCACAAAAATCCCACCCAAGCAGTTATATATGCTAATACACATGCGTTCTATCAGTTTCTCACGTCACATTTGTTTTTCTCAACCTACACATAAAAGCGTTTTAAAAGTTCGTAAAAAAAAATCTTTCCTGCTACTTAACAAATTTGAAGTAAATAGCTTTCATTAAAAATCAGTTGAATAATAGAATAACATTCTTTCATCACAAGGAAATATATATATATATATATTTTTAATCACTAAAGGATAACCCCTTGCTACATTAATTTTCGTATTCTGTATACGTATTTCGACAACTAAGTTGTCATCATCAACAGATAATTAAACAGTGTCGCACCTGGAGTGTACGTTTTAGCTTTCAGCTGTATGGATCACGTGCGGAATTTGTTTTCGTACGCTACGCTGTTTTTATCTGCTGACGATGACAACTTAGTTGTCGAAACACGTATACAGAATACGAAAATTAATGTGTTAATCAACCACAGGCTCCATCAAAATTACCTACAAGGAAATATAATTTAAATACTAGTAATTGTTCTAGGCATATATGTATGTACATAAGTAAAACTATGATATAAATACTATGATTTTTATTTACATAGCTTAACATAACCTTTTGCCTCTAAATATGTGGTATTTAGGTTTGTAATTGTTCTTTTCCATTTGGCCAATTCTGACGATATAAAACTACAATTTAAATGCACTTTTTGTAAATAATTTAGCATTGTTGCAGTTACAATTTTTATCAAAATAAATAGTTTTTCTAAAGTGTTTAATGATAATAGTGATAGTTTTATTTTTGAACAATATGAGGTAACATATAAAATTGTATTATGCATTTTATATAATGAGTAAAAAAAGGGTTTTCAATATTAAAATTTAATAAGAATATTCTCCACCTTATATTCTTTTAATGTTACGAAAGTATGCCATCCTCACAAATTTCAGTAGTTACAATACTTTTCTTATAATCATTACAATTCTTTACAATATCCTGAAATTTTTTTGTAAACATAACCAGTAGTTAATTTTGTTATAATGTTTGTTCTTGCAGGAGAAATATTTAAATAATTTTAAGGAGTTGTTTCAAAATTTTTATTTGTATAACCACACCCAAGGAACAATTTTTAAATTTCGCGGGTGTTTTAAGTTGCCCAAGGAAAAAATAATTACATCTAAAATTATATTTTATTTTATTACAGCATGAATATTAATAATTAAGGTGTATATTTCAAAATCAAAATTAAAACGAAAACCGTACGCATTAAAAACATGTTATTTCCTAATTTCTTGAATGAATTGAAATCATAGCTAACCTTTATTTTTACTACTACCAACTCAAAACTTTCGCGAAATTTAAAAATTGTTCCTTGGGCAGATTAAGTTATAACCAAATGCGACACTCACCAATATCATTTTTCATGCGCATGTGCCAAACGGCCATATTGTGAGGGGTGTCCGAACGTAAACAATAAAAACTTGGTTAGATCAAGATAAATCTCCAATTTTATTATCGTATTACATTTATTTTCATTTAGTTTTATTTTTCTTATGTATATTTATATTTTTAAGTTCATTGTACAGATTTACGTTTATAGGTTAGTTGTTAGGTTGTTTATAGTTGTTAAGTGTATTATTATTATTAAGAAAGCAATGCCGCGAGGTGGGACTTGGTGTGCGGTGCCGCGATGCAGTGAAAACAGTAAAAAGCAAACTTACAGCATGTTTCATTTTCCACGGGATCCTGATAGGTAGTACATATAACTGTGAATGCGAATTATTTTCTATAGCAATAAAATATGTTTTTCAGGCGCAAAGTATGGATGAGAAACATCGATAGAAAAGATTTATTAGATGTGAATTATGATAGAATAAATCACATGAAAGTCTGTGGCAAACACTTCGAAAACAAAATGTTTTTAAACGATTTGAAGAATAGGTTGCATACGCATGCAGTTCCCACATTATTTTTACCAACAAATCTGTCTGTAGAACAGATCATTCCAACTGTAGATGCAGTAGAAGGTATTATTATCTATAACAGTTTTCTAACAGTATTATTTAAAATAACATTAGTCCGATAGCAAGAAATTTTGTGCTTAATAGGAAGAAGTTGTTAATGGAGTTGAGCGATACTTGATGAAAATCCATGGTAAATATCAGAATAAAAACACAATGGTTGATGATTGATCTCATCTTTTACATCTGTTTATAAGATTTTGAATATTTACAAGTGTTAAATTTATCAATAGAGATTTGGTTTCTCAAAAAGGAAAAAATCGGAAATTTATAAAAGTTTCGCATTTATAATAGTTAATATGTGTAACATCAAAATAAAAATAAACAATATGTCTTTTTTTATATCTCATCCCAGACACTGGAATGAGATATTACTTACTTACCTGCAAATTATAGCAGCTATATCGTTTTTAAAATTGAAGAAAATTTAGTATTTAATTCTTTTAAATATCAAATAGGGGATATTTGCAATTTTTTTATTTACTCTTTCTTCATTTCTTACGTAAAGGTACTACCTTTAATGCTTTTTCAAAATATTTTCAATGATTTAAGTTGAATATTTCGCCATGCAAACGTCAATATCCTTTAAAACAAATATGCCGCGCTGCAGACACCCCTTGCAAAATGGCGGACCACGTTATGAATGGGCTCAAGGTCATGAAAATCGGCCCCGCAACATCAAAAGTGCCGACAGAGAGTGTCGCATCTGGTTATAGTCTAATCTGTGGTATAACTTTCCTCTGTATCTTCTATTATAACATTTTTAATGGCGGCAGGCGTTGGTCTTTGTAGAATGAATGCTGGCTAAGCTTTTAATATGATGTTGAAACATTGCCCATGTAGGATTTATATTTCACTTCCCTCCTTTGGTGAATTTGGCCAAAGAAGTTTTCTAGAAAATCTTGATTTAAACATCTCTAATTCTCCACTCTGACATAAAGTAACCCACAATTCAAACAAATCTGGCTATTTTGATGGACGGAAAAGAATGTTGAGACAAACATCCCACCTCCATATCCTTTTATAGAACAATCATGTTTAGACACTATCTGAAATAATGTTATGATCATTACAATATATAATTTTAATCAACCTGTTGGCATATTCGCGACCTACTTACTTTCAAAGTAAATAAATGTCAACTATAATTTACAATAAAAAATTGTGTCCACTATATTACCCAACAAAATGTAAACAATATGCGATACAAAAACTACGCCAATACTATAATATGAAAAAAAGAAATTGTTATAGCTAAACACATTGATAAACCTAAACAATACACAAACGTACATTCAATATAACGTAAATAAAGTAACGAAAGACAATACACACCTCCGAATTCACCAGAAGGTAAACAGGTACAAACTGAAATATGAAGAGGAATATTACTACGTACAGCCAACACCAAACTATCAATTTGGTGTCAGTTGTTTTCAATAAATTAGTATTCTACTACCATTTGTAGAATTTTGCATTAACTACTTATCTTTGTTTATTAACTTTATTGCCGCCTAAGCTTCTATCTCGTGGAATTAACGTTTGACATTTCTCACCGTAAATTTAAATTCTCTATTACTTGAGCGTACTTAATTAAAAATTGAGACTTCAATTCCAGGGAGGTATATCTTCATGTTTTATTTGTTGTAGCGTTTATAACACCCTCATACTCGCGACCACTAATTACAGAGAAAAAGTAGCGGGACTTAAATATTTCAAATTATATTAAAATTTCTAATTTATTTTAGCTTTTTACTATGTATATTTCTTATGTCTAGAGTTAAGATGTCTTCCCACGGCCCAGGTTCGTACTGAGTACGCAGCGCTTCCACTAGTGTAATAAAACAGATTAAGTGTAGAATTATAAATTAGTTCCGAGCGGATATTTACATAAGGCGAACGTATAATTATTAAGTATGGCGGACGTGCGTAAGGGAAAAACGAGACCATTGGTTAATGCAGTGGGAAAGTTTATTGATGAATTTCCGGATTTATATTATAATGGTGCTAAGATATTTTGTAAAGTTTACGATAAACTGTTGATGTGATGGGACAAACGAGACTGTAAAAATCATATGAAGAGTGTACAACACCAAAATCAGAAAAATAACGTGCCCACTAAAAACGCAATTTATGTTTGATTTAGTGTTCATGATAATCGTATGTGATTTGAAACTTCATCTACTCGATAAGCAACCGTTTCATGATACGATCCTAACTGGAAGCTACCATCCTGGAAAGCGTTGCAGAACCATATGCCAACTGTGCGTAGCGACATCGAAAACATGATCAAAGTTGTAGTAAAAGATAAAGAGCTGTGGTTATGTGTCGACGAAACGAGAGATCGAAAAGAACATCCTATTTCGAATATTGTAGTGCATGTTTTAGATCCTGTTAAAGCGATATTTTCCATTGTATTAGCTAGCGAAAGATTAGAAAAGTGCACTGGTGAAACAATTATGAAGGTAATGCTGGATACTCTAAAAAAATTTTAACTTTCAACTGACCAACTGCTGATATTTTTGAGCAATGGTGCAGCGACAATGGGTTGTGTAGGCCGTTCCCTTAGAGACAAATGTGAGGGACTTTTAGATATGACGTGTAAAGTTCATGCATTAGACCTTGTCGTACAATGTACTCGATAACGTTATCCAGAGGTGGATGCAAAAAAATTACAAATAGCAATAGTGTTTTTAAAATCTCCAAAACGAATTCGAGAATTCCAGACAGTACGCCGGTATTCCTGAAACACCAGAGACAATTCCCGCACGATTCATTGTTGCGTCATATTACAAAACTTTCCTAGTACCCTTTGTAAATCGGTTTCAACGGAAGTATTTTTAAATATTTTCTGATTTTCCCTAATGTTGTAGCTTCGTTAGGTTCGAATCGTAGATAATAATAGAAAGCCGCTTTCAACCATTTGGACACATGGTTGAAAGCGGCTAAGTGTGCTAAGCTGAAAGAAAGATTATTAGTGGAAATAAAACAGCAGGATTGCCTTTAAAATTTTATTCACTAAGTTAAACTAATTCTTAAAGCTTGAATATGTTAAATAAAGATAATTAATAACGAGAGCAACAAATAAAATATGATAACGTAATAGCAAAGCTGTAAAAAAAGGTAAGTCTAACGATATTTAGCTGTTTAATAACATATAAAAAAAGGCTGACATTAAAATGTGCATCGGACAATGTGTAAAATACTTGCGGTTTGTTTGTGTAAAGATATCCTGGGTCAGGATGCCGTGCTTATTCCGTGGACGCGAACTTACACACGTGGACACGTCAAAGGAATGCGTGTGTACTTTGTCATGGTCTGAGAAGAAGTCTCTATGTCTCACACGCGGGTGCTTTAAAAAGAACTCCTACTGAGGGGTTAGGTGTACTGGTCTTGTTTGAATCAACTAATGACACGAGAGAATAGGCACGCTAAAAATTGGCGGGAATATTCGACTTCCTAGAAAACAGCGGGTAGACGTTGCTTTATTACAGTTGGACAGTACGTGACGAATACAAAAGATTCCTGCATTTGTATATATCACAAAAAGGTCAAGATAAATAATAATTTATGACTTGAAACTCGAACTATTTTTAAATTTAAATAACTTAACCTAAAAAACATGATATAAAGAATTATTATTTGTATGCCGAGCGTAACAATTTAAGTTTCAATAATATAATAATAAAAATAGACAAATTTACATAACACATAAACAATAATTAAATTTCATATATATATGACAGTAATTAAATTATGTAGAAATGCGATAAACATTTCTTAAAAATTATTGCTATTTTTGCTAGCAAAAATTAATGTGTTGTTACAGTTTTTTATTTTTTTTTTATTTCACCCTTCCTCTTAATTTCTAAAACCCTGTATAGAATATGTATTCCTTTTATGTATATTTGCACATCTTTATTGTGACGCTATGTTTCGATTTCTAATTGATCATATTTTTGCATTAGTTTTATTTTTGTAAGCATTTGTATATTTCTTTGTAAACCATTTCATTTCGTTACTATTTCAATTTTGGGATTTAATATTTGTCTATATATTTTCAAACAGTGGCAAATTAAATTTCTTATCTAGTTCGTATTTTTTTCGATGTGATCTGTCCAATAGTGAGCGTAAGATAGCCATATCCTACCCTCACCCATGGACAGTATAGATTAGTCTGAGTTGCCTTTGTTTTACCCATATGTCGAACTTAAATGGAAGTATCTCAAATAATTTCCTTTCGTGATTTGATTTATGAGCCAATTGCTGGAGAGATGTATGTATATAACAGGTGGGGCAATAAGAATCATCTTATTGGAAAGTGCTGCCATTTTTGCAAATGGCATCGTATGTCAGTTTGGTTTTGATGTACATGAAATAGAGACGTGCGAAATTTATAGCGAATAACAATGAATCAATATACGCATCAAGAACACGCGATAATTGTGACAATATTTGCGCGCAATAATTCGTCAGTTGTGTTAACGCAACGTGAATTTCAGCGAAAATATACCAATCATGCAGCGAAAACAATTCGACGTCTGGCGTCCTGACTTAAAAAGAGTGTCACGACAAGGGACAGGCGAAGCACTGGAAGGTCTCGAACTGGCCGATCGGCTGAAAACATCGAAGCAAGGCGTGAAAACGTGGGAGACAAGCCCGAATCATCCACAAGAAAACGTGCTCAATAATTAACATTGACATTGGACTTAAAAGTGTTGCCATACAAAATTCAGGTGGTCCAACAGTTGTTTCCAAACGACTGTGGTGCCCGTTTAGAATACAGCCGTAAGATTTTAAATCTCAACGACGAAGTGGACGATTTTACATCAGAATTGATCATGAGCGACGAGGCTCATTTTTATCTCAGCGGCCACGTCAATAAGTCAAATTTTCGGTTCTGAGGGACGGAAAATCCACGCATAATTCATGAAGCACTATTACACCCTCTCAAAGTTACTGTGTGGTATGCACTTACATCGGAAAAGGTGATTGGACTTTATTTTTTCGAAGAAGCCAACGGTAACGCAATTACGGTGAACGGCGGCCGCTATTGAGCCATGCTGATTGAATTTTTCTTACCGGAAGTTGACGATCTGCGTTTGGAGGACATGTGGTTCCAATAGAACGGAGTCATTTGTCATACTGCACGCGACACAATACGTATTTTGAAGGGTATCTTCCCAGCGCGTATAATCTTGCGTTTCGGTGATTTGGCTTGGCCAGCCAGATCTCCCGATTTGACTGTTCCGGACATCTTCCTCTGGGGATATTTGAAGTCGTTGGTGTACGCGAACAAGCCCGCACCTTGGAGGAGTTAAGGAACAACATTTGAGCCGAAATTGACAACGTGACACCACAAACACTGCGCAGTTATGCAAAATGTAATCAAGAGCGCCTACATTTGCATGAACGTCGGCGGTGGCCATTTGTCGGACATAAATTTTCCACAATTAATTGAAACAGAAATTTATAAGTGCGAATAAACATAATCTGTTAAAAACTAAAAGAGTTTGCACTTTAAACAAAAGTTATAACGAAAGAAAACCAGATGTTCCTTTTTGCCACACCCTGTACATGTATATATATATATATATATATATATATATATATATCTTTATCTGTATTATAATAGATGGTAAAATAAAGCTTATTATTATTATTATTATTATTATATATGCATATATACATATATATATATACACAACCATGCTCAGATGTATTAGACACCCCAGGTAAAAACCCTTATTCTCGGTATTATCCAAGTCTGACGGAAATTAACCGTAAAAATAGTTAATGATATTTACAGAAATGCGTTTTTGAATACCCTAGTTAATCCCCTATTGAAAAGAATAGGTGGAAAGGGGAAATTGTGGATTTTAGAAATTTAGTGTCATTCTAGCAGTGTGTGAGCAACGTGCGTTTGTGAGTTTGTGGTAGAGATCAAACAACATGAAAATTGGACAATCGAGAAGTGGTCGAAGATTCTGAATTGAATCGAATATCGAGGTATGTAAGTACATCTTCATGACTAATATTCTTATCGTTGTATGCAATTCAGTCTACATGTAACATTAAACAAAATTAATCCTGTCTAAGTGCTAACTTTCTTCTTTTGCCTGGCAGCTATGGGACTACCTGGGACGCTATACGTTCGGCGTAGGCAAGGGGAAGCTTATGAACCACAATGTATCATTCCCACAGTAAAATTTGGAGGTGGTAGTATCATGGTTTGGGGTTGTATGTCTGCATACGGTGTTGGAGAAATGTACCTGTGCGACGGACGGATGAATAGCCAACGCTATTTAGCCATGTTGGAGGGAGTATTAGAACCGTCTGTGCTAAAACTATTCGACCAGGATATTCCACAATACATTTTTCAGCAAGATAATGCGCCCTGCCACAAATCGGGAGCTGTAATGCGTTGGTTCGAGGAAAACACAGTGGAGGTATTGGATTGGCCGCCACAAAGTCCCGATTTGTCGCCCATTGAAAATTTGTGGCGTATCTTAAAAACTAAGATCACGGAACATAAATGCCTGTCAAAAGCAGAATTATCAACAAAAATTCGCGAAATATGGGCTGCAATACCACCGGCAGAGTGTTACAATTTAGTAGCAAGTATGCCTCGACGAGTACGAGCTGTCATTAAGGCCAAGGGCGGAGCGACAAAATATTGATAAATTGTACTATATACTAAATAACACTTTGTACATAATTTTCACAACAGTTTTATTTTCCTCACCTCTCTTTTGACTAAACTATGTAAACCATGTATGTATGTATGTATGTATGTATGTATGTATGTATGTATGTATGTATGTATGTACATAAATTCGTAAGGTGTCTAATATATTTGAGCATGGTTTTGTATATATATTGAGTTCACATATCAATCTGGCTAACAGATTGGCTTTCCTACTTAACTAAAATATGTATATATAATTATAATTCACAAGCAAACCGACTGACAAATTAGCTCCTCTATTTGATTGGACTGAAATTGACGTTTTAACTAATTAATATATAATTATACTTTACTGAACACAGAAAAAAAAGGAACTGCTATTGTTCAAGTTGTTCATTTAAGATGGAAACACCTAATTTCGGGTGTATATTTTCCGGTCGAAGATTCGTACGAATCGAGTCAAAAAAAAAAATAAAATTCTACTTATCGTATCCCCGTCCTGGTGTACTGTTGGAGGCTCAGGATCCAGCTGCGGAAGCGACCTAACGAAAATTAGACGGTAAAGGACGATCAATGTAGAATTGGAGTATACAAAAAAACAGCGGCTGTGGTATATCGCCGGTAATAGAAGCCCTGAAGATGTTAACGGGCTCTTTAAACATCATTAAATATACGTATTAGTTCAAACGATTACATATATCGCTCATTAACTTAGAGCTAGAGGTAGGACAATAGACACCATTCGCCCTGTTGCAAAGCTGTCGAATGAATGAATTAGATATGTCGCACCATACCGGCCTAGGCATAAGGAAGACGCAAAGGGGGTGTTTAACATGTGCCAGTATGAACAACTGTTGCTCACAAAAAATGACTTAAAACGCACAAACAAAATCAAGGTCTTTGTAAAACGCACGCAAAAGTATATTCATACGTAGGAAATGAATATTTTATTTTAAAACGACTTTAAAATTTAAAATGAATGCGATATCCCAAATATATATTGACACCACATTTATCCATGTCCCTGGGTATTCCTTCTTTCAAAATCGGCAGGGTTTTAATAAATATACGAAACACAGAAATATGTTCTAAGCGAAAAACAAACCGTAACAACTCCATCCCAACTTATCGAAAAATTTCCGAAGCGGAACAAGTCCGAAATAATGCTGCCCCAGGAGTGACTAAGCAAAACCATAAAAAAGATCCTAAACAGGATAAACACTGGCTAAACAAAAATATTGGGGAATACAAGATAAACAGATTTTAAGTGCAAGTAACCTACTTACACTGACACAACTGAGGGTTGACAACAAAATTTAACGACGATTTAGGTAGTCACAATCCTATCCTGAACAAAAAAAGGCGATTCAAATACGGGAAAGGCAAGATTCCGATTCGTTGGAGGTTCACGTGGTACGCTAACGACTTTTATTGATAGCAAATACCACCTCACAAATCAAAAGTCGAAATCGGTAAGCGAAACGATAAAATCGAAATCAATACATTTTCGATAAATCCATAACAATATGTCATAATTTAAAACGTATTTGATACTGTACAAATCCGACAGAGTTGAGAGGCAACAGAAAACTCTTAACAAGTATCTCACACGCTAACGGGATTCAAAATCAGTAAGCGGAACGATAAAATCGAAATCAATACATGTTCGATAAATCGATAGCGATATGTCAATTTAAAACATAATTGATACTGTACAAATCCGACATGGTCGAGAGTGTACACAAAACTCTTAACAAGTATCTCAAACGCTAACATGAGTCAAAATTAGGTAAGCCAGAAAAAAAATCAAACTACAAAAGTAACGTCACAATCGGTAAATTGAGTTTTAATCTACAAATCGACTGAAATTAATTGGCTACAGAAGGATCGAAAATCACCAAACAACAATCTACGATGTTAAAAGATAGATACGGATTCCTTTTAGTCGCCTCTTACGACACGAGGAAAAATCGATTGGAAATTCTTACGCCTTACCAGCAAGACAAAACTCAATATTCAAAAATCACGTCAAAATCGAGAATTCACAAAATTCTAACGAAATGATGTTAAACGATATATCAATACTCAAATTCCTAATACAAAGCAATACAAAATATATTATTGTTGTAAGGCAGGCCAAAATCAGGTATGCTAAATAATATGCAGTCACAACAAGCACGAGAGCGATTAGAGGACTTACCTCACGGGCATTAACCGATGGAGTTATTCATAAGCCACGTCCATAGGCTGTGATTCGATCGACAACTTGGGCAAGAGAACTGCATTATGCTTAATCCACTAACGTTCATCCTGACTCAACTAACAAAGCTTAACGTGATAAATACCAAAGAGCACAAATCAATACTAAAAAGTCAAAGATGTACAGAAAAAAATAAACTCTGAAGATGGTCACTTAAAGTTCGAAACAGGGGATCATCAAAAGATTCAATTCCAAAGCAGTAACACAAATGTCAAATCGAGACGTCGTATTCGAGAAAATATGTAAGGTGAATATGGTCAAAAATGATCGAAACTTGGGCAAGAAGACTTTAATAAAACTGCGTGAGAAAAAAAAATCAAAACGTTGGATGTCAACAAGCTTAATAAAACGGCAACAAAAAAAAGAAAAATTTCCGCGAAGTTAGGTGCTAAAAATTCTTACACAAAAAGAAGAGGTCGAAACGTTGGGTGTTAAAGTTCTTACAAAATGGCTCCACAAGTTGGAGTGCCAAAAATATTTGCTACGTACAGGTCGTACAACAGCAAAGATGCTGCAGAACGCGAACGACCGCTCGGGGAGCTTTGGTTTCTCTGGGCAGCAACAGAACGAATGCCAGCTAGCTGCCGTGGAGGTCGTGGTCCGCAAGCTTGGAGATAGTTTTTTTATTTTTATATATAAAAGGGCGCCAAGAGCAAAATTATAGCAGATGTAAATAAACGTTCAGTTCTCAGCAGGCCGTAGCTCTATTAACCTGCTGAATTGCCTCAGAAGCCCCACAGTTTAGGTAGACACAAAAAAGAAACACCCGGTATATACCAATTCAACCTTTATTTCAAAATATGTTAAAAGCAAATCCAGTTAAGAGGAAAAACACAAAAATATATATATATATATATATATATATAATAGTCAAGATATTAGATATACATCAAAAGGTAATAGTAATAGCAAGATATTATTATTGCAACACCCCCGAGATATATATATATATATATATATATATATTTATATATATACTCGTATATATATATATATATATATATTTATATATTTATATATATATATATATTTATATGTATATATATTGAGTTCACATATCGATCTGGCTAACAGATTGGCTGTCCTATTTAACTAAAATATGTATGTATATATAATTATACTTTACTAAACACAGAAAAAAAGGAACTGCTACTGTTCGAGTTGTTCATTCAAGATGGAAACATCTAATTTCGGGTGTATATTCTCCGGTCGAAGATTCGTACGAAGCGAGTCAAAAAAAACAAAATAAAATCCTACTTATCATATCCCCCGTCCTGGTGTACCCCTGGAGGGTCAGGATCCAGCTGCGGAAGCGGCCTAACGAAAATCAGACGGTAAAGGGGACGATCAATGTAGAAACGAAGTATACAAAAAACAGCGGCTATGATATATCGCCGGTAATACAAGCCCTGAAGGTGTTAACGGGCTCTTTAAAAATCGTTAAATATACGTATTAGTTCTATCGATCACAAATATCGCTCATTTACTTAGAGCTAGAGGCAGGACACTAGACACCATTCGTCCTGGTTCAAAGCTATCGATCGAATGAATTAGATATGTCGCACCATACCGGCCTAGGCATAAGGAAGACGCAAAGGAAGTGTTTAACATGTGCCAGTATGAATACCTGTTGCTTACAAAAAATGACTTAAAACGCACAAACAAAATCAAGGTCTTTGTAAAACGCACGCAAAAGTATATTCATACGTAGGAAATAAATAAATATTTTATTTTAAAACGACTTTAAAATTTAAAATGAATACGATATCCCAAATATATTTTGACACCACATTTATCCATGTCCCCGGGCATCCCTTCCTTCAAAATCGGCAGTGTTTTAATAAATATACGAAATACAGAAATACGTTTTAAGCGAAAAACCAACCGTAGCAACACTCAGAGAATGGAGCCGTTTACGCTAATTTAGATATGACAGTGGTGAACAGGTTCAGCATGGTTGATATTTGTTCCATAATTTTGGAAAGCATTTCTTCTAGTTTATTTATATTTATGATATTATCATTGCTGGTAAGGTTGTTACTTGCAGAATTGCAAACTTGTGCTTAGGATTGGGATGGTTGAACCGGTTGGTAGTTAATATTTTTATTTTGATTGTTTTCCATTTTTATCTCTCCAAGTCGTGGGTAGGGTTTCTCTTGTAATTGCTTATGAGCAATGCATCCTTGGTAGTTGGCTGGATGGTTGCCATTGCAGTTGACACGTTTAACGTACTCATCTCGCACTTGTCTTGCACATTCTGTAATCAGATGAGTACCAGCACACTTCACACATCTATGTGTTTTTCGGCAAAAGTTCTTTGTATGTCCATAATCCTGGCATCTCGAATATTGAGAAATGATACGCTTTGTTTGTAGTGGTTCAAATTTTACTATACTGTGGCCTAATTTTGTAATGTTAAAGATATCTTTATTATTTTCCTTTGGTTTGAGATCTATATACCACATCGGTAATTCTGTTTTAGTGATTCTATGTTTTATATTATATATGTTTAGAACTTCATGATCTTTTTCTCCCAATGATTTTTTTAATACTTCTAGCGAAGTAGAAGGGCGCATCCCGCGCAGTACAACTCTATAGCTTTTTTAATTTTTGGATCCGTATGTGTGGATTTTTCCTTCCAGTTTTTTAATTGCTGCAGTGTACTGTTCAGGTGTTGATAATTGTATCTATATACTTTCCGAACCAAGAGTTTTAATCGTGTACGTGTCCTTCGCGATTTCCTGCAAAAGATTGTGTATATGGTCAATGAAGCCCACTTTGTATACTATTATTGGTGAAGGCTTTGGTGTGTGGGTTTCCGTTGGTCTTTTGCTTTCAATTTCTTGGTCTTCTTCAGTCAGATCCGAAAATTTCCTTCCTGAAAATCCCTCCGGTACTTAATCTGGCTCTCTACGCCGATGCGACTGCTATTTTTGCGCAAGCACGCCAACCAGGTGTTGCTGCGAGGAGATTGCAGAACTCACTTGAAGCGTTTGAGGATTGGTTTGCCACCTGGAGAATAACCATTAATGCTCGAAAGAGTTCTGCTATATGCAGCAGATCTAAGAAGAAACCCCAGAATCCAGAATTGCAGATAAACCTCATGGGAAAAGAAGATAACATACCTGTGGCAAGAAGTTGACCTGGAAACCCCACACAATATGGCCAACAGAGGAACGGCAGCCGTGCTACAGATGTATCCACTTCTGCACCACGCAAGCAAACTAAACCTGAAGCTGAAGACGATGGTATACAAGGCCACCATCAGACCAACCATGACGTATGCAGCTCCCGTCTGAGGATATGCAGCGAAATCACACATCAAGAGGATTCAGGTTATCCAAAATAAAATACTCAGTTATGACAGGTGCACCTTTGTACACTAGAAACTCCACTCTACACAACGCCCTACAAATCCCTACAATTCCTGGCTTGACGACGATCACGAGAATCCCTTCATTTCCGACATAAACCTACAAATATCCTCAGGCCCACATACAGCCTTGACATAACACTACTGACACATCAATATGAAGACATTACTCACCACAAGACTTTTTACGAAACACTGTATTTTCCATAATTGTACAATTTATTACTAATTTTGTTTCAGAAGTACTTACGAGTATATTTCAGGCAACCCAAGATTCCCGAAGGACCCAAAAGTCTTCACTTTAATCTAGTATTAGTTTACTCTAGTCAAGTTTTATTTATATTCATCTACATATGTATTATGTGTTATCAAATGAAGATATTATAAATGTTGTTTTATTAAGCCCCCAACAGGTGCAATTAGGACACAGGGTGAAGAACTAGGTTCAGCCCGAAGACAAAATGGAATAGGCACAACAGCTGTAAAACTGCTCTGTACTATTTGAAATATCGTTTATAGCTGCCTTCCTTGAGACTTCAAATTTTCTCTCAATATTAATATTAATGTTTTCAAAAATAGACTGTTGCTGGAACAATGAGCCTCAAATAATATGTGGTGATTTATATATCTAATATTTACTATATTTTCTGGATTTCTTCCATCTTTCATTCTTCGGCCTTCTTTTCGCCACAATTTATTATATTTTGATATTTTGCAGTTGTACTTTTATTAAATTTTGATGTAAACATACAAACTTTTAGTTACATTAATACTTAATTTAATTAACTTAAAATTCATATACTAATTATACGCAACTATGGGTTGGGTTGAACAACTTAGCTGGACTCTTTATTATTACGCAGGCCTGCGGTGGAAAAATTGTTGAAATGGTGATTGTTATACTTTTTTTATAAGCTGATTACGGAAAAAATAATAAAAAAATCCATCGCACAGAGTTTAGTAACAAATTTCACTTGAAATTATCGATAACTAGGCATTTTAGGCAAGTAAGCAGTACAGTGTTTAATCATAATAATTAAAATTAGGTTAGACTGGTCGCGGGAAATATTAATTTTGTCGGGTGGCAAGTAGTTGTCAAACCTTTGTTCGATCCTCAGCGATGATGGGAAGCGAAAACAATACTACAAGGACTATTAAACAAATAGAACATTCAGTTTTACTAATTTCGTGTTGTTTTTATGAAAAATGTTTGGTTACTTATGTTTTTAATAAAATGTAAAATAGAATATACATTCTATAATTTCTTGTAATTGGCTTACTATTCCTAAAATAAATGTTTTTTGTGAAAAAACCCTACGTGGTAGAAAACAATGATTTCCGTTTTTGAGTACAGTACTGAAAACACAAAAAAAGTGACAATAGTTAAAACAATTTTTAAAAAATATTTTTTACAGACCTGTGATATTATTATTGAAATAAGTGAATCAATTAAAATAAATAAGCAAATAGAATAAAAAAATTATTTTATATTGTTGAATTTATATAAAGTTCAGCTTCTATATAGTCAGAGCCTGACTCACACATCAGCACTACCCACATGTATAGAGTATTTCAATCCATTAATGATTTTCAAATACAAATACCTGTTGATTAATTACATAACAAATGAATGAACCCCGCAAACATGTAATCAATATACGAATGGATTAATTTGTAAATTGACCAAATATTATCATTTACATTTTTTACCTTTTTGTAGGATATAAAGAATTACGCGATAATGTTTGGTAATAATTCGTAATTCGGAATACGAAGAAAATTAATATTTTGTCCCTTATTTTTTTTTCTTAAGCGATGAAATATGTGTCTAGGAATGTTTTTTTTACGGGAAGGAAAGACCAAATCCAATTAACGTCGACGAATTATACCTAGTACCACCGATTTTCAAATATTTAGTTGCACCGACCAAGCAAGATACAAACAGACCTTTTAAAATAATTACGCACGAATGATAAAATCACATTAAGCGAACTGGTTTGAAAACAAGTCATAAAATTTTCCGCCGATCTATGTGCCATTAATTAAATACGCTTAGCATGGTGAGTTCGCAGAATAATACATGCGCCATCTATAATGGTTGTTAGTATTAGCGAACACTACAAATGTGTGTAATGTATTTTTGGGTGCCCCATTAGCGATATAATTTCCACATATGTGCTGCTACACACGCAGGGTAGTTGTAACATAATACATGATTCTACTTGTGTTCCTTTTTCATTTTCTTTTAAAATTTCTTTTTCTTTCCTTAAAAGTTTTTATATCAGTATTTCGATAAATAATTTAATAATTTAGAATTTGAATAAAATATGAAGTAAATACATATAAGTTAATAAAGTAATAATAATAGAACAGTCAGCGGTTCTTAAACTTTTTCTGCCAAGGAGCTTTTGTCAATATTTTTTTCCTTTAGTTTTAGAAAGGGAGAGATAAATATATATACGCCCATAATGTAACGTTGACGAGTTTTAGTTTTCAAAAATTTTCCAATTTTGTTGTAATAATTAAATAATCAATTAAAAGTCTCAGGTCGAAAGATTGCTTTTATTTAAAGGCAGATAAAGGGTACAAGTTAGTAATTTTGGACAAAAGTGATTATTTTCGAAGAGTAAGAAACTTAATTTTAGAAGGACCATACGTTGTATACACGAAAACTCCATTACCAAAAATGACTAGAGATACAAAAAACGTGTTTAAAAACTGTCCAATGTTAATAACTCCGAATAAGAATTACAGATTAAGTGTAAGTAATCCGTTGATTCCTAGACTATATTGTTTGCCTAAAATACATAAATCAGGCAACTCAATGAGACGAATTGTCTCAGGGATCAACTCCCCTACTTGCTTAATTTCAAAATGGCTAGTGAATGAATACAAAAATTTGCCCGAAAAACTTGAAAATCAACAAGTCACTAATTCAATAGAATTTATTCAAAAGATTAAAGACTGTAAATTAGAAGACGGGGAAATTTTAGTTTCATTCGAGGTAACGTCATTGTTTCCTTCGGTACCGATTCCAGAAACCTTAAAATATTTAGAAGAATTTCTGCACAAGAATAAGATCGAACCAAAGAAAATTAAGGAAACGTGAAATTAACAAATCTTTGCATGTCCCAAAACTGTTTTCAATTTGAAGGGAAGTTTTATGAACAACACTAGAGAATCGCGATGGCAATTTTCTTTCTCCATTCACAGCGGACTTAGTTATGAGTAACTTTGAAATTGAATTAAAACATAAGGCTAAATATTTTCGAAGAATCTGGATTAGGTATGTTGATGATATTTTCGCGATTTTCAATACACATAAATACAACTTGGAAGACTTCGTCAAACAGTTGAATTCAAAATTTTCGACAATTAAATTTACAGTAGAAAAAGAAAACAATGACAAGTTGCCTTTTTTGGACACCCTAGTAATTAGAAATAATCTTAAAATAGAAATTGATATTTCCGAAAATAATAAATTCATCACGGCGGACTCAAATCATAGCAAGCAACGAAAGATGGCTTCGTTCAGTTTTCTTATCAATCGCTTACTTAATTTCCCACTAACAAAAGTAGTATACGAAAAAGAATTGAACTTTATCAAGAATATTGCGAGATACAATGGTTTTGATTCGGAGATAATCAATGGTTTAATTAGGAAGGCCGACATAAGAAAAACAATCCGGAATACCACATGTCTGTTACCTCAAAGCAATCGGGACAAGCAGTTTGTATGTTTACCTTTCCACCGCTTGACGAAAAATTTAAATAGTATTTTTAAAGTGCGCGGTTTTCAAGTTACTTTTCGGTCCACTAACTCAATAAAATCCCTTTTAGGAAATTCAAAAGACAAAGACGAGGATAACAAGAAATAGGGAATATATAGCATTAAATGTTTAGATTGTAGTAAACAATAAATTGACCAAACAAACCGATCGATAGAAACCCGGTATAAAGAACATATCGCGCATATAAAATTCAACCGGCCGGAAAAATCGAGCTTAGCAAAACATGTGTTGGATTGTAATCAGTGTCAATGCCGATTGTTTGCATTTGATTAAAAACGTGTATAATTATCGCGAATTAGATACGTATGAAGGTATGTACATTTTTAAGAATAGAGGCCATGTGTTAAACGTCGATGTGGGTCCGAACAAATCGTCTCTTCTCGGTCTGCTAAATGACAGAAAAAGGGATAGTGTAATAAATCACCTGTAGGTAGTTATCGGTAATGTCCGTGTTCCTTTTTTAATGTCATTCATCCTAGTTTAAGTAAAACAATTTTTAAAAATATTTTGTGAAACGAATATACAGTGTACATTTTGATTCTCAACGGTACGGATAGCGGACGGAGTTTGTTTTCGTACGGGTATTTTTCGCCACAGTTTACCAGGTGCGACACTTTTTAATTATCTGCTGATGATGACAACTTAGTTGTCGAAATACTTATACGGAATACGAAAATTAATATGGCAAGGAGTTATATATCAGTCTTCAGTGATTAAGTAATAATAATAATAATAATAAAAATGCATGTCTTCCTTCAACATCTAAACGCCAATTACTTAAACAAGAAAGGGAATCACAAAAGCCTCCCTAAAGAGCCGGGCATTGAATTCGATTCCGAGAATCTAACGAGATAAAGCAGTAACTTACAACTAAGCTAATTTTTCAATTTCATTTAGCTAATGCGAAACTATCGTTTTAGGCCATCTTTGGAAGTCTTTTTTTAAACTCTTTTTACATCATTTATGGATTAAGCGATTATATCTGTCCGCAGTAGCAGACAGAATACTTAAATTACCATAAATGTAAAAAGCGGTCGACTGTTTCTAACCTAGTAGTGTTTATACAATATGTACATACCTAATACGCTGGATAAGAGAGTTCAAGTTGACCCTATATACACTGACTTTGCATTTGACGAAATGAATCACACATTTTGTCAACCAATTTTAAAGTGTTTAGTAAACCATTGATAGATCGCTTCACTTCGTATCAGTTCCTGTAGTTACCTTTCCGCACTTTAAATTGGTACTTCAAGCGTACCACAAGACTCGAACTTGTGTTCGTTTTTCACTACTTTTAACTATTTTGCTGGTGTGATTAAGTCAATAAACTTTTGTTTACTGACAATTTGACGACATAACACCATGTCGCTGATTTGAACTGATTTGAATCGTCGAATAATAACTGACATAGAAAACTCTTGAACAGATTAATGTAGCGCGAGTTGAGCTTGTCAAAGATTTAATGCAAGCTTCATCTTTAACAACTACCATATATTCCTAATATATCTAAGCAAGCTAGACAAACTTTGATAATTTTCTTACGTAACTGTAGAGTTTTGTCGAACATCGGGATATTAAACACTTTGTACATAACTCTAGTTATCCTTTCTATGTAACTTAAAAACGTCAAGTGAAGCTAATACAGCGAAGTTAAAAGTAAATGGTGCTTATCCTCCCAGAAGCTATAATTACTCCTTTTTCGTTTTTAAACACTTACCTTCTCTTTAGGCACTTCTCTAATAGCCTCAATTTTCTTGACACACTACTTCACGATAAGGTCGATTGTCCTGAACCTTTAACCTTGCTTAATTATAGTACCACAATTTACTAGTCCTTTTTCAACTTTTTGCTTTTCCGTTTTCTAGAATGAATACTATAATTAAATCCTCCATCTATCTAATGTCCTCTAATTACAACTAAGTTTCCTTTACGAGTATTATAGATATGTATGTTAACTCTCCTCAAACCCTCCAGAATTTGATTAAAGACTGCTGCAAAATTTGATTATTACCTAGTTTATTTTCATATTAAAATTTCGGTGCTTATTTTTATGATTCTTATTTGCATTCACATAATTTTTTGAATTGTTAGTTTGTAGAAAATTTAGTTTCTATTAATATGTTAATGTTTCAGTTAATATACTGTTTACCTGCTCATTTTATGTAATTATTTTAACCATGCCATGACACCTTAATGTTTCTGTTATTTTTCTTATTAATCATTTTTCATTTTCGTAAAACTACAATCTCATATTTTCTTTTAATTATTGTCTTGTAATTGGAGTTCTAATATTATGCTGAGCAAATAAATAAATAATAGTATAAAATTGATCGACCCGACCCGTTATTTTTAGTTTATTGTACTTTTATTTAATTTCCTGTATCTAAATTAAAACAGCAGTTGAAAAATATACACTTAATCATTTATTTACCTAAATGAAAGTAATTAAGAAAACTCGAAAATTGTCAAGAAATTCTGGAAGAAAAATATGATACAACTTTTCAAAATTGTAAGAAATTATAAAAACGAAAATTAATATTGCCATTAGTTCTCTACATGTACATGTATCTCTTTAATTAATTTGTTTTCAACGCCTGAAACTAAAAATACGATTAAATGATTTAAATGGTAAAAATTCTCTATCAGTAGAATGCAACATCTTAAGTGTTAATATTCAGTAATGGATCTAAATGCACGGACAACCCCGAAATTAAATTTAAGTGAGCCGTGCAAAATGGGAATTATGGAGAGGGGGAAGTTTTACAACGGACAAACAAAGTTGTAAATAAATCTGTATCTTCGGGGAAAAAATTGTCCTGACGTCCCACTTTGCAAACTTCTACGAATCTTTCTGTTAATTAAATGACATCTGAAAATTTTCATTTCTCACAAACAAGCGCAACTCTAATTATGATTAATATTTAAGAAAACCGAGACTGAAAATTAAAATTGCTTTTTACGGAGTTTATGAATATTTAGTATTTCCTTACGGCTAGTAATTAGTTGACAAACAATATAACCATGGAACTTAGGGAGAGAAGTACAAAAATGACCTAAACCTAATAAATAATACATGTAATGTTCAGTGTTTTTGCACATACAATATTTCCATTCTACGCATACTAAGCCACCTTTCTTACATAATTTTTACATATTTTTCATTTCTAAAAAAATAAGAAAGCAATTTATGTAGAAATAAACTAATCTAAAAAAAGGTGCCATTACTTTGAATGTGGAAATGAAACAGGAATAAGACATTCGATTCGAACGAGTATAATAGTGTTCAAAGCAATGAATCTTACTTATCTAAAAGTTAAAAGATGCGAAAACGATCGTAGCCTTATAGTGACAAGTGGTTAAGTTAAACCTAGACCAGAGATACAGATACTGGCTGCAAGATTTATTGTTATTTCATCAGGATTTAGATGGCCAAGTCCGAACGGGACAAATCCTGTGTGATGAGACCTATTATCATCGGTTAGACTAACACCCTAAACTACCGCATACGTAGTAACGGAATATACATTCGTCGAATGCCTCGATAATACATTTCTAATTATGCAGTACTATTTTCATGTTTGTGAAAACCACTTTCCAACTATTAAGTGCGGCACAAAGAAGTAAAAAGTTAGAATAGGAATGCGTATATCCATAAATTAGTATAATATTTGGTATATTATGCATGATTTGGAAATAATTATAATATATAATAATATAAAATATAATATATAAGAGACAGTGATTTGGCACCGAGCATAATGAAGTAAAACAACGTTTTATTTCTTAAGTTAAGAAATGTAGATAAAATTCCTTTTATTTATTTGAAATATTCTCCTCCAACAGAAATACAATGATTTGCACATTCAAGAAGTATATCAAAGAATGTTTATGGCCTTAATTGCATTCGTGTTGAGATTGGTCGTCATTGCTCGTTAAATTCCTTGAATTCAAACAAAATGGTTTCCATCGAAAACACAATCATTTTTAATAACTTTTCGCCTCGTTGAATTTTTCTAATGATGTCATAAAAATGCCCAAGTAGGTATAATTTTCGATTACTGCATCTTAACTCAACTTCCTATGAACAAAATATCCCAGTAACAGATGGCGATAAAATGCGAGAGGCGGACCGAGTACAGAGATGCTCTCTGTGCTCGGTTCACCTCTCGCACTCGAAGGTGTGTTGAGCATCATCTTCTGCAGAGTTCTGATATTGACAAGCTGCATCCTCCACTTTACCCATTCTGGCCAAGTATGTATTGAAGAACTCGTGACCGCTTAGGAATTGGGTAAGGTAGTAGTTTACCTTACCGTGGTCGCGGTTTAAATAGTAAGTAGTTAGACAAACTAATAACAGTAATAATTACGTTTTCAGATTTCACAACAATCTAACTCCAATTACAGAGAAATTGATAGATCATGAGCTATTATTACACCTATATTTAGGACTTAAAAGCTTTGGTGATCGGTATTAACATTAAAGAAAAAGCGCGAAAAACCTTTCCGAGTAGTGGTCTCAAATTTGAGCAAGAGATAATGACATAATACGCCAGTAACTTACTACTGAGCTATCAGCCAGCTTTACATTTCTTTATTGTCAAAGAAATAATTTTTTTTATGTGTTTCTGTATTAAAAACATTTGTCTTTTATCACTTGGCACATGAGAATAAAAAGAAATCTTTAGGTGCTAGGTGGATGTTTTTGTTTTCCACCCTCCATTTCACAATTAATATATTATTTCCCCCATCGCCGATTTCTTTCTGTATTTTCCTCTTTCCTTGACCATTGACTTCATTCCACTATTCCTACATCCTATATGCCATGTCTATCCTTTCAATTTCTTCCAATTTTTGTTTGTTTTGTAATTTTTCAAATTTCTTCCTGGTTTTCAATAATTTCTTCTACCAATTCCCCTTCTCTTTCACTTATTTCGAGCATTTTATGCATGAATTTTCGTATCTATATTATTTTTTCCTTTATATTCTTTTATCATTTTTATTTCGTTTCCCTCCGCAAATATTTTCGTGCATTTTTGCTGCCTATTTTGTTACTATTTTTTTGTGTTCAGAGTTCTAGTTAGTTTTTTATCTCTTATGTTTTTCTTTGTTACTTTTTTCAGTTAATTTTTGACTGTGTTCTATTTCCATTGTTCACATTTAATTATCAACTTTCTGTATCCCAATTTTATTACTATTTCTTTTGCTTTTCGGTCCTATCCTAGTCATATCCCTGAATATAATATCTACTCCTACCATTTTCTTTTAAAAAAAATTTTCTCAACTTCATTAGTTTCTTTTTATTTTTGATATCGATTCTTATGCCAATTATTATTTTATTCCAATTCTTTTCTAAATTCTACGATTTTATTAATTGTTCTTTTATTATAGTTCTAATCCTGGATCGCATACAATGCCAAATTATACGCACTTTGGATATACCTCACTAGTTACAATATCTCCACTGTGCAAATCTAAAATTTCGACATGTCTTCGATTTTATTTAACGTTTTTTGTTGATTTTTAGATGCTGCATTCAATCAATACATAGGAGATTCTTATGTAGCATGTACAAAATATATTTTCTTATTTCGCAGTGTATAAATAATGGTGACTCAAGAGTTTTCCTTCATTTTGTAAAAAAATCATTATGCCAAATTATGCCAGGGGCTTGACTAACCTCTAAAACGACTGTGATCACAAGCGTTTATTCTTGCAATGTACTTTCTATTATCTTGATATTGTATAATGTTTTATTTGTCAAGCTGGTGAGTGGGAATTTTTAAAATGATCAAATATTTTGGATCTCGCCATGTGACTTTATTTATGATCTCTATTAGAACCAACATGTTATTTTGGTACATGTACCGGCATCAGAATCTCATTATGAGAAGTATGCTAGTTGACCTTTCTTGAATTCATGTCGTTCAGTTGTCAGCTATTCAAGGTATTCCAAATAACTGGCATAATGTCTCATTGAAGACATAGAATACTAATACGGCTATAATTTCCACAATTCTATAAATTTTTGAATATATATATTCTTTGTTATCCTACTTTTTTACAGTCGGGTTGCCAAAGTGTTGGAATGAACACTCGATGTTTCTAAATAGCATAAACTATGCCTTTTATTTTTTCTTCTTTATACTTCCTACACCGAGATTGAGGCCGATAACCTTGTTTTAGCGAACCATAGTATATTCGTAATTATTATTGAAAACTTAGGATTGGAATCGTTCAAGAACATCAAATTAGAGCTGGAGGCGTATGTGTATTCCGTAGGTCCAGATGGATCTAGATATATTCCTTTTGGACTAGTATCTCATTGTTCGGTTGGATAATGAAAAAAGTTTCTTCTTTAAGTGTAAAGGCGATATGTACCGACTTGCTTTCCATTTGTTTTAATTCGCTTTTTTAATTTTATCTAAATGGGCTTTCAATATATTCCATCCAATACTTGGTGTGATATGTGCTCTATCATCAATAAATATAGCGATACTAATTTTGGTACTAGTAGGTACGTTAGCTATATAAATCAAGTATAATACTGATCTAGCACACTTCTCTCAGAAATTTTATATGTAATTTTGTGCACTTGCTCAATAGTCGAGTACTCCATCAAACAAATCGTAATTATTTGCGACACCTTTGACTGGTTTAGAATCGGTCCACTCATATCGAGGGCAATTAAGAGTTGATTATAAATTTTAATTCAATTTCTGGTAGTTCTTATGGTTTTAGTTATGAGATTGTAATCTTTTCTTTTTTGCAATACGAACATATAATATATATATATATATATATATATATATATATATATATATGTACATATTACCTCACATAAAGTTAAAATATATTAGAAAACCTTTAAACTTAGTTCCACATTAAATGGTTTTTAATTTATTTGTGTTGCACATTTAACAAAGAATAACTGTTAAAGTTGTAAAGAATAATACACATTTTTGACTTGAATAAGGAAAAAAAGGATAAAGGCGAAATAGTCAGGTGTTAACCTGTACTGTAGAAGAGATAAATATAGAGGAAATACGTGTTGCTGAATAAGGGTAGCTGGTTGTTATATCGTCTGGATGAGTCACACGTGACTTGAAGATAACGTGACCAGGCTGTCGTATAGCTGGAATCGGGACATTAGTGGCTTCTGGCCGTGATAACAAACGACATCTGTAGGCTACCTAGAAATTTACGGGGGATGTCGAAACACTTCAATATATAATAAAACTTTTCCAATATAGATTGATTGATATGATTTCTTAGTCTTATTACATTCTTGTAGTAAAGACAAAAACGAAAATTTCATACATAACACACACACACACACACACACACACACACACATATATATATATATGTATATGTAAGCCTTTATTTCAAAACAACATATAATAAATTTAAAAGAAAAATAATATATATAATAACTACATAACATAATAATTACTAAAGATTCATTTGACTATTATATACATATATGATATAATTAACAATTAATTTGAAGTGTTTCACTCGGATTTTAAATAGATCAAAACTTCTTAAATGTTTAATATCATTCGATAGCTTGTATCATATCAGTGACGCAAAGATATTTCGCAAGGGCGGATCGTTAACTGCGACGGGTGTAAACATATTTCTAGATTGTTTTTCTACGTTAGATTTACTTATATTATTTTTTAAAATTTGTAATCGTACTTATACAGCCTTCTCGACAAGCCTATACGGAATATTACTCACGACTAATATTGTGTGTACATTCAAATTTGTATAGTAACTTTTAAAAATATTTATTCACGAATCTTTACATCCGATATTAAACATTGATCTAATTGCATGTTTTTCCCCGGTCGATGTACCTTAGTGGATAAATCCGTAGCACGCACAAAATACAAAATTACTGTGGCAAAATATTTTTACAATTTGAAGGTTGCATTTTTCAAGTTTCTTACAACATAATATATTTGTGTTGCACAAATGATCAATGTGTGAACACCATTTTAAGCGAAAATCAATAATTAGTTCTAGAGCTCTAGCAGATACGTCTAAATTTTAATAAGTTTTAATTTATTACAAAATAGACAAATTTCCTTTTTCGTTATTGACAACTAATTGTTTACTACACACCCAATTATTGATTTCAATCATTATGTTTGCAATTTTGTCAACCGAACGATTTAGGTAAATCAATAAATAATCCAGCAGAATATTTACCGTTATCCACATTGTTATAAAATAGTTTTATAAAGGTAAGAAATGGCGAATCAATACATTTATTAAATGGAAAAAGGGTTGATTTGAAGTTAAATTTAGTTAAACTGTTCATTAAATTGTTATTCAATATTGACACATATGGTATGTCTTATCAAACACTGATTAAAGACTAACTGGGCGATAGTCTTTTAAATCGTCGTGATCATCTTTTTTGAACAAGAGTATCATTTGAAAGCAAAAATGCCATTTTGAGATTAGTAATTAATTAAATAAATACGTTAAAATTGAAATAATAAACGATAAAGAATATTTAAGAACAAAAGATGTTATATTGTCATAAACGACGTCGATGTTTCGCTTCTTCGCTTTTTTTTTGTTAAGTTGAGTTAGGGCCCAGCCCTTTTACTCGTAATCTATACTATGAATAATCTTCATATTGATTCAATTATTGTTCTTCACCATCCTCGCTGTCGATTTCCATTCTTGGTCGTCTGTATTTGGACTGTTGTGTTAGGTAGTCTGTTACTGGTGTAAGTGTGTTTTTTCATCTGTTTATAGAAGCTTTTTCTTGACTTTTAATATGTGTAATCAGTGGCTCAAGTCCCGCTTCTCTGTGTATATGTGTGGTTCGTACGTAATACGGTGCCTTGAGTGCTAACCGCAATGTTTTATTTCGAAAAGTGTTTAGTCTTGTTCTATGTGTTTTTTCGATATGTAGCAATATCGGCGAGGCGTATGTTAGTCTGGGTCGTATTATTTGTTTGTATATTAGTATTTTTGTCTTGGGTGTTAGTGTGGACTATTTACCGGTTAGCATCATCAGGGCACCGCGGACTTGTGTGGCTTTTTTAATCGTGTTGTTTATGTGTTGACTGTAAGATAGTGTTTTATCTAGTGTGACTCCGAGATATCTTACTGCGTTTTTCCACTTGATGTGGGTGTTATTAATCTTTATCCGTTCCAGAGGAGGTTTTTTGTTCTTTTTGAATATTATTGTCAGTGTTTAACGCGACGCGCCATGTGTTACACCAATCGATTAGATTGTTTATATTTTCCTATAGTTTGTTTGTGGATATTTATTCGTTAAATGATTGTGTGAGTAGGCATAAGTGGCCATTATGCCGTGTTGTGGTTTTGGTATGTCCGCGATGTATATCGCGTAAAGGTGTGGTGATAGTATCGATCCTTGTGGCACTTCTGCCGTTAGTACATGTACTGACGAATTTGTACCCTGGATGTGTATTTGGAATGTGGGTCTGTATAGGTATGTGTGTATGATTCGTATTAGGTGTTCAGGGTAGTTGTATGTGTGTGTGTAGTTTGTGAATCAAACCTTGGTGCCATATTCGATCAAATGCTTTAGAAATGTCGAGGAAAGCCGCAGCAGTTTTTGTTGTTTCCATCGTTAATGTGCTCTGTCACTCTAGCTAGTTGTGTTGTGGTTGAGTGTTTTTGTCTAAAACCATGTTGTTCATCGAGTATTATGTTTATCGTGTCCGAGTGATTTGTTATTTTTGTTAGTAGTAGTCGGTCTATGATTTTGCTTATTGTAGGTAGGAGACTGATCGGACGGTAATTGGCGGGGTCTTTTTGGTTGTGAGGTTTGTGTGGTTTAGGAAACATGATGATTTTTGCGTGTTTCCATTGTTGCGGATATGTTTGAAGTTTAAGTATTACGTTGGCTATTGTTAGTATGTACTTCAGTGTTTTGTGTAGTATTGTTCTTAACATTTTGTTGATTATGCTGTCTTAGTCGGGTGCTTTGTTGTTTCTTGTGTGTTTGATTACGTGTTTTAGTTCGTCCGGGGTGAAGTAGTCTGTGTGTTCTTTTGTTGCTTTCTTCATTTATCTGTTTGTTTGTCTGTGTATGTCCGCTATATATTTTATGTCGATGTTTTTCTAGTTCAGTGTGCATTGTGTTTCGATTAGTAGCGCGAATGTTTCTGCTTTATGTTCGTCTGTTAGCGAGTGTCCATTTGTTGTTTCGAGGGCTGGTATGTTTGTTTTCTGTTTTTTAAGCGATTTGCATAATCGCCATCGGTCGTTGTGTTGTTTGTGTCGATTTTGTTTAATTTGTTTTGCCATTGTGAGTTTTTGAACTCGCCGATGGCATCTTTTACTTGTAGTTGTAGGGTGTTAAGTGTGGTTTTGTCTCGCGGGTCTAGTGTGTTGTGGTATTTTCTGCGCGCTTTGTTTTTGTTTTTTATTAGTTGTTTTATATTTTTGTGTTGTTTTATGTAATTTGTCTGTTTGGTACTTGTGTGTTAATTGAAACATGCTTACTTCCGCGGCTGTTTTTATTGTGTTCTGTATTAGTGTGACTGCGATTTCTAGTTCGTGTTTATTGTTTATTTGTGTCATTACCGGCGTGTTCGATATTAAGTGTATTTTGTAGGCCCGCCAGTTCGTGTGTGTTTTGTTATATGTGCATTCTTCTTTTCCTATTTCCCAATGTAGTACGATTAGGTTGTAGTCCGAACTTAGTGCTTCTTCAGTTTCTGTTAGCATATTATTGTGCAGATTATTCGTTACCGCGAGATCTAGCTTGTCAAGTCTTTGTCTTGATTTGAAATATGTGGGCTTGTCGGGTGCGATGATGTTGACCCCTTGCTTCGCGTGGTAATTCAGCAGCTTCTTTCCGTTTGTTTTGCTGAAAGCCAGCAACATTTCCCCTAGTGTGGCTGCGGCTATTACCGTTTTGTTTGTGTGTTTGATTGTGCTTGTGTGCGTGCTGTGGTGGTGGTAATCTGCGTTTTTGCTCTATTAGCGTATGTGTTGGAGTTGTTGCTGTTTGCCTGTTTTCGTTAGCGTTTGTGCGCGGTTATTGCGTTGCGTGTATTGTTGGTGTTGGTAGTAGTGGTGTTTTCTGTTGTATGGTCTTCGGTTGCGGCGCCTTAAAGCATCCTCTGTAATTTACGGTGTAATCACCTCCGCAGTTTGCACATATGGCTGGTGTCTGCTTGCCCTTCTGGCATTCATGTTTTCTGTGATTTTCGCCGCAATCCACGCACTTGCAAATTGCTCTACAAGTGGCTTGCGAATGTCCGTAAAGTTGGCATCTGTGGCATTGTCCATTACTTGCCTTTCTGATTAGTGCCTCCACTCTCACTACCACTTTGCAAATATCCGTGATGCCGTGTAATTCAGCTGCTTTGTCTCGCGACGCCTCCACTAGTACCATGGGGTAGGGCGTCTTTCTTACCGAGTGTCTCACTCTTGACACCGCTATGGTTTCTATGTTTTTATTTTTCAAATCCTCTTGGATTTCTTCCGTAGTAAAATCTTCATGCCATGGATCACTACTTTGAGTATCCTCTCTTCTTCGAGTCGATTTGTATGGTACGGTCTTTTCTTATTATCTCGCAGCCTTGTTGCTGTTCTGAAATCGTAGATAGTTGCAGGCTGAATTTTGATACCGTCTTCGACGAACCGTGCTTAGTGAATCTGATTCGTTTCAGATCCATTTCTTTATTCAATGTATCCCATGCGTTTTTGTCACGTATCGTAATTGGTGGTATCCTGTTGTGTGTTTTATCTTCGTTATTGTTATTTGATGAAGTTTTTGTAGGTATATTGGTTGTTAGTGAAGGTTTTTGTGAATTTTTGTTCGTTGATGAGGTGGGTGGTGTTGATTTCGTCTTTGTGTTTCTTTTTTGTGTTTAAATGTTGTTTTACTTTCGTCGTCAGAGTCATTGTGTTTACGCTTGTTTTTGACAAGCTTAAACGGTGTTTTGTCCGGGTCTTCATCCTCGTCGGATAAGGGGAAACGATTTGCATCGCCTCGTCTTTGTTTGTTACTTGTTCAGTGCTTGCGTCTTTTGTGTTTCCTGTGTTTTTGTGTTTTCGTCTTCGTCTGCACTGTCCGCGTCTTGTTCGTTAAGTTGCATTAGCAACGTCTTTACATATAATAAAATGTCTGTTAACTGTTGGCGGTTTAGTTCGTTTGCTGTGTTAGTGTCCGCGAGTGCCTTAACGTGTGTACCGATGATTATGTCGACCGGTTTTTGGTGGTGTGTTTTGTTTTTCGTTGTGTTGTGCGTTGTATTAGTCTTAATTGTCTTGCCCTTTAAATGTAAATTCTTTTCGTCTTCCTCCTTCCTTGGTGTTGACGGTCCCGGTTTCGCTGGTGTCTCTGTATTCTTCGTCGCTGGTGTTTTCTTCTCCATGTCGATTTCTCCCTTTCTCACAGGCGATTCACCATTTAGGCGCGCCCGGCTCGCAATCGCTATCGCTTCCCAAGCCGAGGAGTCTCTTGAATTTGCCCGGGAATCGCACGAAGGCATAGCTTCTGTCGCTGATACTGATGTATCACTTCGCAGCACAACACGTATAAGCGTAGATGCACAAAAATATCTCAAGGATTGCTCCTAACAGTCGCATGTACAAGGCACGTGCGCTCTACTCGGTATTCTCGGAGAGAATGGTCGATAGAGGTAGATATATTTAAGCATTTTACGAGGATCGATCCAGAAATAAGGTTCCCAAAGAACTCCAGCCGCACGGGCAGGTGTGAGACGAAATCCGGCAACACCGCTGTGTAGGTATGTTTCCCTACTCCGGATTCCCACCTGCCGCGCTTCGCTACGCCGCTCAGTCTTGGCTCAGTAGCCGTCCGTGATGGAGGTGCCCATTGCTGATCCCGCCGTGTGCGAGATTCGTTCCGTAATTAGGTTCTTGCACGCGAAAAAGACACCACCCGTGGATATTCATTGACAGTTGACAGAGGTGTATGGCGGCAAGTGTATGACCATTCAACACGTGCGTAAGTGGTGCAGGGCGTTTAGTGCTGGTCGGAAGGAAGTCCACGATGAAGAACGGAGTGGAAGACCTTCAATTTCGGAGGCGCTGATCGAGATGATCCAACGCAAAGTGCTTGAAAACGGGAGGATCACCGTCCGTGAACTTGTTGCTCGGATTCCTGGGAGTTCTTACGGTACAGTTCAAAGAGCTTTGACTGAAAAATTGGGGTATCGCAAGTGTTGTGCTCGATGGGTACCGCGTATGCTGACAGTCGAACACAAAGAGAAACGCATTGACTGTGCTCGCCAGTTTCTGCAAAAGTGTCAAGAAGATAGGGAAGGATTGTTGGACTCCATTGTTACGGGAGACGAAACGTGGGTGTTTCATTTCACGCCCGAAACGAAAGAAAAGTCCAAACAATGGCGTCGCTCAGGGTCACCAGTCGCAAAGAAGTTTAAACAAAGTCCTTCTGCTGGCAAAGTCATGGCCACTGTTTTTTGGGATCGCAAGGGGATACTGCTGATCGAGTTCATGGAACCTGGGACAACAATCAACTCAGACAGTTATTGTGCAACACTAAGAAAACTCAGGCGAGCTATCCAGAACCACCGGCGAGGACGACTGACAAAAGGTGTAACGCTGCTTCACGACAACGCCCGCCCTCATGTCTCCCGTCAAACCAAGGAACTTTTGACCAACTTTGAATGGACTGTCATGCCCCACCCACCTTACAGCCCGGACCTCGCGCCTAGTGATTATCACTTGTTCCCCAAGTTAAAGGCACACTTGAGTGGCCAACGCTTCCAGAACGACGATGAAGTCAAAGAAGAGGTGAAACACTATCTGAACGGGCTGGCGGCAACGTTCTACGACACGGGGATACAAAAATTGGAACACCGTCTACAAAAATGCTTAGAAAGAGATGGCGATTATGTAGAAAAATAGAGCTAAGTGTCCTCTATCCAACGATGTAAATTTTGATGAGAATAAATGATCTTGTATTATTGTAAAAATTATGGGAACCTTATTTCTGGATCGATCCTCGTATATCAATTTTAATATCTTTTTAACAACAGGTGATACATGTGTAGAAAAAAATGAGTTTACTGGTAGTTTCTGAATAAGTTGCTTGATCTGCTTTTGAGGAATTAGAGCAGTTGGTGGTATTGCGGACTACAGACCATACTGCTTTTGATTTATTCGAAGCTGAGATAACAAACAAATCATTGCTTTCTTAATTTTTCTAATTTTTTAAGAATGTTTCGTGGTTTTTGAACATGCTTTAAAATAAGGGGTATTGGAAACTAATATATTTTAGAAATAATAAAATATTCTTCATTTAAAAAATTTCTGGTGTAATCCAGGTTTTGTCTTTTGGCTGCAGACTAGGTAAACTCAAGCAAAACAGATAGTGTGATAATAAATAAATATATCTAAAAGCGTTGAAAAACCAATATCGGGACACACATTCATATATGTTAAGGTTGTAAAAATATTTAATGAATTAATATAGAGGTTGTGTCTCTATACAGAACTGGAAAGTCCATCATTTAACGGCAAAGTTATATCTAATATAATAGTGCAATGATCAGATAAGTTGCAATCTAAACTCTGATTAGTGTAAATATCATCAAGAAGATTTATAATAAAGTTATCTAAGCCATTTGACTTTCGTGTCAGTTTATTGATCATCCATTGCAAATTAAAATTATTACAGAAATCACTAATCTGTTAAGTCATAGCAGAGGATACTAAAAAATTAATTTTAAATTCGCCTTCAACTACTATGAACTTATTATTACTTTGAACAGTATCGAATATACCGCTAAGATTTTCAATTTTCAATCAGTTTAAAATCCAAGAGTAGTGGATGATATATGTATAGCCATTAGCACAATATTTACTAGCGACATTAATTCAGTTGCGTACACTTCTATAATGTTATTTAAATAAAAACGAAAACATCAGTTCTATTATAACTTTTTAATTCCAAAAAATTTTGACTAATTATTATCTAAGTTTCTTTTACTCTAAAATATTTTTTCTGTTTCACGTTTTAATAAAGCTTTTGTAGCATTAGATATAGGTATAGCATGAAATAATTAGATTCAGTAATCGTGTACCATACAGCTATAATTTACTTTATTTTCAGCTATATAGTAAATTCAGTCATGCAAGATTTCTATGTATATATTCTGGTATATAATATATTAATAGCTTATACATAAAATACATTAAAACTATTTTTCTATCTTTAACGTAACTTTCACATTTGACCACTCATTTTTACATGCAGGTATTAAACGTATTGATTGTAATACATTTTTTACTTACTGATTTATTAATTTGTAAAGTAATATTCCTGACTGAGAAGCCTCCTCTCCAAAGACAGATTATTTCCTTTGCTTTTTTTCAATAGTGTAGTAATTTCTCTGCAACTTTACAATTATCTTAAAACCACAGCAATAAAATATAAATAAAATATCGAGTTCATGCTCTTTCATAAAAGTTTTAGTCTATTCTTTTTTTTAAGATAATATGGATATATATATATATATATATATATATATATATATATATATATTGTTATACAGCCTGTTTCAAAAAGAATATACGTATTATAAAATAGAATTCTGTTCAAACTATCGATCGCTGTGCCTCGGCTCAGTTATTGGAGAAACGAATACATAGTCTCGTTTATTTAATAGCCGCTAGATGTCAGTTGTCTTCTGTTTTTCTTGGTAACGGTCATATGTTTAAAATGCCTACTCTGCAGCAGAAATCATTTAGTGTTCTCGAGTTTGCGAGGTGCAATTCCGTGATTACAGTGTAAAGACGTTTCAAGTTGAACTACCAAATTGATGGGTGGAACATTCGCAGATGGTATCGACAGTTTGTAGATACAGGATGTGTATGTAAAGGAAAGAGTCCTGGCCGCCCTCTGAAGAAAATGTTGCACGAATTCAAACTGCTTTCCAACTCGTCGTGCCAGTCGGGAGTTACAACTGCCTACAATTACAATTTGACGTGTTTTGAGACGTCGGTTGGTTATGAAGCCGTACAAGTTACAGTTGTCACAAGCTCTCCATCCTGATGACAAACGGAAACGTGTGGCATTTTGAAATGAGATTCGTGATGCTATTGACAATGATAACACTTTCGCACAACGGATCGTGTTCAGTGATGAAGCGACTTTCCATGTTAGTAGTCTGGTAAAAAAACAGTAGTGGTCAGCAGTATCTCGCTATGCTACACAAGACATCTCGGGTTTCGTTAAAGACAACGTTTATGTACCACAACTCCCACAGAACCTGGAAGAATTGAAGAACCGAATCCGTACTGCCATAACATCAGTGACGAAGGATATGCTTGCCCGAGTATGAGAGGAATTTGAGTATCGATATGATATTGTTCATGTCGCTGATGGAAGACATATTAAAGATCTGTAATCTGTACTTGAGAGGTTCGTAAATATGTGTGTAAAGTTTCATATTCATATGTCTTAAAGTTTAATAAATATATGTATTCGAGAAATACGTACATTCCTTTTGAAACATCCTGTATATACAAAATATATTATATAATATGTATATATATATATATATATATATATATATATATATATATATAAAATGTAGCATTCTTGATTTCTATGGATAGACATAATTTTATCTACCTAATCCTTTTCGGGTATTATTATATTTAACCAATATACCGTCAATATCGATGGTTGGACGAGCCTTTTTGAAGCACCTATACATTGAATGGTATTAAGTACAATTGTAAAGGGGAAAGATAACGACTCTTATCATTTTAAGAATTTATAATCATCTACAAATTATAATATAGCACATGAGCATATCGATGCAAAAATTAACAAGCGAACAAAATGTTATTTTTGCATTAAAGAATGAGAAACTTTAGAAATTTGAAAGACTGACTTATTAAAAAAAATTAATCAAACTGGTTACATAGAACGAAAATCAGCTAGCCAGAAGAATCTACGACTCCTGAAAAAGACGACGTCTCTTGGTAGCAATGAGTTTGAAAACCAAACAACTAACAGATTTACATTGCGTGCAAAAGTATTGCCTTGAGTGTCACATGTATGATTCGTGACGATTAATTGCGAATTGCGACTGGATTAAATTGTGTCTATCAAGACGAATCCTAATCATGTCACGCAAGAAAAGTAGGACACAATTATTATTATTAATTTGAAAATATATTCCATTTTTTCATTTTTGTGCGTTTTAATTCTTTTTTTGTTATAAATAAATAAATTTGTTGACGAGAAGGAAATTTAGTAATTACCGTGTCCTTAAAGTAGTCCAAACTTGAATCCGGTAGGAAATTATTGGCATATAATCTCAAGAAAACAAAAAAATCTGAAAATGAAAATTAACTACCTATTGAGCTTGGACTATTTAACACGTTTAGCCCATTCGATTCACAAAAAAATTACGCTAGCACAGTCCGAGGTGGAGCAATTAATAACATATCATGTATTAAATTAAATTCAGCTTATTTTTGTTTTATTTACTTGTTACATACATAATATTTTTTTTTCTAAGGCTATATTTTATCAATTAAAATAGAGAGAAAATAGATTGCTATCTGGCTATAGCTCAAAAATCTGCAAAACTATTGGTATATAAAAGAAATGAGAGTAGTTGCCAATGCAAAAAAGCAATTGTACTGAGTAATTTCATTAAATTGTTAGTGTTATGATTACTTTACACCACTATACACATTTTGGGTGGTGTTTGTGTAGTTACATGTTTTTTGTTGTTTTATTTAGTTTTGTATTTAGATTGCCACTCCTCTATCTTATCTATATATGCTATTTTGACTTCCATTACCTAAATGGGGTAACGGTCGTTCTTTGTTAGATGAGTAGAGATATGACAATGATCGACAGAAGCGGGAGTTCGATGAAGGTGTAAATATGTAACTAGTGTTAAAGTTGTTTCATATATAATAAAAATCGAAGTCAAATCGAAACGCGTTTTATTTTACATAATTGGAATAGGCAATATCTGTTGTCTCGTAAAGAGAAAATATCGAACGAATCAAGTAGGTAGCTCGCTTTTTGAATATATGTAACTACAAACTACTTGCTCATGTTAATCATGAAACTAAAAACACATATACGCAATTTATTAAGAGATTTTAAAGCGAAACCATTTTTGTTCAATGGTCGAGTACAGTTAGACGACATTTTCGCGCTAAATATTCGCTTATTCAATGCACTTACAATAATCGCATATATTAGGGTATTTCAGCAGTTTAATCTTGATAGTAGAATTCCGTAGTAGTATAAATTTCCATTTATAGTTGCTCTTATCTATTTGTTTTCAGCCGCCATCTTTCTGAAGCACAGCACCAACCATCAATTGCATTTTGTTTATCTAAATTGCTTCTAAACGACTTCTAACCCAACAGTTAAAATATAAACAAACAAAAAATTTTAAATGACTTTCGACCAAATTCCTTCAGAGAAGCACATATATCTGACAATCATAAAATGTAAACACAATATAGCAAATATTTTACAAATCTGTTATAGTAAATTGTATACAAAGTTCCTCAAAATGTGATATTTTAATATTCATAACCATAAATGAACTATTAAGATCGACTTTTCCAGGAAAAGATGCAATAATATTACTTAGAATATCGGAAATTTTAATTAAGCAACTATTGACAAAAGCACTGAAATAGGTATTATTAACAGTACTACTGGAAGATAACTGAATATACATATATATATATATCTTCACCGATAAACTCTTTTTATTTTGCCAACCAATGGTCGCTTTTTAGCTTTTCGTACATTCGACATAATTGTTATTATTAATACAGTAAGCTGTCGACTATCGACAGCTTACTACTACATACTAGCGATCTTGGTCGCTGTACGGTGGCCCGCCCCTATCGGGCAGACACAACTATCCAGTTCTATATATAAAGTAAATGGACATTCGAAATAGATGTGTGTTAGGAAATGGAACTAGACGATCTTAAGTTCAAATGTTGTTTATGGTGCGGAGGATACCTTATTTGTTATTGATTCATATTTTGGTCAAATTATTAGATTTCGGGATATTGAATTAGGTTAAGATATGCAGAAGGCTTTTTGAATTAGAAAGTTTATGCCACAAGGCTTTCTTGTAAGAAATATTCTTTAGACACCTACATCCAGCATAAAGCCACTCCACCGTAAAAGCAATGCTCTAGTTACCCGGAACAACTTCAATATAACCATTCCCCAAAGTGACGGTCCTTCAGTTTCACTACACCAACGTCAAGCAGCTCAGCAATTCGTATTTAATTTCAGTAGTTCGTTACTTTTTTACCCATATTTCACATCAATATGAACCGTATGCTTCATCATTCCTTGAGATTGTTAATACATTAATGATGACATTTGCGTTAAATCAAGTTAAAAATTTAAGACCGTAAAAAATTAAAACAACCGAGAAATACTGAATTACCGGCATGAGTTAAAAGTTAAAAAGTATCGCGTTATTTATGTTGCCATTGTTATTTCTATAGAAATGTCCAATAAAAGAAAAACATTATCAACATAAAGAAGGCAGTTAAATAAATTGAATATGCACTTGATAATGAAAATAGTGAGTCAGAATGAATGGCATATGATTCCCCTTTCACTATTAGAAACATATATGTTTCTCTGTCACTTGGTAACTAACATAACGAAAAGATTTTAAAAAAAACTGTTGAAAAATTTGAATTTCTTGAAATATCCTTGCCAATGTTAAGGCACATGGATTCTCGTGCCAATGGCGAAATTTAGGGCAACACAACATAAAAATACTAAAGGCGGTAATAGAAGAAAACACAAATTTAATTTTGAACTACCGGCCCTAGAAATATTAATCTAATTACTAGCATATGATCAAAGACTGAAGGAATAATCCTGGTATATATATATATATATATATATATCCTCAGAAATACCAATCTAATTACTAACATATAATCAGGGACTTAAGTGAGCAATACTAGTATACAGATCTTTAGTGGTATTTATCTAATGGTTGTTATAGTTAATATTATTACTCTAATGATGGCAAGTAATCAGTGACTTAAATAAGCAATACTAATATATAGATCTTTTCTGGTATCGATCTAAGGGCTGGTATGTAATCTATAATATTACTCCAATGATGGTAATCCGTGACTTAATAATGAGCCATACTAATATATAGAGTTTCAGCAATATTGATCTAATTAATATATAAAGTTGTAGTAAGATTCATATAATTAGAATACAAATCTCTCATACGGTTAGACTAGATACGAGTTCAGTTTACATGAATTACACAATGAATTTTATGCCTGATTAAATTTACATAAATATCTTCGCTATTGGCATAGCACCCATATACTATATATGATCGATACAAGAAAATCTATTTACATTATTAAATTAATAAAGTGATCTCACGACAACTTAGTTTACTAATGCCCTTGCATGGGCACTCACGGGTATTATGTCGATGTCTTTTGGGGCTGGCTGAGTTACTCTTAGCTTGTTGTGCTAATGTGGCGATTAAAAGATTATTATATATATCTTGATGGATGCAGGAGGATGTTCAAATAATTCGTGGTCCAGGTATACAAAGACAGCTATTGAAAACCAGCTACTGCTTGGTGTGGTATTTAAAATGCCTCTATAATCATTGACTTTGTGCAAGAAATCGCAGCCGTCGAAAAGATTCTAAAATTACACAGGAAAATTTTAGCAAATAATAAAATAAGTAAGAAAACAATAACTAATATTCCTATGTTAACGATCATGGAAGGTCGTGTATGTCAAAAAATTTCGTCGAATAAATTCTCAGTAAATTCCAAAAATATTAGTTTAGTAGTTAAAGAAAAGCCGTAAAATCTAGATGGCTAACCAACAGATATCCACACGATAACAATTCGCATAGAAAATACGAATCATTATTCTGGAGGTGGGGTCGAAAAAGAAACAATGTCAATTACGTATGTCCGGTCACATTCATGTGACAAAAACAACTAGTACCGACTCATTCTACATTAAAAGACAGTTAATTATAAAAACCAAAAGGAATATATTCAAAACCAATGAAATCATCAATAAGGAAAATAGTAAAGAAGAAACAAACCACTATTACTTTACCTTTGTAATAACCGGGCTTAAGGTGTTAATATCGAGAGGGCGCTAGTTACATCTCAAAGATGACGAATGAATGGCTTAAGTTAATTCAAGTGAACTAATTACTAAACCTGGGCTACCAGCGTTCAGATAAGCGACAATACATGAAAGAAACGACACAAATTAAATCGGATACAAATTACGCGTCTAAGAAATTGAAACAGATCTATAAATGATTTGAAAATTTAACTGCATTCTCAAAAGGTATTACACTGCCACACTATTTCAGTGATTACGAAGGTAGATGAAACTAAATATTTCGGCGATTTAATGTCTAAAAAAGTTAATAAGAAATGACAAATCAGAAAATACTATCAATTTCTGAGGAACTTTGCTAATTTAATTGATCCTGTATATTAAATACTAAGACAAGGATGCAATAGGCATTCTGTATAATTATCAAAAATAATTACGTTCATGATTAAATACTGTATATCAATAATGGTCGCATTATTTCCTAGAAAGAAACATATTTATATTTAAAGTTAAATTTTCAGGAAGTATTGTTAAATAAATATTGTTTTATTATTTTATTTTTATTCTTTGAATTTAATACATTCTCGAAACATCAAATGCAACTTTATTATTACAATTTATTTTTTTAGAGTGAGCTATAACCAAGAATACTTGAAAATGGTATGTGTAAGTACATACATATATAAGTTTCTCACGAATATTTGGTCGGCGATATTTATGTTAACGTACCTACCTAAAAGAGCAGTTTATTCATCATCCAATTCCAATATCAAGGAGATTTGCGCCCTTTATGAGGAAAACTGGTTTGATACTGTTGGATTATATGATAAAAAACTACATCTATATTCATTTTGTGTGATATCTCAAAGCCTTAAAATGTAATGTATCACTTTTGGTAACCCGACACGCTCAAATACATAATGATAAAGACATCTCATTAATCAAATCACTGTGAATTATGTGACTTCGTAATTACTAAATACAGAAAATTTAATGTCGTAAAAATATTATATGAATAATATTAAACAAAGTGTTCACATTCATTTTGTATTTCCTAGAAGAGTTTTCTCCTCCAAAAGTAATATTAATTTTATCGGAAACCAGAAAGATGCTTTTTATTGAATGACAAAATACAGTCGTTTACTTTGGATTTGAGTTCCCGACTATTTACTTACAGTATTCATTACCTTCCCAACTAAAGGAAGTCCTTTTGTTTTCTTCAGAAAACTCAACCAAGACTGTTGTTTTGTCTCGTGTATGTAGTGGTGGGTCCATATCTTATCAACGGTTAAAATTTTAGGATTAACAGTAAACGGTATATTCGCAGCTAATGGAAAACTGAAAGCAGTTTCTACCCAACATTTGTACTGCTGCTTTGTCTTGAGTATGCAGTGATGGATCCAGAACTCATTAATAATTATGAATTGTTCGGTCTTTAACCATTTTAGTCGATTATTAGCAATCGCGACAATCTGTCCGAGAGCTTTTTTATATGTAAGTATTAATGTAATATGTGTCCTCGTTAGTTTTATCCGTTCATCTGATATCCTTACAAGATCATTACATCGATTTACGACCATGTAAGTTCTGTTGTTCACTTTTTTAAAGTTTAAAATGAAGGATCATCGTTACGAAGAATCGACCGTTCTTATTTCCGTTGATATTAAACCTTCGAAATTAAGTATTTCATTGCTAACGGATACTAAATTTTTTGTTGCTTATTTTAAAGAAAGATAAAAGCTTGCTGAATATAAAAAATAATTAAAGGCAATTAACAAATTATAAAGAAACAGATTTAAATTTGAAAAATAAACTACTTGATACTCTATTCATGAATGTGTTATGCTGAGAACATATCACTCCACCTTCATATAATCCGTATCCGGATAGTTAGTCTCAGATTTTCATAAAAAGAATGCGCTTAATTACATAAACAAGTTCCTCTTTATTATGAGCTTTTACTATATAGAGATATAATTAATTGTGATCAATATTGTTAATAATTGATATATTTGGATATAATAATCAAAGAAAAACGGACAGTTCTGATATTGTTTTTCATCGTGTGAAAAACAATGGCGTCGTTAACACTCAAAGAAAATTGGCAAAAGAAGCGTCTTCAGATTTTATATTCTTTAATCAATTGAAAATTTCTTGTACCGAAATTGACATTGCATTAACAGGGTGCTTAAGTTAGTAACTACTAGTTGTAATTGTAGAAGCAGCCCAAAACAACGTACGAAATGGTAATGTACTAGCTATTATTATTTTAACAAATATATTCCACGTTTACGTTTATTTTTGTTAAAATCTCAGTATTGGTCTATAATTAGTGAAAAAAAGGGGTACCGCACCTTTGTTGAACCATATGTGGAATATGGCTAACCTGTTAGTAGTCATTTTTTCTTTGTTCCTTATTTATACCTATTGAGTAGTAGTCTTTTGTGCGTAGCTCTTATAAATGAACATTTTTTAATTTATTTTTATTTTTAAATTTCACAAGCAAACTACACTATATGTTTAATTATTGTACATGTTAACACATACGATTGTGTATTTATTATATTTTTGTAAATTTCACAAGCAAACTACACTATATGTTTAATTATTGTACATGTTAACACATACGATTGTGTATTTATTATATTTTTGTAAAGTGTTATGGCTAGTACTATTTCAATTGATATTTGATTCATTTTCGAATATAGTATCATTCGCAAAATGCCGGCCGATGAAATAACTATACTAAATCGCAAAATAGACGCCATTAAACATAAGTTTACAAAGTTTTCGAGTTATTTGATGCAAGCGCAAAATTATTTAAAAAGTAGTAGTAATACTCACATATATGATTGCAAAAGAAATTTCTATTAGATTAGATTATTTAAAATTATTATGGGGTAATTTGAAGCTATTCGAATTGACATTTGACATGTTTGGTTTTCAATGATTTATATTAAGGTCCGGGAGCAATAGATTTTGCGTACAAGCTACCTATTGTGTTACTTTTTCAAAGAATGTAGTGTTAGCAGGAGTTTAATAACGCTTAATGATCAACGATCGATCAGGTCTGTTCAGTGGTGTCGTGAGTAGCGAGACATGCAACAAATAAAATTATCAGCAATTGGTCTTTAAAAATTTAATGCAAATTTTAACCTCCGGTTAGAATTTAAAAATTCATTCAGATTTTTAATCCATAGTAATGAATTTATTGAAAGTATTCAAAAATTTCATTATTTAAAGGTTTCTTTACAATTTAATGCGTTAGAAGTAAGACAGGTAAGCAGTACGGCATTTGATTTTACCTCACAAAATTATGAGTAGCAATTTACGATTTGTGAAAGTTACAACAATAAAAGACTACTAATCAAAATTATATTAAATAATTTTTTGAAGTCGACGTCATTACAAAAGAAGCTTCACGTTCGATTAGAAATTTAGTTGATAATATATTCAAGTATTTAAGAACTTTAGAGGCAATAAGTTAACCGGTAACACAATAAGACGTTATTTTATTGCATGTGATCACTGGGAAACTATCAAATTATCATAAAAGAATGAGATAAGTGTAATAGTGTGGATATGTGAATCACCGGCAATATATAGCCTTTTACTATCTTTAAATAATAGAGCAGATTATTGAAAAAAAATAAATAAAGTCATTGTAATAAATCTAAAGAAGTTACGATATTTAGGAGTAAACGATCACCCGCATTATTAGACGCAATTAGTGTTAGGCAAATTTTTCTCAAAAGGGGCATTTAGTAACAAAATCGTAAGGCATTTTCAAGTTTAGATATGATGGATTACACAAGGCAAAGCAACTCAAATGACGCTCTATATGGAACAGATACAAAATTAAGTAGTTTTAGATAGACGACTTTCATTAATATCAGATCAAAATAAAAATAATCTTGTCTTATTGTCTACTTTAGTGTTTTTAGTTGCTAATGCACGTGGAAATTATTACAAACATAGAGCTATATTAGATACTGGTTCCATGTTTAGTTTACAAATACCATGCAGAAAGTCCAATATAGGGCACATAAATATTGAACAAGTACTAGGGTTAAAGTAATCTTGTAATTTGAAAATAAAATCCAGAATTTTGAAAAATGTCATGTGGAATTGTGCCAGATAAGATTAGAGATAATTTGCCTGCACGTAATGTAGATATTTCGTCATGGAATATTATAAACCATTTGAATTTAGTGGATATGGAATTTAACATTTCAGATGAAATTGATTTACTAATTAGCGCTCAATTGTTGGTAAGGGATAGCCTATTTTACAGAATACAGTTTTTGGATGTATTATAATGGTAGTAGTAAATTAGAACACGATTAAATCTTACTGTAATTTTGTTAAACAAACAAACAATGAATTAGATAAATGATGAATGATTCTGCAGATAAAATATTAAATCAAGAAGAAATAATATGTGAATCACATTTTTTTAAGAAATCATTTCCATAATAGTGACAATGGATTTGTAGTACGTATTCCATTAAAAATATCGCGAAAAGGACTAGAACATTTAAAAGAGATAGCCGTTATGCGTTTCTTAAAATTATTATTATTATAATTTTATGCGTGAATATCTTGACTCGCAGATCACGTAGAAATTGCAACAATTAGAGATAATTCCGAATTATATAAATATTTCCTATCACATCATGGTGTTTGGAAATCTAATAGCTTAACAACAAAACTACGTGTAATATTTGACGGTTCAGCGGTAATTGATTCAGAATGATCGCTGAATAATATCCAGTATACGAGGTGAATCTGTCAAAATGACAACTAACATTCTGATTTAGGTTTAGACAATATAAGTATGTCGTATTGCTGATATTGATAAAATAGCAGATCTTGATGCAGATCATTCATTACAACAGACACTTTAGCAATTTATTCCAGATAATACGTTGTTAATATATGCATTATAAACTGTTAATTAATAATTAACTGAAGTTACCATTGAGATAACTTGCGAGCATCGCAGATTATAAAAAATGATTTTTATGTAGACGATGTCATTACGGGTTTCGATGATAAGACGAGCGCAATAAATATCTGTAATGACATTACTAAAATATTATTAGATGAGGGATTTTCATTGCGAAAATGGTCATCTATTTGTAAAGAAGTAGCAAATCAAAAGCATATTGATCATAATAATCATTTACTATTTAATAAAAATTCTATCATTAAAACTTTGAAAATGTCACAAATCATAAATTCCATTTTCCATGAAGGATAGTTTTGGAATTGAATTTATTTCAAAGAGAAGCTTTCTCTCTAGTATTTCAAAATTGTTCGAACCGAGGAACTCGTTAGTCCGTGGATAATATTAGTTGAAATTATAGTTCAGCAATTCGCTCATAAATCCTCTAATTTGGGGTAATTTATGGAGCCAAGATCGCACATGTCACTCACAAACAAACAACAACTCTCTTCGAAATACGATATACTACTGTGGGCAAAAAATAGTAAGACGCACTTGTGCCAACGTTTCTTCCAATTCTCGAAACAGTTGTTAAAATCAATTTCAGGAATAGCCTTCAATGCGCGTAGCGATTCACGTTTAATGTCTTCAATTGTCTCAAAACGGTTTCCCCGAAGCGGTCGTTTGAGTTTGCTGAATAGCCAGAAGTCACACGGAGCTAAATCAGATGAATACGGTGATTGCGGCACGATATTGGTTGAAAATTTTGCAAAAAACTCACGAAGAATTAATGCAGTATGCGACGGTGCATTATCGTGGTGCAAAAACCAAGAGTTGTCGGCCCATAGTTCTGGCCTCTTTTTACGAATAGCAATGCGCAAACGACGCATATCACTCAAATAGTATTCTTTGTTGACAGTTTGGCCGGTCGGAAGGAATTCGGAGTGCACCACACCTCGATAATCGAAGAAAACTGTCAACATAACCTGATTTTTGACTTGCTTTGACGTGGCTTTTTGGTCTTCGGCTCACCTTTGATACGATATTCGGCCGATTGATCGTCCGTTTCCAGGTCATAAGCGTAGATCCAAGTCTCATCTCCAGTTATGATGCCTTTCATTTTGTCTTGATAGTCGGAAAGTATTGTTTCACAGACGTTAACGCCACGCTGTTTTTCGAAAAAATTGAGTGATTTTGGAACAAATCGTGCTTTCACTTTTCTTAGGCACAAATGATCTTCCAAAATGGTTTTCACTGATCCTTCCGATATTCCAACGATGCCAATAAGGTCTCTGACTGTTAATCGTCGATTCTCAAGCACCAATTCCATGATTCTATTGACGTGTTGATCATCAGTTGATGTTGATGGCCGTCCTGGACGTGGTTCGTCATCAACGCGTTCTCGACCCTCTTTGAATAATTTGTACCAATCAAAAACACTTGCTCGCGACAAACAATTATCACCGAAGGCCTTTTGCAACATTCTGAGCGTTTCGGCGCTAGAAACTTGATTCCATACACAAAATTTAATGGAACTTCTTTGTTGAATAATTTCACTGATTGTAAAAATCGCCGAATGCACTTTTTGTACTTCAGAAAGACAAGCGTATACTAAACACTAATGATTATTTTGATGTGACATTTGGCACAGATGCCACTGACAGTCATACCAATCTAGAAAAAAATATTTCGACGAATGGGTTTTCGCGCGAAATTTAAATTAAAAAGTCTTACTATTTTTGCCCACAGTAGTATATATAAAACGATATATACCCCTACAATAACACATGGTTGCAAGAACTGGATACTGACAGAGAGGCAAAAAAAACAGATTGCAAGCAGCCGAAATGAGGTACCTTAGAAGAGTAAAGAACATTACAAGGAGGGAAAGAATAAGAAATATGGAGATAAGAAATAAACTGAATGTAAAACCATTGATAGAATTAATAGAAGAAAAGAAATTGGAAGGTATGGGCATCTGGTTAGAATGGGGATATTGGGGAGATGCTGAAGAGGAGGGGTAAAGCATGGCAAGAGGCTAAGAGTTTGGCCAGGAACAGGAAACAATGGAGGGAATTTGTGAGAAAATAAAAAAAAACACGCACCTCGACACCGCAAGGTAGTTTAGCAATCATGGTTATTAACATTAGCCTGGGATGTACTCATTCAGACGGACTTAGAGCGGGAATGTTTGAAACTTAAAGATAACTTACCTTTCTCAAATACCTTAGAAATACCAAAGCATATCGTTTGTAGTAAGTCTATTATAATACAAATTAGGCTTACATAGTACAACTAGAAAAGGTGAAGTTCGAGTACATTTACTTACTTCAGAAACTAAGGTAGCTACGTTGAAACAAAAATTAACAGTTTGAATATTGGAATTATCTGATGCGAAAAGGTGTTAAATACTCTAACTCGAAAAAATATTAAGTGTTTCATGAGGCGTGACTCATAAATAGAACTTTCGTGTATAAAAAACAATTCGAAGTCACTTCCATGATTCGAGGCCAATAAAATTAACCAAAGTCAAAATTTTGTTTTGTTTCATGTTAATACCAAAGATAACTCTGTTAATAAAGCCTCTAATATGTTTCCAAACTTTATACGACACTGTAATCTTTGATAGCTTGTTCTAGATTTTCTAAGGTCACATTTAAACGAAAGGCCAGTTCCGTAAACAGATATTGGTAACATGAAAGTATGTTTGGTTACTTCTAACAAATTGGCCATATTTAGCAAATTTTGAAGTTTTTCAAAGCTAAATAGAGTAAATGCATATTGTTTAAGATTTTATAAGAGAAGAAACAGAAATGAAAAAAAATCAGGTCATTTAACTATGTCAGAGTTATCTACTAGCACTAATATATTGTATTAGCGAAATTATATCAAACAGAAATCTCAAATGAATTAAATTTGCTAACGAAAAATAAATTCGCACCGAAGACGAGCAGTCTCATTTCTTTCATATTTATAGATAAAGGTTCCTATATGTCGGAGGCAGAGTAGGCTTCTTAAAATTATGTTTCAAAACATCCAATTCTGTTAAGTGGAACGCATCCACTAAGTTAATCATTGTAAACGAACACAATAAATTACTCGTATTTCATGCCTGTCCACAATTACTTCTGGTTAATTCGTTAAAAATATTGGCCGACTTCGGGCACAAATGCAGTGAAAAGATTTAATAAAAATTTTATGATTTACAAATTTAACATAAGTCCGAGTTAATGAAAACATATATATCTGACTTACATGAACCAAGGGTAATAATCAAAACGCCGTTTTATAGTACTAGTGTAGATTATGCTGATCTTTTTCAATTTAAAACTAAAAGGGGACAGAATGATACACTTTATTGAGCATATATTTGTATTTTTGTTTGCTTTATTATTAACTTTATTTACTAACTTACATTTAGATGTAGTAACTGACCTTACAACAGATTCATTTATAGCAACTCTAAAAGGGTTCTTTACTAGACGGAGCAAACCTTTACGAGTTTTGTTGATGCAAAGGAAGAATCTAATTGTATGAATTTTTAATTCTTCTGGATTCTTCCCACTGCTATGCATTTTAGTGGTATTTGAGAACAAATAGAAGCTACTCTAATTCATGACCTATGTATGCCTTATTCTCTGATTCTAATGGTGTCTGACCACTATCACCATCATAATTCCTTATTACCAAACCGCTGATAATGGTAGTTGATTCGAGTTTATCGCAAATAAAAGTCAACAAGTTATCAAGATTACAACTCTTACAGAAAATGCGTAGAGATTTCTGAAAGATATGGTCAGGAGAATATTTTGCTAGCGTTCAGGAAGGAAACAAATTCTTGTAGTAGCAAGTATTAAACTCGATTTCTGAGTATTGGTGAAGAACGAAAATCTACCTTCGTGTAAGTGGACTGGAAGAGTTGTACGGTACAACGTGGAAGTGATAAATTGTGCGTGACGTGACTATGAAAACACCTCATAGTTTATTAAACCATCCAGTTGCGAAGTTGTATTTCCGACATCGAAAAAGTGATCAAATGTATATATATACACATATATATATATATATATATATATATATATATATATATATATACTCTAATGAAGATAATGTTTATGTGAAACGTAAACAACATTTCGAAAAGATCAAAGACATTTGCTGGCTTAAGTTTAAGATCTCTAAAATAAAAAGTTCAGGATAGCGTATTTGGTTTTAAAAACAACAGAAATGTAAAATTTATTCAGTCGAATTAACTATTATTATACAGCGTGTTTAAAAAAGAATATGCGTATTTGACACCCCGTGATTTCTTCCTATGGGGTTTTGTTAAAGACAACGTTTATATACGACCGCTCCTACAGAACCTGGAAGAGTTAAAGAACCGGATCCGTACTGCCATAACATCAGTGGCGAAGGACATGCTTGCCGGAGTATGGGAGGAATTTGAGTATCGATGTGATATTGTTTGTGTCGCTGATGGAGGACATATTGAACATCTGTAATTTGAACTTGAGAGGTTCGTAAATATGTGTGTAAAGTTTCATATTCGTATATCTTAAAGTTTAATAAATATATGCATTCGAAATACGTATATTCTTTTTGAAACACCCTGTATTTTAGTATATGTTTTATTTCTTTCAAAATTTTGGCAGCTGTCATAGAACATCTCTGCAAAAAAATTTAATCATTTAATGAAATTCATAATAATACATCGGTCATAATATGAATTTCAATTTTGAATGAATAAAACATTAGATAATTTTGCCCCTTCGTATCAAAGAATTAAAAACTCCAAAAAGAGTCTAATAAACATGTATCAACTGCTGGATTACCACAAATAGTCGTGATCAAAGGAAATACCCGACAGAAACATATAATCCTTCAGTAGATGAAGTTGAAAATTTTAATACTGCGAATTACGCATTAGAAAAATTAACCCTAGTTGGATGTCTAGAATGTTAAGGACTAATCAAACACGTGTCAAGTAAATCATTGTTGCGGTTAATTTGATATAATTAACACATATCCAAAATATGTTGTAAAAATGAATAAAACTTGTGTCATCACTTTAATCCATTGTCACAACATAAAGTATAGAATGATGACATAAATATATCGTCTCTAAAGTTCGATCTCTTTTTTTGCTCCGGCAATATCACATTTACGATTTTTTGGTTTTTGATGGGATTCTTTATGTTCATTAATTTAAATGTAGACACTTCACAGGTCAATATTAAGCAGATTTTACATTTTATTGAACGATAAAAGAACTGTGATAGGGAAAATTGAACCGAAGCATTTTCTTTGTCATATCTATTCACAAAAATTCCATTTCAGTGACTGTATGGCTGGTTTTAAAGCTTTATAGCAGCCTCTCTATATTCCCAAGAATAATTCCTTATTAATTAATGTGAAAAAACATTTACATAGAATTCATTTTTTTGGCAACGGAAACGAAGACAAAATTGTTGATGATTATTATCCAAAGATAAATATATGAGGATGATTTTGCCGACCTACTAGTCCTATCTTTCAGAAAAACTTAGTATTATATTCTAATACCAGTATCTATTGTATGGTAACTAGTAAAATCTAGTTAAAGTGTCTAAATGGAAAATTCTAAAACGCATAAACTGGCAGCTCGTGATGCATTCCAAGGACTAAATACATCCTTCAGTTGATTAACAACAAACTTTGGGCAACAATGTTCCTTCGAAGTTCACAATTTGTCGCTGGTTGCATAATTTAAACACGGTGATATGAGTATTGAAAATAATGTGTGATCAGGACCATAAAAGTTGCAGTGACTCGGAAAATGATCAATAAAATTAATAATATTGCTATAAACAACCAAAGAATTGACATCAACAAGATATCTAACTTACGCGCATGTGGATTAAACGTATACATCATATTTTACACCAGTGTTACCAAGTCTAGGAAAATTTCTGAAACTTTTGAAAAAATCCTTTATCTAAAGACTTTTTGGAAATTTCAGTTAATTTACCAATACTTATTAAAATATGTCAACAAAATTTTAAATTAAATGAATAAACTATTTATGAAATTTATTGGTATTCCTATATGTACATATATTTTCATGCATCGACTTGAACATCTAGAGTCGAATAGTTAAACTTAGTACAAATAAAAACTAATAGCATTCACTACTCGTAATTTATTTAAATACATGTATAATGAAAAAACAGTAATTCTCTAAAAGATTTTGTTATGCGAATGATAAGCAATAGTTTGCGTGTCATTTTCTAATTGTAATAGATTATTATTTTAATACATATGTATATATATATCAAACAAGTGTGTATTATAGTTACGTATACTTATGTTCTTTATACCTTCGTTTATTCTTTAAAATAAAACGTTATAACAGTTGCAAACTAACTAAAATAGATGTTAAAAGAAATTCTAGTATCTCTAAAAACTTTTCAAAGCAACATTTAGGGATTTCTGTTTTTTGACCTAGCGCTACTATTTTGCACGTATAATTATGCATATCCATGTTGCTAGCAAGGCGTATACCACTAATGATGAATTTGGATCAAAAACATGAAATAATGTGCAAATCAGATGATAATTTGGAGCTGCTCAACAAAAACGAAGCCGTTTTCTTTCAAGATTTATTGTAGTTAATGAAACCTAGGCTTTACCGCTATGTTTCTGAAACCAACTGGCAATCAAACACGTAATGCCAGCCCTTATTCAGTGGATGACAAGATACTTCAATCGATGGATAAGATAACGGCTACGATTTGATGGGATTCGAAAATGATAATTTTTATAGACTATCTTGCAAATTACTTGACCAATTTAGTAAAGCAATTTATGCAAAATTGATCTCGACAACAAAGAAACACGCCTTCTGATACTAATCTACTTAATCAAGAAGAAATTGAGATTTTGGGCTGTGTCTCATCCACTCTATTTGCTAAATCTAATTCAAAATAACTTCCACTTACACCTTAGTCTCAAAATTTTCGTCGCTGCAAAAAAGTTTCAATTAGATGTAGGACCTATTGCAGCAACGAAGCGGTGTTTTGAGAATCTTGAGGAATGTCATTACAAAAATGATATCAAGATGATAAAGAGAATATGTTGAAAAACAAGTAAAGGAAAACTTGTTCTATCTTATTTGTTTCATTTCGAGTATTATTTCTCCTCAAATCATCCTAGTTTTATCACTTACAAGATTGTATTGGATCATAATTGTTTCTCTTTAGATTTTCACTTGTGTGCAATTTTAGGCTCCTGCGTATAACGGAAGATACAATGCGGAGTTGTGCAAGATTCCACGACGTACAGTCATGGAAGTTTTCGTTCATCTCGTGAATATTGAAAATATCACATACAAACATCGCATTATTATAGAGCATATTTATTTCCTTTAGCAATGTTAGAAATATTTAATAACAATATGAAAGCTGAAAGCTGCTCTTTATTCAGCATCTTCTGTGTTTTAAGACTCTTCCTTTTACGTATCATAATAACAGCTTTCGTCTACTATATTTTCCTTTGTTCACATAGTTTCATTTCTATTTGAAAGGTGGAGGTCCATACCTCCATTTGAATAGAAATAACTGTTCAAATATGAAAGCTCTTGTTATTTAAAACGACAAGAAGGTTTGGTAAATATTCTATCATTGAATGTCAAGAAGTAGTTCCACATGTGTCAAATCATATTTAAATCCGGCGACTGAGGAGGTGAACGTACATTAAAAGCAGTCATTCTTGTACAACAAAATCTCTTCATCTGCTATCAATAATTTTTTATGTCTCTGCAAATATTGTTTCGGGAAATCTAAGTATATTCATCGATCTATAGCTTGTCCATAGTTCCACATGTGTCAAATCATATTTAAATCCGGCGACTGAGGAGGTGAACGTACATTGTAAAGCAGTCATTCTTGTACAACAAAATCTTTTTATCTGCTATCAATAGTTTTTTATGTCTCTCTGCAAATATTGTTTCGGGATATTTAAGTATATTCATCGATCCATAGCTTGTTACATAAATACTAAACTGCCCATCCTGTCATCAATATAAGTACACAATTTTTTCCTACGTGGTTCTCTTCCGCTATATACAGAATTTCCTTAAAATTCTTTTCCTGCTTTCTGAATGCACTTACTTTCCAAAACAATTATCCATGGATTTAAACTCACTGTGCTTCCAACAGTTCACTAATCATGCTCATTTAGAACCTTTGAACTTTTCTCGGAGCAGTCTTAACAGTTCCGGATATTTTGAATTATTTTATTACAATCTGCACTCTAATACGCTTTACAGTTAAATTTAGTTACTTAGCTTAAAGATTTCTTTTGCTTGTGTAGTTTTATGAATGCAAATGCAAGACATATGATTACTTTGGCGACTCATCTTTTAAATACAAGGAATGCTTATTTTGTACAAATACGTGATGCTATGAAAAGTATTTACTAAATTCCTTTGAAATTTATGTTCTACCATGTAAAAACATCTGGTACAAAGAAGAGTAAGAACACTTTGTCATATTTGATGTTAGAATATTTATCAAATTTTCTTATATATTCTCTATCATATTCGGATGACGAATTTCAACATTTATAGGGTGTACGAAAATTTTCATGACTGACTGTATTTATTACAAAAGATTCTGCGTTGAAAATTTAACTTTTAATTTGACTTGAAAGAATACTTGAATATTATAGAACTCTATTAAAGTATAAACAAATTAACTAGTACACTGCCGTTACCTGATAAGGTACTAATAAAGAAGATAGATGCTTAATGCATTACTCCTAGTTATAATTAGAAGGGTAATTAACTAACATTGTTATAATGCATACGGTTTCGACTATGAATGCTAACATCGTAGAACAAGCCACGGTTATGTGCCTGATATAGTTACAGTTCTGGCCTGAGATTTAATATACGACTTATATAGCTACAGGCGCGTCTTGATGAAATTGAACTTGAGGTAAAACCATTTCATGTGATTGTTAATATTTAAATTTGCCTGGCTAAATAAAACGTATGTAATCATTTCCTACATAAAAGGAATAATTTCTGTCGACGCCTATGCCCTCAATATACGTTTGAAATGTGTCTGCAATTAAGCATTTAATCATTTAGAAAAAGATGTGAGCCAACCTTTTAACCGTTCACTTTAAAAAATCTTGGACTTCCCGAGATAAATGCAAAACTGAGCTGATGGCACAAATTAAGGCAACATGCTACGCCGCAGAATAAACCGTGTTACGCAACCGCGATTGGAAATAAAAATAAAATACTTGCTCATATTGAAATGCTGTAGGCTGATTTAAATACGGAATTTTTCGTGTTCTCTCGTTTTTCACTTTTTTCTCAACTTTTCTGCGAGTAACTTAACTTTTTTATCGATCGCTCTAAACAATAAAATATACGGTGAATATTTTCACTATTAATGTTTTGATTTAACGTTATATTTAGAATATCTACTACTGAAGTTAAAATGATGTAAGAAATATAATAATTTTGAAATAAATTATTTAAAAAACTCACAAAACTGGCACACGTACTTTGAATACCATTATTATTAAAAATAAAATAGAAGGGAATACCAAAGGCAAGAATAAATGTTTTAACATACCAACAATGTATTTGAAAATGTTACATATTCGCAAAGGTACTCACGTATTTGATTATGTACAAGAGCACTGTCGGTCATACAACCTTTCTAGAGCTCACCAATATGACAATAACATTTTCGAAAACAGAAACAATTAACATTTACTGCGAATTCTCAATTCAAATATGTAAATATATGATAATTTTAATGCATATTTTGTGTAAAAGCGCTTTTTTTTATTCAAATTGAACTCGCTAGTGAAAATTATAAAAGCGATGACTTTTATCAGATCAAAATATCTCTCATAAACACAAGAACGCAATGTGTCCCAATTAAATTTAAATGATTAAAAGGATTATCCTTATTATAGTAAAATTGTTAATTTATATTACACGTTTATGTTTAAATTAAAAAACCGAAAATATAGTGCGTATACTTCGTTCTTCATAAATTGTTAAACGTCGTATGCAGTTTAAGGCGGGGTAAACTGCATACGATAGGTTATCTCTGAGCCGTTTTTCCACCCATCAAAAATTTGTAATTATGGAATATGACAGTTGATGTTGATTGATCTTGAAATATTTGTATGGCTTTTTAACGATAAAATCAGTTTTTCTTAGGTACGAAATATTTGGAAATGAATCCATTCTCGAACACGTGTTTTTTAGTATATAGCATTGCCGCCAAAAAATATACCACCATCAGTCGCGGACATTTATTTGTAGATTAATAGCGGCTGGTACTCAATATGTACAAAAAAATAATTATTAAAAGTCTTGAAATGTGAAAGAGTTTAATTGTGTAAAAAATATCAAAAACAAAAGGTAATGTCGATAATAATAATAATAGATAAGTTACGTAAATAATACATATTAGGTGAACCAATGTAATTGACTATGACATAGCTGCGTTTTTTGGCTTCTTCAATTTACTCTTCTACATTAGATATTTATTATTTTCCACTCAAATTTATTCTATTTTATATCGTATCATCGTATCATTTTCACTTTGTACATATTGTAAATTTTCAAATAAGTTTTTTAGGAGAAAATTAATTATTTTTTTAACTCTGTACGTATCTATTCGTGAGTGCACATATAGGCGCGTATATGCGTGCGTGTGTGTTTCTCATCAAATGTTCTCACGGTTATATGGTGCGAAACTGTCATCTCGGTCTTTTTAATTTCAAAAAATTGCAGCTAATCAAAAATAGAAAATAACGAATGGAACCTACTATGGATGGATTTGGTTGTTCAGTCAGGATGCACCCTGCCATCTTCGATTGACCCGGCTTCAGTGAAAGACGGCGGTCGGTTGTTAAATGACATAAGCGCGTCACCTTGTTGAATAAATAAGTAACACCCTGTATATTTGTACGTCGAGGTGACAAACAAGGAATCTCGTACCCCGTTTTAAGTATCAAACATTCCAAAAGTGTACACAATACAACAACAAAAGCTAATATATAAAATACACAAAAAGAATATCGTAGTTTCACTTTAATTAACAGAAAAATTCAGCGTGTTTCAAAAAGAATGTACGTATTACAAAGTATTATTTAACCGTCATATGTTTAAAATGGCTACTGCGCAGCAAAAATCATTTTGTGTTCTCGAGTGTGCGAAGTGCAATTCCGTGATGATTTCCAGTGCAAAGACGTTTCAGGTTGAGCTACCAAATTGATCCTCCGAATGGGTGGAACATTCGCAGATGATATCAACAGTTTGTAGATACAGGATGCGTATGTAAAGGAAAGAGTCCTGGCCGCCCACGTGTTTCTGAAGAAAATGTTGCACGAATTCAAACTGTTTCCTTCAAAATCTACTCGTGGTGCCAGTCGGGAGTTACAACTGCCTACAATAACAATTTGACGTGTTTTGAGCCGTCGGTTAGTTATGAAGCCGTTCAAGTTACAGTTGTTTTAAGCTCTGCATCCTGATGACAAGCGGAAACGTGTGGCATTTTGTAACGAGATTCATGTTGCTATTGACAATGATAACACTTTCGCACAACGCATCGTGTTCAGTGATGAAGCGACTTTCCATGTTAGTAGTCTGGCAAACAAACACAATGTTCAAATTTGGGGTCTACATGCAGCCATTGAACATGTACGAGATTCGCCTAAAACTAATGTGTTTTTTGCTATATCCCGATTATCTGTTTACGGCCCATTCTTCTTTGATGGAAACACAGTTAACGGTCTAGCAGTATCTCGCTATGTTACAAAACTGGTTGTTTCCGAGGCTGCACGAAGACAGCTTTGGTTTTCAACAAGACGGGACACGCCCTCACTGAAGTCGCCAAGTGCGTGAATATCTGAATGAAACTCTACTAAACCGTTGGATTGGTCGTCAAGGTGCTGGCGACTTAGCATGTCTCAGCTGGGCTCCACGGTCATCGGATTTGACACCCTGTGACTTCTTCCTATAGGGCTTTATTAAAGACAACGTTTATATACGACCACTCCCACATAACCTGGAAGAGTTGAAAAACTGGATCCGTACTGCCATAACATCAGTGTCGAAGGACGTGCTTGCCCGAGTATGGGAGGAATTTGAGTGTCGATGTGATATTGTTCGTCTCGCTGATGGAGGACATATTGAACATCTGTAATCTGAACTTGAGAGGTTAAGAAATATGTGTGTAAAGTTTCATATTCGTACGTCTTAAAGCTTAATAAATATATGCATTCGAAATACGCCTATTCTTTTTGAAACAGCCTGTATATTAAATTAAAAGTTAAGTAGTAAAGTATGGATTAACACTAAGTTGATGGTAAAATATCTGATACTGTCGTTGGTTTGAGCATGTAGTTTTAATAAGGCAATTCTAAACAATAAAAGAACAAATGAAGCAGTTTCCCCGAATTTGACTCTAATTTCGTTTACGAAAGAAAATTTAAAATTTAGAACCTATCTAATTAAGTTTAATTTACTCAATTTTGCGAAATTTATATAATATTTTAGTTAATAATAAGGACAAATATGTAAAGCTTAACATGTTTGTAAAAAAGGAGATTAAAAGAAATATTTCTAGATTAGGTAAAAAAATAAATTGAGTATCAAAAAAAAATAATTACGCGAAACGCCGTTACTAAATTTCTGGAAGAAGGAAGAAAAAGAACTTATATACAGATATCAGCGATGTTAAGATGTAAATTTTACACTTTATTTAGTGTTTGATCTTCATAGTTAATTAGTGCTAAAATTTCCACTCAAAATCTGTACTTAATTAGTATTTAACGCCCTTCCAATCAAAGGGTCTAGAAAAGACTTTTTGAAACGCATTGAATATAGTTAACACTGTGAATAGTACGTTTAAAGCTAATCTCAATAATTATTTCGCAATAATCAAGAGGACTACCTAATATTGGCAATTCATAAAAACGTTGCTAATCTAAAATTACTTTAAAAAAACTAGCACATCAAAAAATGTGATTATGTTCAAAAAGCTACAAAATGTCTATAACTTGGTAGATCTCTCAAAATTCAAAACCAGACATACACTACCGCTCATAAGTATTTGGTTACTCTTGTGTCATTATAGTTTCTATAGAAAAATTGTAATTATAAAATTTATTTCTGTAGTAAGAAATAGTTTCATAGTATTCACTAAAATCTATAAAAGCTTATTCAAAAATAATTATGCGATTATCCTATTATTCACAAAGAACGATAATATGCCAATAAAACTCCAGGTAGAATAATTGCACTTGAGGGATTAGATCTCTCAATTCTTGGAAATTTTCGATTGTAATGATTTTATTTTAAGATAGACTGTTATTGTAAACTATTAAGTATTTATACTTTAGTATTTTGGTAAAATTGTAGTTAGTTTTTGTGAGGTGTTCATAGTGATAACATGGTGTGTTTCAAAGAAGTTCAATTGGTTAGAAATACCTAAACGGAAAGAATTGAGTGTAAAAACACGATCGTTTATAATCGCATACCATGAAACTGGGAAAGGCAACTGCGAAATTGCCACAGAACTTAAATTAAATCAGTCCATCGTGGGTTATATCATCAAAACACACCGCGAATGTGAAGATGTGTTGAGCAGAACTCAAAAAGGCACACCAAGGGTAACAAGCTCAGCAGAAGATCTTGCAATGGTGATAACAAGCAAGAGAAATAGACGAAAAACGGTTCCAGAAATCACAGCAGAAATGACTGCTGCTCGTCGAAAATCCATAAGTATTTCCACAATTAAACGGCAATTAAAAGAAGCCGGTCTTCATGGACGAATTGCAATGCGGAAGCCGCTTCAACGCAATCAAAACAAGCAAAAACCTTTAAAATGGACACGCGATTACCAAAATTGGACCATAGAAGACAAATAAAGTAGTGTGGGCCGATGAATACCAATTCGAGACTTTCGATTCACGAAAACGTGTTTTCGCGAAGGTCTGTGGGTGAGCGTGCCCGGGAAGAATGCATAGCCCCTACTATTAAACACGATGTAGGTTCAGTCATGATATGGGGTTGCTTTTCTGGATCAAATGTGGGCGATCTCGTAAAAATCGAAGATATACTAAAAACATAACAGTATAAGCGCATATTAAAGGAAAACGCAATCCCCTCTGGAATTAAAATTTCGGGTCAGAATTTTATCTTCCAACAAGATAATAACCCGAAACACACTTCCAAATTGGAGAACGAGAAAACTATAAAAGTTATGGCGTGGCCTGCCGAGAGACCTGATTTAAAACCCATCGAGTTGCTGTGAGAAGAACTTGACCGAGAGGTGAGAAAATCGGCCCCCATATCTGCTGTTAATATGTGAAAGAACCTGCAGGTGACATGGGGTGAAATAAGACCTGAGACATTACGAAAATTAATCGAAAGAATGCCTCGATTATGTGCTGCAGTGATTGAAAATAAAGGAAGGCATTAGTCGAGTTCAAAATTTAGATAAATATATTATACGACAATTTATTTTAGATGCAACAATATATATTTTTCATATATGTAAATAATAAAAAGATATTAGTATTTCAATTTTTATTTTTGTTACAATTTGCTGGTTAAATGCGAGTAACCAAATACTTATGAGCGTAGTGTATATAGGACTATACGCAGAATTAAGTAGAATACGCATTACCAAACCAAATAAAAGAATGATGACAAACAGTTCAAAACACACAAATATACCCATACAGTAACGAAAATAAATTCACGAAAGAGGTATTTAAATAGAATAAATTTGAAACTAATCTATAAACAACTCAAAAACGAAACAATACCCAGAAAAACACTTCACATATGTACCTGGATGCAATAGGATCTAAAGAATATGCCAGAACACACACTAAGCTAGACTTCGACACATCAACCTGAAAATAACAACAATAATAACGTTAACATGTAGATTGAAAAGCAAAATTATTACGTTTAAAGACAACTAGAAAGAAATAAACTAAATTAAAACATAAGTTCTAGATCGATAAACTAACAAGACTATGGGCAAGAAAACTCGTTAACACTGGTTAACAATCAACTTATTTATTAGCAAAAAAGGTAAAGCTGAATAATCACTCTATTGCACCAAGACTTAATGACCGACCTCGGTATATAAAATCTTAAATATTCTAATAAAACTTTTCTCACAAATAGACGGTATATGAAAAAAGAAAGAATAATTACGGTGGTAATCATGCTATTTCAGAATTACGGTTATTATAATGCAGATATTTTTTTCTCCTTACTCGATTAACACAGTGTTGAGCTGGATACGTATGCAGCTTACAAGTTTTTACTTTAACCTTATTGGCTTACTTATTTGTGAAATACTGATAAAAATGAAACTTATATTTATAAGCCGAAGTCCTGTTCACAATATATATTAGATGATAAATTATTTACTAATAATGACTTACCACACTAATTAACTAAATACTTTCACAATGTAATACGATCAATTTACTTTATACTTGAACGACTAACAAACACAAAACTTAGGTTTATAAGGCCCATTCCCAAAATATTTTAAATAATAAATAATGTACTACTAAGAATTCTAATCGATCTAATTAACTAAATACTTTCACTGTGATACTATCAATTTACTTTTAACTTGAATGACTGACACAAAATAAGACATGTTTATGAGATGTGCGGATTGCAATTAATCATTTAACTTCTAAGGTAGGTACCTTAACCACTGGCTAGTTTGCAGTGAGACAGTCTATAGGTTGTTCGAGTCCTATAACTTGGGACGATTACTGAGACTGGAAATGGTCTCGATACAAATCCACAGATGACTTCAGGGCACGGTAATCTCTAATACACGTTGGTTAACGTGCTTTCAAATGACTCTCTCTCCTAGATGGAAGATAATTAAAAGATAGTCTTTCGACAGCAAAGAAAAAAAACCCTTAGTTTTTGGAGGGTTCTAGTACGGTTACAAATGACGGTAGCCCAAAAATGGCGTCAATGACTTCCACACACGTGGTCCTCGAAACAGAATTTTCTCAAAATAACTAACTCAACTTTATCGAATGCCAATTAGCGTGTATAAAAATGTGTCTCCAAGGTTCCTTTCAACTTAGCCCAACAGCCAAGAAGGCAAAAAAAACACGACGTAATATCCAGTCTCAGGTATTCCTTTAAAAATAACAAATAATTTGTGAAAATCAATGGTAATGTAGTACCAATTATAAAACAGTCATCGATGACAGAAAATTCCAAGTAACACATCTGATTAACAGAATATCAACGACGGATGAATCCATCATTACCTAAACAGTGTGCGAAACAAACTTGCGGTATTATTAACGAGATGGCACTAACGGTACGATAAAAATGACTTAGTCAATTTTAGTGAATTAGTTACAAAGCAAGGCCCGCTGTCGTTCAAGAGCAGTACCATACTAAGTCAAGTAAAATATGATGAAAATTATGCCCTTAGAATTTGCGAAAGTTCGATGGATGACCGTTATATTGGACAAATTCACAAATAGTATGAAATGGTTACATGCAACGAAGTTCACGAAATTTGAATCAAACTAAGCATGTAATAAAAACTTGAAATAACTGCTACGTACTGGTTGCACAGTAGCAAATTGCTGCGGGTCACAAACGACCGCTCGAGGGAGCTTAGGTATTTCTGGGCAGCAACAGAACGATGCCAGCTAGCTGTCGCGGAGGTCATGGTTCGCAAGCTCGGAATTAGTATCTGTTTTATAATATGATGGGCGCCAAGAGCAAAAAATAGGCGGGTGAAATTATTCGTTATGTTTCTCAAAGGCCGTAGCTCTATTAGCCAATAAGTTGCCTCAGAATCCCCACAAGTTCGACTGGTATGACATGAATTCAAATAAACACCCAGTATATATAACAGTTCAAAATTTATACAAAAAAAAAACTATCTTACTCCTGTTCAGTGGAGAAACAAACAAATTCTCTATATAACGATGTAGTAATATAAAGATTAAATATAAATGTTGTTAATAAAAGTAAGACATTAATGATTATTGTAATACACCCGATATATATATATATATATATATATATATATATATATCTGATAATTTCTTTATTTGAATAAATTTGACTTAAGCTATATCAAACTAAAAAATATTGAGGTAATATGTATCTCACATCTGACAATTTTCTTTAATTAGACAAATTATACCCTAAAGTTATATGAAATTAAAATATTGAGTTAATATGTATTTCACATCTGATAATTACTTTGATTGAATAGATTTACCCTAAAGTTAAACAAATTGAAACAAACTAAAATATTGAGACGATATATCTGGCATTCAACAATTTCGATAATTAACTAAATCCACCTAAAATGGTGTCGCAGCTTCCAAATCGAGACGAAAGGGGTTAAAAAAAATAAAATAATAATACTTATGCTTTCCCAAGTCGTAGTGCTAATTCCCGAAGGCTCGAGGAGAAAAGAAAACCTATTACGGAGGCTGCTCAACGAAACTCCTTCGGAAACGAAGGAATCTTTGGAATTAAGCAGGGAAAACTAAAGCAATGGTGGCTGCTACGTCGAATTCTCGTACTCTCAAAAAAAACGGCGTTGGACCGTTACAAGAAGCCCTAAAATAACAATCACCAATAAGGGACTGTACGTATATTTTTACTTCATTGGCAGACACATACATGTAGATGTTAACGGGCTCTTAAGAAGATTCTCTAATTATACTCAGTTGTTTTTTACTGATTCAGATACACATTTGTCTAGCAAAAATCGAGAAGAGTGGATATCGCACGTCCACCTTCCTGCAGAGTTATCACTAAAATGCGATCGATATAGATCGTATCGTATCGGTCTAGGTACGAAGAAAGGCGTAACGGGGGTGTTTTGCAGTCGTATGGCACATCTGCTTGTTAAAAAAAATGCATTAACAAATCCAAGGTCGACGTAAAACGTGTGCAATGAATATATTTATTTAAAACGATTTTTAAAATTTAAAATGAATGCGATATCCCAAATATATATTTCCGCATTAGATTCATCGATGTCCAGGGGCGTCTCTTCTTTCAAATAAATGGCCGGGTTTATTTTAATAGATATACGATATGCAGAAATATGTTCTGAATGAAAAATAAACCGTAACATAACTTGAAGATATGGAGGAGGGGGGGAGACAGACACACAGCATTCACACCTAGTACCAAATACACTAAAGAAATTAGTCAAATACCATACATTCTATTACAAAAGCTACACTTTAATACTTTCGATATAACCCAAAGTATCATGATGCTGAATATATTTTAAAGAGATAGGTCTTCTAAATTCAAAGGTTTATCTAACACACGATCACCGTGAATGAAATGTATATATTATTTAATTTCCCATACAAATAAAAGTTTAAAAATCAGCATTAACTGCTTTAGTAAAGTACACGGCATAATGAGCAATTTATATGAAAAAAATAATTGCCAATTAAATACTGCACAATTAGAATTACTAATGTTATTTTGTTTCATTATTTTTTATAATATAATGTATATCATGCTTTGAACATAAAACAGTTTCGTTTCCAAAGTAGGTATTTTTCTACACAATCCCCTTTTCAACACTATATACGAGGGTAGTCTCGCAAGTACCCGTCCTGACCAAGAGATTGCGGTAGTTATTTGAAGAATATCACTGTATTAAAAAGAACACAATCTATAAAGCATATGTTTCAAGCTTGTTTAGTATTTGTTTGGCAGTCATTAATAGTGAACGTTTTCAATGAATTTGTAAAAATGGAGAAAATTGGTCATCGTTACGTGATACAATACTTTTATTTGAAAGGCCCCAGCCCAACCGATAAAAAAGCATAACTGGATTCTACTCTAAGTGAGTCTGCACCTTGGTTTACAACAGTGAAAAATTGGGTAGCAGAGTTTAAACGAGGCCGTATGAGCTGCCAAGACGAGCATCGCAGTGGTCGACCAAATTAGGTGACGACTCCAGAAATAGTGAAAAAAATCCACAAAGCGATACTGGATTATCATCGACTGAAAGTGTGCGAGCTAGCAGACATTCAAAAAGTGCGGTGCGTCGCATATTATCTGAAAATTTGGACAGCTGTGTGCAAGACGGGTGCTGCGTTTGGTCACACTTGAGCAAAAACAGTCCCGTAAAGATGTTTCAGTTGAGTGTTTAGCAAAGTTTCACAACAATAAAGCAGAATTTTTGTGCCGTTTCATAACCATGGATGAAACATGGGTCCATTACTTCACACCCGAGACAAAAGGACAATCAAAAATGTTGGACTCAAAAGGGAGAACCGGCTCCAGAGAAAGCGAAGACCGTTTCATTTGCAGGCAAGGTCATGGCATCGGTTTTTTGGGATGCACCTTGAATAATTTTCATTGACTCTCTTGAAAAAGGAAAAGCTATCAACGGTGAGTACTATGCGAACTCATTGCAACGTTTGAGAGAAGAAATCAAGCAAAAACAGCCGCATTTGGCTAAAAAGAAAGTGTTGTTTCATGAAGACAATGCACCAGCTCACAAATCCGTTATTGCAATGGCCAAAATTAATAAATTAAAGTTTGAATTGCTACCTCACGCGCCCTATTCGTCAGATTTAGCCTCCTCAGATTAGTTTCTATTCCTAAACTTGAAAAAGTGGCTCAGTGGTCAAAGATCTTCCAACGATAAAGAAGTGATGTCAGCAGTTAATTACTATTTTTAGGAGCAAGACAGTTCTTATTATAAAAAGGATATCGAACTTACTGAACATAGATGGGAAAAGTGTATAGAGCTAAAAGGAGATTATGTTGAAAAATAAATATACTTATTTCTTTCCAAAATTCTTGTGGTTTCTTTGTTGGGTCGGGTACGTATAGGACCACGCTCGTATATAGTCCAAAAAGCGTAAAACTTCGTATAATAAAATTATAGAAGAATATTAGGAAATTTTCGATGTTAAATCATCATTTAAAGCAAACCAGGGTTATTTAAAATTTATGCTTATAGCTCAATTATGATTGAGTTTGGAATATATGTTCATTAGACATGTTTAACTAGAGATTGCTAAAGTAACACCTCTTTCGGCTGTGGCAATCATATCATGGGACACCCAGTTTATATACAGAGTTTTTTTTTTCGATTTTTGTATGGAGATCTCGGAAATTACAACAGATACAGATTTGATCTAATCTAATCTAACCTTGTTCTAATGTTTCATTGTCCTTTCTCATCACCAGCGGTAGACCGAAACGGAGCAAATACACAACTCCTCGATCGCGAACAACATTCAAGAGAGCGACACCCACCCCACTCTACAGCGCCGGCAGTTTATGCATATAAAAGGATTACACACATCAGAATAACGCAGCAGTCATATCAGTCGCAGTTGTGCATTCGCTTGTGATAGACGTGCTATCGGTCGTTCTGTGCAACCAGTGAGTGTTAAGTAAGTTCAGTATTCGGTACGGGTACATTTGATGTACGTAAGCTGAGTTGTGTTCTACAAGTGTTCGTGTACCCCCTCTCATTTATGAGCGAGGTACAATTACTACACCGGTTCGCGCTTCGGCGCAAGCCCCTCCCCCATCGATATGAACATTGACTCAGCGGAGTCATTGTCTCGCCCTGTTCCCGGTACGTCTAACGCTACCTCAATGTACGTTCCTGATTCGTCGGAACACGATTCTAGTAAGGATTTATCTACCATTCAAGGTACAGTTAATAAAACTAAATCTGTCAAGACGCCGTCTTTCCTGCGGCCATCCACATTGAATATTACCAACTCGTGTATTATCCAGCAAACTGCAATACAGCTCGCTACTAGCTTATCTTCGATGCCACATAACTCTGACATTGAAGATAACATGGAAACTGGTGACAATTATTCTGTCATCAGTGATACTTCCGACTCCACGATAACTTCTGTTGAAGAAATCCCTGAAGGTTTTCAACTTCAACATAGTAAAAAGCGACCGCGTCGCCCATCAATTGAAGATAAAATTCCCCCCGATCAATACTGCTAATAGATTCGAAACTTTAGCTAGTGAATCATCCTCCACTGCTAATACAGCCAACAACAATGCTACCCCTATGCCTGGATCTTCTAAAACTCCTAAAGGAGAGATGCAACGTATGCCTCCTATAACCATCCAAGACAAGGATAAATGGCCATCTATTTCTAACAGGTTTGCCGCCCTTCACCTAAAATTTTCTAAGGCCAAGAATACATTCGACGGTATCAGAGTCGAACGCCAGACCACCGATGACTACAGGAAAATGGTTCGCTTCCTGCTTAATGAAAAAATAGGGCATTTTACCTATCGTCTTCCTAGTGAACGTCCCATTCGCGCCGTAATCAGAGGAGTACCTACGGGTATTTCACCTGATGAAATCCGCGATGATCTCATCGCACAAGGCCCAGAAATAATTAATGTCCACCGTATGAAAAAATTCCGTGGTCAAACCCCCATGCCACTCATTATGGTGGAAGTGCCCAAAACAAATAATGGGAAAAAAATATTTTCTATTACTGAAGTGATAAAACTTAAGATCACTGTCGAATCACCTAAGAAGCGCACCGAGGCCATTCAATGCTTTCGATGCCAACGCTATGGGCACAGCCAACACTTGTGTTCGATGGCCGCCCGATGTGCCAAATGTGGCCAAGACCACCACAGTGTTACGTGCCCCAAACCAAAAGACACCCCTGCAACCTGCTGCAATTGCAAGGGATCGCATACTTCCAGCTACAGGGGTTGCCCCCAACATCCTAGCATGCGAATTCCAAACAAACCATCCGCACCACCACCAGCGATACAAAGAAATACCACTCGTTCCCTGCCCCCCCAGGGCTCCCTCCACAAATGCTTGGGCTCCCAAAACAGCTCCACCCCAGGTCAGTGGACCAGAATTTCCTACGCTCCCAAAGAAAAAAAAATGCTTCCTCCCCCACCTCAACCTTCTATCTCGACCAAACCAGCCCAATCTCAGCAAAACCAACGCCGTGGAAAAAATTGTTTTTCCATGGACAATATCGCGGGATTATTATCCCTTGTCTTTCGCATCGGCTCAAGCTTGGCCGATGTTAATTCTACTGAGGAAGCTGTCCCAATAATACTTGGATTTACAAAAGAAATATGCAACTTATTCAACGTGGCTAATGAATAGCCCTCCTCGAGCTCCTTCATCCCTAAAAGTCATGGCATGGAACGCCAACTCCATTTCCAATAAAATCCTCGGTTTACGAGAATTCATGAGTCGCTACAATGTTGATGTAGCGCTCATCAATGAAACACATCTTCGTCCCTCGAACCAAATTCGAGCCCCCGGTTATTCGCTGTACCCAAACGACCGTATCTTCGGAAGAGGAGGAGGTACAGCTATATTAATTAAGTCCTCCATTCCCCATTATCTCTGCTTTTCCCCTGTCCTAATGTTCTTCGAATCCACCAGTGTCAAAGTCCATACTTCTTCTGGCATCATCAAATTAACTGCTGTCTATAAGAGACCTTCTGCACTCTTCAACATTGACGAATTGGATACCCTTTTGGCTGAAGACATCCCAACTCTGATAGCGGGTGATCTAAACTCCAAACACCCAATTTGGAATTCCAGGATCACCAACCCGTCGGGCAAGAAACTAGCCAAATATATGGAATCCCATAATATTATTGTGGACGGACCCATCGAACCCACCCACTTCGGTGGCCCTGGATGCCCCGACATTCTTGACATCATGGTGGCCAAAAATCTGCCCTTGGACTATTCAATTTCTGCTGTCCAAGAGTTGGATTCAAACCATGATCCGATTCTCATTGACTTGGGCGATGAAACCTCGGAAACACAAGAACTAATAACGCTAATGTCATGGCCAGCTTTCACTAAAAATGTTCATGATTCAATATCTACCATCAGCCCCATAGATTCAGTGGAGGAACTTGAGAATCAACTCTCTCTTTTTACCTCCATCCTTCAGAATTCCATCCATTTTGCCTCAAATACTATTCCCAAAATTTCTAACAAATCTCCTCTCCCCAGTCATATAAAAGACCTTATCAAATCCAGAAACAGAGCAAGAAAAGAATATGCTAGAACCCTAAACCCAAATGACAAAAGTATCCTCAACCATCTTTCGGTCGAAGTTCGTCATGCCCTATTTAACCACAGAAACCATACGTGGGAGGACAAAATGGAATCTATTGGCGACAACCCACAACTATGGAAAATAAAGAAGATCCTGGGTAAATCACACACTCCCCCCATTCCGCCAATCCACTATCTAGACGGAATGGTTTACTCTGACCAAGACAAAGCAGAGGCCTTTGCGGATTACTTAGAGAAAGTTTTCACGCCAGTGTATGACCACATCGACCTTGATCACATTGATATGGTCAACCGTGAAGTCAACAATTACCTTCAGTTCACCAACCCTTTTCCCCCCAATCCTATCACCCCCGGTGAGCTCACCACCATAATCAAATCCTTGAAAAAAAACGTGCTCCTGGCCATGACAACATCACAGCCACCACCCTGAATGCCCTACCTCGCAAGGGATTCATGGCGTTCTTAAACCTCTTAAACGCTGCTCTCCGCCTAAACCACTTTCCTGACACCTGGAAACAAGCCTCAGTAATAATGATCAGGAAAAAAGCAGATAATCCAACCTTTCCCCAAAACTATAGACCTATCAGTCTTCTGCCAGTCATGGGGAAGGTCTTGGAAAAATCTATTCTCTCCCGCCTCCAAGAACATGCAGAAATCTTCGAAATTTTCCCTCATGAGCAGTTTGGTTTTCGTAAGGCCCACTCCACCACCCACCAACTTCACCGGGTTGTGGACCATATCACCACCAACTATAATAAAAAACTGGCTACTGGTGCTGTGCTTTTTGACATTGCAAAGGCTTTTGATAGAGTATGGCATCAGGGTCTCCTGTACAAATTAATTATTACGAAAACTCCACCACACATTGTACACATCATCTATTCGTTTCTAACTAACAGAACCTTTTCTGTCAAAGTTAAAGCCCACAGATCTGGTCCCCATATTATCACTGCTGGAGTTGCCCAGGGCTCGGTGCTGTCCCCGACCCTATACAACTTCTTTACCCACGATATTCCGCACTTACATCATTCGCATTTAGCCTTATTTGCGGATGATACACTTATCATCTCCTCTTCGAAATCTTTAGCATTAATCGAAGAAAGACTCCAAGAATCCATAGATGCTCTTGAACTCTGGTTCAGTCTATGGAGGATTAAGATTAACCCTGAAAAATCCAAAGCTATTATCTTTGTCAGACATACAAGGAAGACACCAAGCAATAACCTCGAAATGTTTGACAGAGATATCCCATGGAATAATTCCATCAAGTATCTCGGAGTTATACTGGATTCCCGTTTAACTTGGAAACCACACACAGAAGCAATCGCCAACAAAGCCATGGCCGCTCTATCCCAACTCTATTCTCTCATTGCTGGCAACAGAAAACTTAACCTTAAAATGAAACTACTACTATTCAAGCAAGTAATTCGCCCAACAATGACTTATGCCATCCCTATTTGGGGACATGCTGCTAACACCCACATTAGCAAACTGCAAGCTAAACAAAATAAAGTCGCCAGAGCCATAGTTGCTGCCCCCTGGTTTGTCAGCAATGCAACGATTCACGAGGATCTCCATTTACCCCTCTTAAAGGATTACGCTAAAGAATTGGCTAAATCCTATTTTTCTACCATTGATATTCACTCCAACCCATTAATGAACCGCATAAATACTGAATTCCTATACGGTAAGCACAAATTACCGCAGGACATCCTTCTCGACGACCCCCCATAATTCCCCGCTCATCTAATCACCCAAGAACTCTTCTCATGAACCTTACAAGTGTTACTCAAGATCCCCTCACTCTGTAAATTCACTTTTACTATTTTCAAATCTACGGGGAGATTTTTATCACACTAAAGTGTTCCATTCAGGATCCCCTTTTCTAACACCATTCTCTATAATGAATTCGAGGTAAAAGAACTAAGTTCAACCTCAGAAGTAATGTAAAGAAGATGAAGAAGAGGAAGAATAGCGCAGTGCAATTAATATGCGCTTCAGAAGAAAATGCCAGGGAGAGCGTTGAAACGTCGAGAAGTCAATGGTTCGTAAGAGAATCAAAGAATTTTCGCAACAGAGAAGATACCCGAAAATCAGAATTTCTCCGCGAGAATATTCGCATATATAGATATATTGTTATTATTCAAATGTGCGAGAAGAATTAATTATTTTATTCATTTATCAAGAATATTAAATGCAAAAAATAATATATAAATATATCATTTATTGCATATCATATGAAATATCGTTCTCGATAATATTTCATCATATATGCGTTGCACAAAATCTAAATTATTTCTATATGCTTTCTATAAAAACTTTATTGCGATCTTAAATAATAACATAGTTATAGACATATATGTGGATATTTCTTGATAAAAGAATTACAGTCATTTTTGTCATGTTTAATTTCTAAGTATTAAACGTTATTGTAGAGGGTATTTTCTAATGCATCCTTATGTATTGTAACACAAAGAGTATAAGAATCTAAAACATATTTATTTAGAATCAATTTATATATACTATAACAATATGCTAATGTGAGTTAGATAGAAGGGTATCGTAAAGGCTATCCGTAAGACTAGTTAGCATTGTAATAATTATGCATAATTTTCAAAAGAAAGTATCCAAATATTTAAAAGAAGATATTGTTATAAGGATAGATTGGTTTTAAAGAAATATAACTGCATTAAAAGGGGCATAACAACAAATCGGACATACATGAATTCACTATATAGCTAAGACGTTTAATTTTAAAAGATTTTTAAAAATAACATTTATCATAAGAACGTAAGTTCTATAATGTAATTTTAGATAGATATTGTAAAGAAATGTGCTTGTATGTGAGAATTATTAAGATTTCAAATTCAATTTTGACAGGTACTTTTTAAAAAAATTTGCATTCATGTATGGAGAATTTAAAATACAAAAGATATGTGCCAAAGTAAAGTAAATATGTAGACTACGAAAATCGTATTCTTTCTCTTATTTAAAAAGAAGTTAATTTTTTAAAATTTTTCGTATAAGTCATATCATTAGTCTTTTGTTCGTTTCCATGTAAAATATTTAGATTCGATCGTTTAGATTTATATAGGACCGATGCTAGAAATGCATTGTTTCTCTTCATAATAATTGCCCAACAAACGTGTATAAAATTTGTCTGAAAAAAATATGGAAAGATAGTTGATATACATATATGATTGTAAGAGATGAAGGTTATGTGAATTTACCTTAGTGAACCATTTAACTTTATAGGAATTAAAACTGATTATAAGTGACAAAATATCCCGAACAATAAGTGGTAAAACCAGCCGTGAATACAAAAATTATGATATTAGTGCAGTCAGTACTAAAAACACTTAAGTAATGTTGCCCAAAACAAATATACGAATTTATACCAGATGGATGATATTTGAAGTTGGAAGTGAAAGTCAATAAGAATCACCTTGTGAAACGACGTCAAAAAGATGAAAAGTAAGCTGCTCGAGTATGTACGTGGACAAGGACAAGATGAATGGTATAGGTTTAATAAGACAAGTTATATTCTTAGTTTAAGAATATTTAAAGTTTATATTAGTGAATTCTTTTTGTTTATGAGTAAGAATCTTTTATCTTATGTAAGATAGAAGAAGATTTAGATTTGCAGTCAAATGAAATGTATTTTAAAGATTGCCATCAAAGTGCAGATTCCTTAAATACCGATTATCAATAATAATGAATACAGTAAGTAATAAATTCAAATTCAAATGAATATAAGAATTAATTAATTTTATATGTTAATTTATTTCTAATATATTACAGCTATTATATCCGCTGATTTATTTTGTCATTTTAACGTACATATATGACAAAACATACATAATTCTTAATAAAAATTCAAATTCAGTTAATCATCAATTACTTCGTTTTTATTAGAAGTTTTCATTCATTTACACTTAAAGTAATTTAATTCGAATTCACTTCATATTTTAAAGTATTTTGACAAACAAATATGATATTCCTAAGTCCACCGAATTCAGCCGTACCCAATGGCCTAAACGTTGTTTCTATTTACACACATAAAGTTTTAAAGTTTACCTATCAAGTATCATAGTACATATTATAACATTTTATTTATTTCAACTTGAAAAAAGCAATTCAGATAAACTAATTCATTCAAAAATAATTTAATTCTAATACTACTCTTATCTACTCATAACAAAATATGTATATATATATATATATATATATATATATATATATATACATATATATCAGGTGGTCCCAGAAGTACCCGACTCAACAAAGAAAACACAAAAATTTTTGAAAGAAATATATTTATTTTTCAGCATAATCTCCTTTCAGCTCTATACACTTTCCCCAGCGATGTTCAATAAATTCGATATCCTTTTTATAATAAGAACTCTCTTGCTCCTCAAAATAGCCATTAACTGCCGACACCACGTCTTCAACGTTCGAAAATCTTTGACCACTGAGCCATTTTTTCAAGTTTGGGAACAGAAAATAATCCGAGGAGGCTAAATCTGGCGAATAGAGTGCATGAGGTAGCAATTCAAACTTTAATTCATTAATTTTGGCCATTACAGTAACGGAGTTGTGAGCTGGTGCATTGTCTTGATGAAACACTTTCTTCTTAGCCAAATGCGGCTGTTTTTGCTTGATTTCTTCGCTCAAACGTTGCAATAAGTTCGCATAGTACTCGCCGTTGATAGTTTTTCCTATTTCAAGATAGTCAATGAAAATTATTTCAGGCGCACCCCAAAAAGCCGATGCCATGACCTTGCCTGCAGATAAAATGGTCTTCGCCTTCTTTGGAGCCGATTCTCCCTTTTGAGTCCAACATTTTTGATTGTTCTTTTGTCTCGGGTGTGAAGTAATGAACCCATGTATGGTTATGAAACGGCGCAAAAATTCTGTTTTGTTGCTGTGAAACTTCCCCAAACACTCAATTGAAACATCTTCACGACACTGTTTTTTCTCGAATGTGAGCAAACGCGACACCCATCTTACACACAGCTTTCTCTTGTCCAAATTTTCAGATAATATACGATGTACCGCATTTTCGAAAATGCCTACTATGTCTACTCGCTTGCGCAAATTCAGGCGACGATCATCCAGTACCGCTTTGTGGATTTTTTTCACCATTTCTGGAGTCGTCACCTCATTTGGTCGATCACTGCGATGCTCGTCTTGGCAGCTCGTACGGCCTCGTTTAAACTCTGCGACCCAATATTACACTGTTGTAAATGAAGGAGTAGACTAACCCAGAGTAGAATCCAGTTCAGCTTTTATATCGGTTAGGCTGAGGCCTCTCAAATAAATGTATCGTATCACGTAACGAAGAGCAATTCTCACCATTTTTACAAATTCACTGAAAACGTTCACTATTGATGGCTGCCAAACAAATATTAAACAACATGTCATCTTCAAACTTGAATAATATCCTCTATAGATTATGTACTTTTTAATACAGTGATATTTTTCAAACAACTACCACCATCTCTAGGTCAGGCCGGGTACTTATGGGACCACCCTCGTATATATATATATATATATATATATATATACTTTTCTTCTCTTCCCCGGAACTATGGGTGAGATGTCTGCAATGTTATTTTCTTGTTATATTTTTTATATTTTTATTATATTCAATCAGATTATTATACATTGCCTATATATGACTGTATATTTTCTGGAATTTACTGCATTTGAGTTTTCCTTTGCATTTAACATTTCATTTGTTAATTTTGTATATTATTTTTTAATTAAAAATTAAGAAATAATAATAAAAAAAGAAATAGAAACTAAACGGTCGAAGAAAGAAAAGGGAGAAGATGTATCCAAGTATTTATTCAGTTGCTAAAACACTTCGACATTTTAAGTTTTGCAAGAAATGTTTATAATTAAAATTGTCTGTAAATAGAAAAATATGTTGACGGGACTTGCTCGTATTTAATAGCAATTTATGTCGAAAACTTTCATATTCAGTTCCAACTAAAGGTCTCTGGTAATTTGACTGATAATATGATAATATCACAAAAAATCTACCTGACAACCAACCAACAGAAATTAAAGCAGTAACAGAAATAATAGAAAATAAACCCCGAACATTTGCTTGGAACTTATTGCAAAAACAGAACACTTATACCTCTGCATATTAAAAAAGATCTTTCATGGTAATCGTGAAAGACTGAAGGACTAATATTTTTTAAATGATTAAGAATAATTAGGAAGACATTTTTACTGACGAGTCTTGACTCTGTAGCCAAGACTTTATTTGCAGGCTTTCACGACTATTGTCCTTTATAGACAGTCATCTGCAGAATATTGTCAACTCAATCTTTAGAAACTTTCAAAAAAAAATTTACGACTGCCCATTAACAATTTCCGAGATATTTTCAAAATAACGCTTAACTACACTGTATACTTTTTTGATAATAAACTTGTTAGAAAATTCATTGAAATATTATGACAAGCAAAGTCCATAGAATTATTAACAACATCAAGGAAAGAACACACGTTAATTTTTAGACGACGGCTTGATTAGGAGCTCAGACACGAAGTTTTAAATTGCATTAACGTTTTAACGGATCGCTTTTTACACTGACTTTATATCAATTGTGAATAAATGCATATAAAGCTGTCAATCTTGTATACTTAAACTTAATTAGAATATATTTCGAAAATATAGCTTGCTACATGGTTATTTTGTCGTCAGTGTAAATTTTGTGTACATCACTGAATGTGGCATTTTGTTAATGTAAGATCACGATAAATTTTCAAACATTTTATAGATCCATTTGTATTTCTTACATACATAATTTGTATCTGATTTAATTTTAGTTGTTACGGTCTGCCTAATCAAATATTTGAGTATCTAAATATCTTATATATATATATATTAACTTAAGCCATTCATTCGTCCTCTTTATGATATCACTAGTGTCCTCTCGATATTAATACCTAAGTCTGGTTATTATATGGATAACGTGATAGTGGTTCGATTCTTCGATGTTATTTTCTAGGACGATTCGATGATTTGTTGGTGTAGGTTCAGGATTAATAGTTTTGAATATATTCTTTTCGGTTTGTACAATTAACTGTCTTTTAAGGAAGAATTAACCTATACTGGTTGTTTCGCCATATGCATGTAAACGAACACGAGTAACTGACGTTTTTTTCTAGACCCTGCGTGAAGCTCGAAAACATTCAAAGATGATTTTTAAGCGAGTTGTCACCACGTGCACATCTATTGGTTAGCTACCTAAATTGTATAGTTAATTAATTTAAATGTACCGCAAGAAAATGTCTTTCTTCAACTATGGTTAGATTATGTATGTTTGAATTTTATTTCGTACAATATCATTTTGGGAAATTGTTTGAGATTTATTCCATGAAATTCACGAAATACGTGGAGATGTTTTGCCACATTCGTTGATTTGTAAAGACTCCTTAGCGACCCCTCACAATCATTGAGCTGTCTTTGTATGGCTGTATGTCTTCTGCATACATTGAGACATATATGGTAATCTCTTAATCGCCTCATTAACACCACCGGCTAACAGTGACTCGGACACCCCCGAAAGACATCGAGACATCATAGAGGAATAATTACTTGTATTTTCTTATTTGTAAATTTAGTACTCGTTGGATCATTTTATTATTTAGTTAATAATAGCTAAAGTAATCAGTTCTTAATTAAAATATTATTTTGTCAATTAGTGAAAATCATTGATACTGGAAGTCTGGATGTCTTGTATCGATCATATTTAGTAAATAGGCCTTCGGTCAATAGTGAAGATATTAATGCAAATTTAGTAAGGCATATAATTTATTGTAAAATTTATATAAACTGCATACATATCCAGTCTAACCTTATGAGAGATTTGTGTACTAATTAGATTAATATTACTAAGGATTTATATATTAAATAAATCAATATTGTTAAAGATTTAATACAAGTATTGCTCATTTTTAAGTCATTGATTACAAGCTATCATTAGAGTAATATTATTGATTATATATCGGCCATTAGATCAATACCACTAAAGATATATCTAGTACTAGTATTGCTCATTTCTATGTAATAGATTACTAGCTATCATCAGAGTAATATTACTGATTACATAACAACCATTGGATCAATACCATTAAAGATCTATATACTAGTATTCTTCATTTAAATTATGGGTTATATGCTAGTAATTAAATTGATATTTCGGAGGACTTATATACTGGGATTGTTCAATTAGTCCTTGATTATATACTAGTAATTAGATTGATATTTCTGAGGACTTATATACTAGGATTGTTCGATTAGTCCTTGATCATTTGCTAATTATTAGATAAATAATTCTGAGGTCTTATATAATGGGTGGGCAAATTTGAGGTTAGGAAGTAAATTGGCTATCAAATGATGAAATGTCAAGAATTGAGCTCTCATCCTTTGACATTTATTTAGTAAAAAGTTGGGAAATTTTAACCATGGAATGTTACACTCTTGAACAAAGAATTTTAATTGTGAAAATTTACTATCAAGAAGGTGAAAATTTTACTGTATCACTTCGTAAAATTCGAGCAGGTTTTCCTCGTAATCAGGCTCCTTCTGAGACCGCTGTGCTTAATTTAATCAATAAATTCGAGGCTCACGGTACTGTTGCTGACAATAGATCAAAACAATACGCTCGTAGTGGCCGTAGTGATGCAAACATAGCTGCAGTATAGCAAAGTGTTGAGAATGAGCCTGGAAGATCAACTCGTCGACGTTCGTAACAACTGGGCATCGCCAGAGGCACTTCGCGCAACATTTTCCATAAAGATCTTCATCTTCACGCTTATAATGTTCAACTCATTCAAGAATTAAAGCCGGCTGCCCATTGTTTGCGTCGAACGTTTGTGAATTGGCTGTTTGAAAAACTAAACGAAAACAACGCATTTTTCAACAAAATCATCCTTATTGATAAGGCCCATTTTCAATTAGGCGGTTATGTAAACAAACAAAATTGTAGCATACGTGGCTCCCAAAATCCACAGTCCTCGAAAAATCATTACATCCAAAGAAAGTGACCGTATGGTGCGATTTGTGGTCAGGCGGCATCATCGGCCCGTATTTTTCGAAAACGAGAAAGGAAACGCCGTCACCGTGAATTCTCTGCGCTACCAAACCATGATAACTGATTTTTTGTGGCCAAAGTTGGCTAATGTTGACATTTGGTGACCTTTGGTTTCTGCAAGACGGCGCCACAAGCCACACAGCCGGCCAAACAATTCAGTTATTGCATGAGAAATTTCCCGGTCACATAATTTCCCGATTCGGCGATGTCAATTGGCCGCCTCGTTCTTGTGATTTAACGCCGCTGGAATATTTTTTCTGAGGCCATTTCAAAGACCAGGTTTACGTGAACAAACCACAAACAATTGACGCTCTGAAAGATGAAATTCGGCATTGCATTGACGAGATAAGCGAAGCTTTGTTGCAAAATGTGGTTCAAAATTTTGTGAAAAGAACGGACCTCTGCCGACGTGCTAGAGGTGGACGTTTGCCCTATATCATATTTCATTATTAATTCCCATATTTCTACTATACATGGGTATCAAAAAAACTGAATTTGTCAAAATAGTAGCCATTAATTTCATGCTAATAAATGATCAGATAGTTTAAAATTAATTTTGAGTTTTCTTCCATTATCGCCTTCAGCGTTTTATTTTATGTTGCCTTAAATTTTTCCATTAGCACGTATTTGAGAATCTATGTGTTTCAGCATTAATGAGAATACTTTTAGGTATTAATACTGTGGCGCCCCTAAGAATATTTTATACAGGTACTCCCTTACTCTCCGAAATTAACTAGCTAGTTCCTTCCCTAAAAGTAACGAAAAATTATTAGTTTCTTTAAGATAAGCAGTACGGGTCTTTGTGCTTCGATCTAAATTATAGTATAGAAAGAGGCGCCATCTTTCACACAGCATCGTAATTCCATGTTCATAAAATTCTTGATCCTATTGATAAAAAATACTGAACCAGGTTTTATTTAACATTATTGTTATTGGAATTTTTACCTTTCGGGAAGTTTTACAAAGAATAAAACAAATGGTAAATAGTACGAGGTTAACCACAGTGATTAAAGATGCATATAGTTGCTACATTTAAAAGTTCAAAATAAAGTAAACAAGAAAGAGTTATAAACTGCAAAAAAAACCTACCAGGAGATGTTTAATTAACTAGAGTTGTCTTCTCAAAGTGCAGCTGCCAGCCTGCTGAACAGAGACAGTCATATCGGTTGCTCGGCAGTTGAAAAATAAAATGAAATGGCGACACCCTATATATAAGTCGGTCGGGGCGAGTAACAAAGAATCTTGTACTTCTCTTGGTTATCAGAAACCTTGTAAATGATAATAAGTCGATGACGAAATAAAATTCAAAAACAAGTAGGTAAACGAAATTCCCCTTTTAAAACAACCCACTCAAGAAAAAATTTAATTATAAGAACTACAGGCTTTAATGTAATCGTAAAGATAGAGAATATCTTTAATTAAATTAAGAAAAGTATGACAAGTTAGTAAATAGGAGTTGAAATTACTGATTTACTTGATTACTAAATTTATTACTAAAATAAACAAGATCAAATAATCTTTTCCGGAAGTTAGCTTAGTTTCGTTCACATCAAATATATTGACATACATTCAGACAACCTTCTAGGATTGAGTATTACATTAGACTATTCTACGTCATAAGCATAATCTAATTTCATATGTTTTCTGCAGAAAAAAATATAAGACATAATTTGAGTCAACTTCAGTTTCATTAAGTAAAGAAAAGGAAAACTTCGACAATCTTGCCGAGTTTGCTTTTACAGCTCAGGCTCAGGCACCTAGTTAATCATGATATTGAAAAAAACGATCATCATTTCCTTCAATTTCGACTTGCTCATTCGTGCTTTTTTCTGTGTTGTCTTTATCACCAAACACCTCCTTTAACATTTGTAAACATTGTGTTGGCGATTTTTTGAATTTCAGGTTAATTCGCTGCTCGATTTGTATGTCAACCATTATCATGGCGCTACTAAGTAACAGTGTCCTCTACAATTAAAGATCGAAAATAAACTAAAACAGACAGAGAGGCGGAACTACGTGTTGTTGCTTGCGAAGTATCAAGATCAATAACATTCCAATTACAACCTCGCTCGATGCGGCTGTGCGATGGAAAGAGCGCAGTCTCGTCATTTAATTGCCATACCTCGTGTATATAAATTCGAGGAAGACTTAGCTGCTTTTTTTGTTAAGGTAGAAAAAGTCATCCAACTTTACGGCACTCCTGCTAACCTCGTGTAAATTACAGCTTGGTCAAAATGGCGACAACACTCACCTTCGACGGGTAGAATTACCAAGTCTTTCGAAGCGCGTACTAATTCGCTAACACGATAATTTTTGCATTTGTCACCAAATGTAAAATTCTTCAATAAAATTCAGCCTTATACACTATAACAAAGTTAACATAGAACCGTTAATGATCTTATATCGAATTCATAACCGTTCAAAATAATAAAACAAACAAATGACCCAGAGTATCTTAATTCATTGCTTAATTGCATTTAGTGATACATCAAAAATTTAAGACACTTATTTATAATAGAAACAATAAATCTCGCTTGCCTACTTCTACAATTAATGACAAGCAATCCACAGCATGTCATTAATGGATTTGTCTCTTACTTTCGCATAGTTTATTCAAACAACTTGCTACAGTGTTACATATATTATTCGAGGCGTAACTAAACCAGAAGTGGATGCAGCGATTGGAACACTAAAGAATAAGATGACAGCAAATCCTGATGGAATTCCAGGCGTTTTAATTTAAGTCTGCAGTTTCGTGTTAATGTATTCACTAGGTATTCTTTTTAATCTGGCATTATTAACAAATACCTTTCTAGGTTTATGAAAATATACTAAAGTTTCTCCAATTCTCAAAAATGGCTACTCTAGTAACACAAAAAGTTATCGACTAATCCTTGACGTCTTTGCTAAGATTTTTGAGACTGATATTTCTGACTTTACCCACTGGTTAAAGATTGCGTTGAAAGCGATGAAAGCATTATACATATGTGTAAATATAGAATTTCTAGTGCATATATGTATGTACGAGGGAGCGTTTTTATATTCGCGGAATGAGCGGATTGTAGAGGGCTGAGTAGGCGCATTGGGGGCGTGGCCTGTGCAGCGACTCATGATTAGTATAAATACGAAGTTTCATTGTTATTAGACAGTTAGTCTTTGAGCTATCGTCAACCAAGTAACATAATCAGGAGTGAAAAGTGAAATATGGAAAAAATCGAATATCGTGCCGTTATAAGGTTCCTTACCAGGCAAGGAAAATCAGTCGCGACCATAATGAATGAGATGTCATTGGTTTACAGCGACTCTTGTCCAGGAAAAACCATGGTGTACAAGTGGTATAGTTTATTTAAACAAGGAAGGGAATCCCTTGAAGACGACCCGAGGCCTGGCAGGAGCATTGAGGTGACCACGCCAGCACTTATCCAAAAAGTTGAACAAATTGTACTCGAAGATGCTCGACTAAAGAAGAAACAACTCGCAGAAATGGTTGGAGTATCCGATACAACAATTTTTAAAATTCTACACGATCATCTCGGCATGTCTAAGGTCAGCGCAGGATGGGTGCCGAGAATGCTCACGCCGCCGCAAAAACGACAGCGCGTAGAATGTTCGCGTGCATTTTTGGACCTCTGTAATGAAGACAAGGATGGTGTATTGAGTGGAATTGTTACTGGAGACGAAACTTGGGTTCATCATTATGAACCTGAGTCCAAACAAGACTCCATGCAGTGGCATAAAAAGGGCACAGCACCTCCCAAGAAATTTAAAGTGTCACAATCAGCTGGGAAACTCATGACAACGGTATTTTAGGACTCGGAAGGAATATTGTTGATTGATTATAAAGATAAAGGTGTTTCTATAACCGGAGAATACTACGCTTCAATATTAGAGCGACTAAAAGAAGCCATTAAAGAGAAAAGACGGGGAAAATTGACAAAAGGTGTTCTGCTTTTGCACGACGACGCATCCGTCCACAAGAGCCGCGTTGCGTTAGCTGCCCTGCATAAGGTGGGCTTCGAAATTGTGAATCACCCACCCTACAGTCCAGACCTGGCCCCGAGTGATTATTACCTGTTTCCGAAAATGAAAAAAGAGCTGCGGATAAAGAGAAATCATTTTTTTATGAGGGTATAAATAAATTAATTGAAAGATGTGAAAAATGTATCCGTCTTGCAGGTGAATATATTGAAAAAGAAAAATAATTTGGTTTTTTTATTTCCACCCCTTGTCCCCCATTCCGCGAATATAAGAACGCTCCCTCGTATATATAAACATTTTTTAGTTTATTGTATTGTGCTATCTCGAAGCGATTCTGTATTGTCGAATTTATCCACTGGATAAAGATTACATTACTATCCATAAATACTGGTTTATGGAGAAAACATCCACTACTTAAAATCTATCCAACTTTACCCACCATATTTTTGATAGTCTGATGGGAGTACACTTCTCTAGCATTCGATTGTACACTATTAATCATCAATTGCTGCTGTTAAAGCTAAATCAATTCTGATTCAGTACATCATTAATATGTTGCTCTTCCTCGTATTTACGAAATAAAATGCACTACATTTATTATTGTGGATGTAAGTTGAGTTCATTTCATGCCAAGTCAAATATGAGTCTCCTTCATTTTTACTTTTAATGATATCACATACATCGATTCCGACAAATATGCGTTTGCTGATGATTCGTTTCCATCTATATCCGTTACTAACTGTCTACTCTTACAAGGTCAATTAAACAATATTTCTACATGAAGTGCTTCAAACAATCTTCAATGAGTGTTGATGTGTCGAATTATTACATTCAGTAAGAAAATAAATACCATTCTTTGTAATTATATTGTTGGTAACGTAGCCTTGTTGCGCGATTCAATCTTCAAAGACCTACGTATAAATCTTGACCCTCCTCTTATATTTGCAATACATAGAGATCACACTATATCTTCCACTATGAGAATGTTTAGATTTATAATTAGATCTTTTCAAATAGATACTATTAAATTACTTTACATATACATATATGTGAGATCTAAACTAGAATATGATTCTATAATACGGCATCCACTTTACTCCATACATACAGAAATTGTTTGTGGGGAAAGTACAAAGGAAGTTTTTAAAGTACTTATATTTTGAGGACGTAAATAATTACTCTAGCAGAGTATATGGCTACTAACTGCTTTGGTATCAATTCTTTATTCACTCTCTCGAGTCTAGACGTCAATTACAATTTTCAAATTCTTTATTTAATTCTTAAGTAGTTGCAATGTCTCGCACTTTTCACGTTATATCATTGGACTGCGACATCACACTCAATGAAGTAATAAAAATGGCTACGGTTATTGAATTAATTAATGTACTTAATGTATTATTATTTTTATTCTGAACATAACTACACTTTGTTCCATTAATTTAATATCAGCAGTACTCTCTTTTCTCCTTTTTTTTTCAATAATTTGTATATGTACTTGCATATACTATGCTTTCAGAAAAAAATCTAATCCATTCACCACCGCGATTTTGGTTGCATACATAATACGTTGTTAACAAACAAAATATTGCTTGATGCAAAGTGTATTCTGTACCTGCTTTTAACATCTGACACTAGTGAAAATTGATAAAATTGATATTCTACATCTTTTATTAATTATTTTTATTATTAAGCGTTATTTTATCCACGGTTTTGTTGATTAAATGTTTTTTGAGTTAGTTGGTATCTTGATTACAAAATTTGTCAATAAAGATTGGAAATATTTCTTACAAATTGTATCGAACAATTTACATAGAATTTCTCTGATTTAAACATTTAAAAGTCGTAGACATAAGATTATTCATCGATTCGAAGAGACACAATGGATATGCAAAATTAGTCTACTGTTCGCTCTACCAAGCTAACAATAGATAACAAACAACGAATGGAACATAGTCCTCACAAATCAGTACCAAAAGGGTCTAATCAAACAGGTTTAACAACTTTCTGCGTTTGTTTAAATTTCGATAAATCATTACGGATATTTTTTAAGATTCTCCGTGGAAACTTGCCATAAAAAACACAAAAAGTACTCACGCATTTGTAGTGATAATAGAACATAACTATACATTTATGTAGAGGCACTTTTCTTTATTATTTTAAAAAATGAGATATTCGGAAAGAGATTAAATAATTTGGAAAAGTTACATGAAATAATTCGACAACAAACTGTGCACAGTGTTCATTTTGGCTTTCAACGGTACAGATCATGTGCGGAATTTGTTTTCGTACGGGTATTTTTACCGTAGTTTTCTAGGTGCGACACTGTTTAATTATCTACTGATGATGGCGACTTACTTGTCAAAATACGTATACAGAACACAAATATTAATGTGGAAAGGGGTTTTATATATATGTAAATATTCATTAAGTAGCATTAAAAAAATTATATACTACTCATTTGCGATTTTATTTTAGAATTTCAAAAAAACATGAGTGACCAAATACTTATGGACGGTAGTTTACATGTAATGCATTATACATGTATATATGTATGGTACTCGATTGATTTCTACCGCATGCTAAACGTTGTTCAAAATCATATCAAAATTAAAATTAGCAAACCAATTTTAACTTCCGCTCTTTTAAGACACTATCATACGCCGAACATAACTTTTCATGAGACTGCTATACGCTTATTCCTTCATGAAAGTAAAAAATAAAAACTACATAAGCTATCAATATAACTTTAGTGAATTAAAATCGATGTATGATTATTTATTTACTAAACGGTAAAAAAATTATGAGAAAAGAATAAAAAAATCAGATAAAACCAAATGTTTGTGGAGCAGATAGATAGAAATTATAATAGTTTTTTTAATAAATATAATATATAATTTTCTCAATATTGTTTCAGGATTATTTAGGGCTATTACATAGACAAACCCCCAAATTTATGTAAATAATATCATGATCTGTCCATGTTTTTATATTCTGTCTAACAAATGAATTGCTAAATTTATCAAATAATCTTAAAAATAAACTTTGTTTATGATAAAATTCCAAGCTGCTAAAAAAGTACTGTTATAACGGGTCTTTCATTAGGCGCTTCCTATCTTTAAATTTAAATAAAACAAAGTTTGCGTGAGATATTATCGAAACTTTTTATTCGTTTGAAAGGCCTATCGATGACATTATGTATGGAATATGAAATCGTTCAAATGTCCGCCGCGGCTTCGCTCGGTGGCGCGCAATCGAAATGTCCAATTTTCCATTACTCTGGCGCATAAACCAGGCTGAATTTGACCGATGGCATAAATTATGTTAGCTTTGAGGGCCGCTCTGGTTTGTGACTTATTCGCATAGATCTGCGACTTAGGAAAACCCCACAAGAAAAAGTCTAATGGGGTCAAATCGCACGATCTCGGTGGCCAGTTCACATCACCTCCATGTGAGATGACCATGCTTCATGCAGAATGTCCAATGTGGCATCAGGTGTGTGGCACGTAGCGCCGTCCTGTTGAAACTACATGTCGTTGGTGTCCACGTCATCCAATTCAGGCCAAAAGAACTTGGTAATCATCGACCTATAGCGCTCGCCGTCGACGGGATAGCCTGGCCAACGTCGTTCTCAAATAAATATGGATCGATGACGCCGGCAGCCCAAAATCAACACCAAACAGTGA